>OX596283.1:36913278-37513278 GCA_951394225.1 Harpalus rufipes
GTCAACTATTGATTAATTAGTGTATTGCAAGGTGTATTGTATTTATGATTCAAGGTCTGATTCTGGTTGTGAAATTAATATTATATTTTTTTCTAGTCCTATCACCTAAAGAAAGTATAAAAATCCATAATTAAAAGTAATATGTTGAAATATTATCAACAACTTACCATTTTGAGGTTACCTGTCATCTGTCAGTTATGAAAGCATGACTACCAACTCGAGAACATGAAAGGCGCCAAAAATAGTACGCTTATAGATGTTCTAAACGTCGTGTTTGCAGTACAAAACAGTGCGTTTATAGAAACATAAGAACACCGAAATAGAAAAATATAATTTTAAAATTGTTTTTATACTAAAAAGCGTTACTGGGATATAATATACAATTTCAAATAAATTTATTAATTCAGTTGGAAACAAATATATAATGTAGGTGTAGAAAGAATGAAAAACAAAGCAATAAAATATACAAAAATAAATATACAATAAAGTACAATTACGGTACTCGGTGAAGCTGTTTTAATATAATATTTAAAAAATCTGATGTGACCAGCACAATATCTTCCGTCAATTCTTTGTATTTTGTTCACATTGTACATCTAAATTTTCTTGCAAAAGATTCTAAATTTCCAGTAGGTAACATTATTTCCGGAACAAACTATGAAAATTATACTTGACACTGACATCTGTTAATTAGAATTATCTGAACATATTAGTAGTTTAAATGGGTATTTATGATGGCTGATTTATGATATTTAATTTCTGTATAATTTTTTAATTTTATATGCATTGAACATGAAAGAAAAAATTCAATCAAACCGTATAGAAAATAAAATAGTTATAATATTATAATAAAGTAAATTGTCAAAATATGATTTTTAACTGATTTTAAAAAAAAAAACTGTTAAAAGCTTCAATTAAGAATACTTCCGGTTGACCAATTATAACCAAACTCTAATCATCTCTCCATATGGGCGTACAGAAGAGGAATACGAAACATATATAATTTTTGGAATTGTACTATTGGTGTTATCGCAGGAAAAATTCACACACACGCATACTGACTCATACACAGACACATATACAAACACCCACATACAGACATCATTGTAAAAACAGTAAATTCTTATTCTAGGGACTCTAAAACGTGATTTTTCATTAAAAACTCAACATCGATTTTTTTTACCAAAACAATATCTTCCTTACTGATGTAATAATTCCGGCATAGCGACTATTACGTGTTTGTTTCGTAGGAATTTTTCCGTTAAAATTGTAGTTTTGTGTTTTCTTTAGTTTGAAGTACTTATGAGACAGGGTAAAATTATGTTTCTGGGCGGATGTTGTAAAAAGTCTCTAGGGTAGAGCTTTTGTGCAGAGCTGTTGAGTTCTTAGGAGTATTTGTCCGTTACTTTGTGTCCCAGTGAACACTAATAAGTTTCATAAGAAACGGGAAACTGTCTCGAGTTTTATGTATGAGATGAGCCGAAATAAAAGGTTTGAGATTCACTGGTTTCTACCCTTACAGAGTATAAAGTCAGAGTTTTGACTTTGACTCCTTGTTGTCTGATTGTCTTAAAGATTATATAATTTTGTTATTGTTGGAAATACGTGTTTCTTCTGCCTAATACCCATTTCCAGCATGTGTCTTAGTGACCCGTAGAATAACGCGTATCAATTGAATTACTTAGTGACACTTCCCAAATTTTAATTAATTGTTTTCTTTAACCCGTTTTGGCCGTGTCCTTCTATCCGAGGACTTTTAAAATACGGATAGTGGTGGCAGCGGTTCCGCTACCTTTGACCTTAATAGTTTTTACATTAATAAAATTAGTGTTTTACTCTCGGGTCAAATAGATTTTCATATTGTGCAGGACTAAGCAGGGTTAAACGATACCCATCTCGATCACCTATTGTTGTTGTCACTACCATACCTGGTACAACTTTTAGTAGTTAACGATGTGATGTATAAATACAGTTTGTAATTGTGTTACAACTTTTGGTAGCTAGCGGAGTGATATAAAAATACTGCTAGTATTCCTGTTACACTTACCTAAGTATATAGGTGACGGAAGATAAAAATCATACTTCACAGGTTTCACAAGATTTCAGTCTTTCAATCAACCTCTCGGTTATTTATCAGAGTCTGGCCCGCTCAAGCAGAACCACAGACGCGTTTCACTGTTATTGGAGATTATCATTGTGGTGCACTGAAGCCTCTAAACCATCTAAAGATGATATGATGACTGCAGAAGTAACTAACCACATGCAGAGCCATCTATCGAGAAAGCCGTGAGCTAATATGGTACGACATAATATGGTTACTCCATTATATCATCTTTGGATGGTTTATCATCCGTCCTCTGAACCTAACTAGTGTGTCCTAAAGGATTCAGTGCACCACATTGAGCTCCAATAAGAGCAAAATACGTCTGTGGTTCTGCTTGAGTGGGCCATTCTCTGATAAATAACCGAAAGCCTGATTCAGAGACTGAAATCTTGTGAGACATATCAAATATAATTTTTAAATATTATAATAAAATATCCAACTCATTCACAAAATATGAGTGTAAAAGTAATAAAACTAACCGTAATACATTGGAGTTAGTTAGACTCGGTACATGTTCTCCAGTCCATCATCTCCGAGCTCATTGCATGGGTACTGCGATGTGTAATATTTTAAAACCACATACATTCCAAAGTTTTAATTATTCCTGTCTGTTATCATCCAAACTCGACAAGTCGCATTTCAACAATTTATGGCTGAATTAGCACATGGAAATTTTCTGTCAAATTTACCGCGGAAATAATTACTTGGGATGACGCTTCCTGAATCATTGCTTCATTTATACTAGTTTGAATGGGGTCGCTGAACTCCATTAGGGATTACACCTGGTTCCGTGATAGAATTTATTTATATATGTAGGTTGCGAGGATACAGTTAATAGGAATCTGCAGTTAATAGTAAATTCCATTGATAGGTGAAAGATTATTTGTACCTTAGGAGTGCATCAAGGCCCTAATTTAGCTCCAGTACTGTTCTTAATTCTTATAAGCCTCAATAAGTTAAATATAAATTTATATAAATGTACAGTATTGTATTTGACTTGTAAATTGATGCAATTAATGTATAATTATTTTATTCACGATATCTTTCATAAAGTGCAAGATGTTGGGATCATGGCTGTATTTTTTTAGATGTCGGGGAAGACACGGAAAGATAGGTAAGGAAATAACTCTAGTGTTACAAGTTTCTAGAAAGATGCAAGCGATATGATTACATTGGTTTGACAATGTCATGAGGAGAAATGAAGAATATATTGGAAGAATGAATAGCTTAGTAATAGAAGGTTGAAGAAACAGAGGAAGACCAAAGATAAGATGGAAGGACTGTATTGCGGAAGACTTGAGAGAAACGGAACTGAATAAGAACGACACGTAAAACAGAATGAGTGGAAGAAGAAAATAAAAAATAGCGACCTCTAACGAATGGGGAAAGCTAAAGAAGAAGAAGATGTTAGTGTCAAGTGCAATTTGCATAGTTTGTTTATGAAATAATTTTACTGGAAATTTAGAATCTTTTGCAAGAAAATTTATGTTTGGAATTTATACATAATACACAGGATTGACGGAAGGTATTGTGCTGGCCACAACATTCTGTGTTCGTCTCAGCTCACTTCAGATAAACTCAATAGATTGTTGTTATGTTATCCTATTTGAGTAGAGCAGCGATTCAAGAAACCACGTAAACGCGCCGAACCCGAGTTATAATGTGTTTATTCTAAAAAAATTCTTGACGCTTTCAATCTGAGGATGGCCATTCATAGCCGAAATCGATAATTGAAAAGATTTTATAAATAAAAAACTTTATAAACAACAGTGTGCTATTACATATATTTTTCAACCTTTCAAACATTTATTTACTAACTTTCTGAAAGGTATGAGCAAAATTGCAGCATTCACCAGGGCCTATTTTATTTTTACTTTCAAATTTATTTGTTCATATTGACAAGGCCGATATTTTTCAACAATATCGGTATCGGCAGAACCTAGTATCCTTGCATCCCTACAAAACAAAGCATCTTGTACCAAATGTTCTTTGCATAACATGTTTGAATTGAAAAGAAACAATAGTTTGAAAATAACTATTTTCATTGTAGTCAAAGAAAATATTGAGTACCTACCAAAGTACCAAATCATAAAAATCTGATGTGACCAACACAAAAACTCCCGCCATTTAATTTTTATTAATTTAAATACATATACCTACGGGGTCTCATGGCCGTGTGCCTGAGTGTCTGGTCGCGAATCTGGGGAACCGGATTCAATTTCTACTATCAAATATTTCGAATTTTAAATGGCACAAAACTGACCCCTGTGATGCACTCTCCACGGCAAAAATGAGTACCCGTGAGGTGACACATGGTAAACGCCCGCACGATACAAATATGTCAACATCATTACCGAAATCTGTGTACAAAGTAGATTAGCACACCCATCAATGGGTAATATGACGTGATAATATATTTATTTTCTTATTTAAATACATACCTGTATATTTACTAATACTAGAAATTATGTATCTCAAGTTCCTTTCCATATAACTATTGTTCTATTTACAATTTTCGTTTTAAAACATTATTATTATTAATTTGAAATTATGTATATTAAGTTCCTTTCCATGTAACTATTGTTCTATTTACAATTTTCTTCTGAAAACGTTACTGTTTTTAATTTGAAATCATTGTTATTTTGACAGTGAACTGTGTAACCATGGAGTTGTGTACATAAGCTCCGTGATATAATTTTTATATTATTTTATAAATTTATCCATAAAATATATAGAAAAAGTATTAATGCAAACCTGTAGAAAATGAAATAATCTTTAAGTGTTATAATAACAAATTGCGAAAAAATGACATTTAAAGGTATTTTTTGAAGTAAAACTATTTTGAGCTTCAAGTAGACTGCCATTTCCGGTTATCCGATTGACACCAAAATCTACTGGCTTCCTTCCATATTAGAATAAGGTATAAATACAAGATTTCAAAATTTTCTGAACGATAGCATTTGAGTTACAGCGTAAAGAGGATTAACACATACACACACACATACACACAGACATCTTCGTGAAAATGTTAAAAATGGATTCTAAGGATCTTAAAACGTGGTCATTTACCAAAATGTCGATTTTTAGTACGATCCCTATACCTCCCTTACCGAGGGTAGTGGGAGATAAAAATTATACAAGTACTTACTAATGTTACTTGATTTTACTCTTTAGCACATATTTTTTGATAATTTTATATTTCTTAATTCTTTGTTCGCGGAACACACAGATATTGTATTCACTTCCCTCCTTACCGATGTTGCATCACAAGCGAAATATAGTCAAAATGATCCGAGTCTGTTGAGTAGTTCTACCCAAATAAACAAATTATTTACGCCTCTAACAACCTTAACAATTTCTTAAATTCTAATCCATGTATAACGTTGTTAAGATATATTCATAATCGATTATTCGTATCAAATATCCCTAATTATAAAATCCGCTTTGGGGGAGAAATCCATGTCTGGTAAATATTTGCAAAGCAGTTTGGGCTTCTTCTTCCTGGCCTGATTTTGATATACGTGACTGGAATGCTCTCCTCGGCTCGTCACTCTCCACAAAACAATGGAAGTGTCAGTTTGTTCTCAAGAACAGCCCACTTGATTCGCCATTTGGACCTCTTCGCACATATTGGAACAAGTTATTGCTCCAGAAGAAAAAGAAGCTATTCCCAGTTTAGAGGGAAAACTAAATACTTAGATAAATGTGAGTAATTTCATTTTTGAAATTGACAAATAAATAATTGGTTTTCTTATATCCTCTAACGAGCAAGAACCAAGATTTTCACATATTTAAATGACAATTATACTTGCATTTTCATAGTATGGGTTGTCAATCTACAACTACACATCTACAATTTGTCGTGGACGCCAGTAAGAATCGAATCCGAGTTGTCTGAATCACAATCGGTCACCTCAGCAACCAATAAGCTAACTTCATATTGTGACAAGGCGAGCAATAACAAATAAATAACTTTTATAATCTTTTCTAAATTATAGTTTTAGGAATAATATTTCAACTTGTTATCTTTGTTAGTCAAAATTCTGTTTATAAATAGTTATCATCTTTTATTAACTGACTGTTTAGTCTAGCTGTCAGAAACATTGGACAGTTATTTGTTGACAATTAAGTTTAGATGTTATTACAAACCTACGTGCAGGGCTGATATTTTGATATGGATGACATATGATACCCTCTTCAACCCCTCAGAGATAAGCCTCTCACGAAGTTAACGCTTTGTTTTTAGATAGTCGGTCTTAGATACTCGTGTCGACGTGACATGTAGTTTCAAGTTTTAGTTTGAGCACGTATTAGACGCTAGTACGCTGGGTTACAACAATGTAACTGTTTAGTTTATATTTTTATGTGCTTAGTTAAGTTTATTGTACGAGGGCTGTTTGATAAGTCCGTGACTTTTAAATAAAAAATATTTTTTTCAACAAATAAGTGTTTTATTTCTCTACATAATCTCCTTTTAGCTCGATACATGTAGTCCAACTTTTTTCCAATTTTTTTATTCCTTCCAAAAAATAGCTTTTCTCAAGGCTCTCAAAGTAGGCGTTTGTTTCAGTGATGACCTCTTCATTCGACCCAAATCTCTTACCGCCCAGCCATTTCTTCAGGTTTGAAAACAGGAAATAGTCGCAAGGAGCTAAATCTGGAGAATGGATGGGGTAGCAGTTCGTAGTCCAATTTATGAATTTTTCCCATGGCGACTACACACGTGTGCACCCGTGCATTGTCTTGATGGAACAGTACTTTTTTGCTTTAAATCAATATCAAATCGGTCCAAAAGCTTGGAATAATAATTGCCGGTGATCGTTTTACCCTTTTCAAGGTAATCGATGTGAATGACACCGCGTGCATCCCAAAGAACTTGTTGGCCGAAAGACCTACTTTTTTTGGTGCACGTTCACCCGAAGAAATCCACTGTTTTGATTGTTCCTTGGTCTCTGGTGTGGTGTGATGGATCCAAGTTTCGTCTACGGTAACGAAACGACGCAAAAACTCTTTCGGATTGCGGTTGAACATCGCCAAACACTCCTTTGAAATGGTCACACGGTTGCGCTTATGGTCGAGTGTCAGTAATCGCGGCACCCAGCGCGCGGATACCTTTCTCATGTCCAAATATTCATGCGAAACGTGATGCACCCGTTCAGTTGAGATGCCTACGGCCTCAGCCACCTCACGCACTTTCATTCTCCGATCGTCCAATATCATTCCATGAATTTTATCTACGATTTCTGGCGTGACGACTTCTTTTGGGCGACCTGAACGTTCGGCTTCACTTGTGCTGGTACGACCACAACGGAACTCGGTAAACCAGTTCTTAACCATTGAAATTGATGGAGCAGAGTCCCCATAGTACTTATCAAGTTTTTCCTTGGTTTCGTGATGGTTTTTTTACGCAAAAAATAATGATTAATTAACACACGAAATTCACTTTTTTCCATTTTCAATGAAATTAACGAAGTTGTTTAATATAAATAGCTGTCAAACATAAACTAAATGGCGCAGCTAGTTCAAATTTTTTCAGTAGCCTACTAATAGATGGCAGTTGATGGGAGCAGTGTTGTTTTTAAAGTTACTGCGCGGGAAATTCAAAAAGTCACGAACTTATCAAACAGCCCTCGTAAGTGTAAATAAGATCATGTAAATAAAGTAGTTTAAATTCTAACAATGTCTGTGTCCATAATATAAGTATGTTCAAGTGTTCATCGGCCATCAAAGTTAAGTGTATGTAGTATGTGTTCGTCCTTCGGTTAATTAAGTCGTGGTCATCGTTGCTGAAAGAAGTGCAAGACCACCACCACCATTAAAGCCTCTGTAACACCCCCTCGTGTTACGATATCTTGTTGAAATATTTTAAATTGCGTCCCCTCAGCTACATCTGTTTCGCATTTAATCATCTTAAGACATTCTGGTGTTTTTTTCTTTCAGCTATGTCTCGCACAGAGCTTTACGACGCGGTCTGAGTGACCCACTTCTGATACTCGGATATCTGACAAGGCGTTCTCGTTCTCTACGACGAGACGCAATGATGCGATCAGTTGTATGCAAGACACGTACTTGGGAATTACTCATATTGCATACGGGTGCGTATATGGAAGACACTTACACAGGGATATTAAATTACCAAGAGTTGGTGAATTATGAAACGAGACGGAGAGATTGATTTTTTATTGACTTTTCAATAGTTTTGCCATAAAGTACTCTCCAATCGTTTTAGATTTATTTTATAGTATATATAAAGGTAACAACTAGAATATATTATTGTTATATGTTATCATTATTCTTTCTTTACACGATTGTGTGCTGTGTTGCCCGTTTTATATACTAACATTAGACAGATCAAATTATAGTTGCAGGATTCTGCATACTAGAATCGTGTTTAAAGCACCTATATTCATTTATTTATTTAAAATTCTGGATATCGACCAGGCACCAGGCTCATAATAATTCGGTCGGTCTACATTTTTAGCAAATTTTAATATCTATGCAAATGGTGAAACTGAACTATTATCAGCCTGAGCTCGTATGTATGTAGAGGTGGTTATATATTATTTTGATCTATTTATATATTTACATGTCATTTATTTTTTAGTTCTACTTATGGCCAATTGCATCACTTATATTTAAATTGCTCATCATTGGTTAAATTGACAATATCATATCGAAAAAAAAGGTCAAATGAGTTGTTAAATACAATATATACATATACACACAGGTGTATCAAGATAATGGAATAGTATCATTTATTCGTGAATATGAAAAGTTACATAAAAAATCTGATGTGGCCAGCACATAACCTCTCGCCGTATATTTTACCTGGCTGTATGCATAAAGCAAAGATTATTTTTATAAATACAAATAATATATTCATATAAATCTATGACGTATAAACTTCTTTATTATTCAATAATAGCATGTCTCAACATGAAGATATTTTACCATAAATTATGTTACAATAAATTACAAAGTAGAGTTTACCATATATAAATACTAGGCTGGTAACAGCAATTTTCAATTCGAACAACTTTGTTTACTTTCTCTTCATATTCTTCTAGTAAAAACATTAATTTTGGGCGGTCTAAAATGTATATATCTGGATTGTGCATCTATTCTTATATATCTTCTTTTACATTTTATTTTTTCATACTTGTTATATCTAAATAACCTTAATTCCCTTTAATAAAGTGACGGATAGATTGCACTCCGATTTTGTCAATATTTACAACTTACTTGAGAAGAATTTGATAGCTTTTTCGCAATTCAAAGTTACTCTAGTCTACAGTACTGGTGTACATTGTCCCATAATGTTTGAAACAAATTTAAGTCCTTCAACCTAGACTTGTCATCTCCATAATAGTCACAGATCAAGAACTAAGGGATTCTCCAAGTACATTTTTAATTCATTACTCATTATTTCTGACACTGACATTTATCTGTCAGTTACAAATAATTTAAATTATCAACTATTTTTCATGGCATTCTTTCGGCTGTCAAATTTATTACAACAGATTATTTTATATATTATACTTCTTTTATCTCTAAATCTATGGAATATATAATAAAATATTTAAATGTATCAGATAGAGAATTTAATTTTCTTTAATATTACCACAAATTCAAAAAATAAAATTTAGAAGATTTTTTTTCAAGAATCTTCTACTTCCGGTTGTCCAATTATTACCAAAACCTTTTCAGATCTTCCCATGAATGTCCGATTGGGAAATACGTTGTTAAACAAATTTTAAGTCTTATAGTTTTTGAGTAACCGTCCTTCCAACATCCCACACACACACACACATCCACACACACACACACACACACACACACACACACACACACACACACACACACACACACACACACACACACACACACACACACACACACACACACACACAGACATCATCGTAAAAATGTTAAAATCGGATTGTAGGGACCTTAAAACGTGCTTATTCAATAAAATCTGGATATGCGATTTTTAGCATGAATCCAATACCTCTCTTAGCGAGAGGTAAAAAGTTAAATGTATATGTTAAATTCGTTACTTATAGGCCGCGAGCAGTCATGTGAATTTGTTGGTCTTGGGAAGCAGATATGAGGATCCGTGTCAGAATGACGACTAGTAGTTATTTACATAGATGTCACAATAATTGTCATATGTCATAATTTTTCATTCGAAATTTCAAAATATTCTGATGTTTTTGTTATCAATAGTATGGAATATACTTGTCGAGGAAAATAATACACATGGATTTGGAAAATCATAGTTTTGAATGAAAACTTACGATACTTGACACTTATGTACATAATCACTAGCTATCATTCTGATACGGGCCCCCATATCTGCTTGCCAAGGCCAACAAAGTCACATGACTGCTCGCGTCCTATGCAACATAAAATGAAAATGGCGAGAGTATTGTGCTGGCCACAACATTTTTTTTTGTAGTAGTAAATTTTTCACATTACTTGGTTTTTTCTATTATAGCAGGCTACAATAAATCCGGTGTCCACTTTGTAATGTTGTATGCTATTGTTCCGCTGTCTTTCATTTCTTTTTTCATTTTCTGTTGGTATTTTGTGGTTTTCAAACTACGGAAACATATGCAACTTTAATGAGTTGGAATCCGATACGAAACATTTTTAATGAAAAAATCATTTGGGAAATAAAAACAATCTGTTCCAGCTGATTGGAACTTTTGCAAAAGTACCCGCACATGCTGCACTAACTTTTCCTATTAATAAATAATCACCTAGTAGCACGTAATATTAACATTTAATCCAGAAGAGTATTATGAAAATTTTATTAGCCATATATATTTTTATGATCTGGACGGCATTACCAAGTTTTATCGAATATTGTTTCATGATAGTGCTACTACAAATTTGTGTTATTTAACCTGTTGGTGTATTACTTTAAATATCAAATCAGTTTATGAAGATATAAAAGTAATTGAATTAACTACATAAGACGCTAAAACAAAAGAAAAATGTAAATTACCCTCACTACATCGATTGTCTGTAATAATAGTGGATTTAGCCTGTTCATACAAACCAGGGCAGCGAACTCGACAAACTGGGTTCATTTCAGGTTCAGGTTAATTTGTTTTTTGAGAGATGGGTTCGGGTGCGGTTCTGGTTCAAACATTGACACAATTTGCTGAACTCGGAGGGTTCAGGTATTGGGTTCAGGTTTGGTTCGACCTAATAAAATTGAATTAATGTTTTTTGAATAACAATCTTTATTTTTTTTTTAAAAAAAATCCCTCAACAGGATTAAATCCCAATTACAGAGTGGGTTCACATCACAAACATCCATGCCTTAGTGGGATTCGAACCCAGAACCCCGAGCGCACTCATGACTAAGGAGCGTTGCTCTAACCATTGAGCCACCGGAGCCGACATATAGAAATAATTTAAAATGCGAGCCGGAATTTACGCGAGACAAGAACACGAACACAATTTTCATAAACAGACAAAAAAGGCGTCGATTATCGGCTGCATTACGATTACGCTTACGTTTTGAACTGAAAATGAACCTGAACCGGATCTGAACCCTGAACGCGAATTTTAATACCCAGTTCGGTTCCGATTCGGGTTCAATTGAAAAATATATTTGAGGTTCGGTTCTGGGTTTGGGTTCACTAAAATGTTACGGTTTGGTTCCGGTTTTGGTTCGGTTTAGGTTCGGGTTCGATGCCGTGATACAAACCCTACAAAATACACAATTTTGTTTTTCAGACACATATAATATTGATGTCATATGTCAATATTTCTCTATTTTAATATTTTATTATTTCACCATAAAGTGACGACATTTGCAAATAAAGACTTGATGAAGAATTAAATGTATTTGTTAATTTCCATGAGAGAAAAATAAACACAACGGAAGATCGCAAGAAAAGAAAAGACAAACATAAAGATGATAACAAATCAAGAATTAGATATAATATTTACAATAATAGGAGGAGTCTAAGGTTAAATTATAAATAAAACTAAAACAATTACCCCTTAACCTTAAAATAATAATATAAGCTATGAGCTATATACGTATTTCGAGAACTAAGTTCTCATCATCAGTAGAACAAAACAAAAGTTTAAGCAGAGAAGTTAAGATTACTCAACATGTAAACCATGTCAGAGGTCTAACAACTCTGAGCAAACAAGGGAGAGAACTGGGATTATATAGGAATCGGAGTCACAGGTGAATGAATACCAATTAAAACTAAGATTTAGCGTCCAATGAAATATAAAATTTCCTATAAATTTAAGTTTATATTAAATCGAATAATTTAGAATTTGGTATGGGACCGAGATCTGCGTTCATCAAGTTATTTTTAAATTTATTTATTATTAAGCTCTCGTATACATCTAAATATCTATCATTATTAATATGTTTTAAAAGTTTTATGTTAGAATTGTTAATTTTGTGATTATTAATGAACATATGTTGCGCCACGCTAGATTTTTCGGGATTACCGCTTTTTAGATGATAAAAATGTTCTTTAAACCGAGTGTCAATTTGTCTTTTAGTTTGCCCGATGTAAACTTTATTACAATCATTACAGCTAATTTTATATATACCGAATTTTTTGTTAGTGTCTATTTTATCTTTAGGATTACCTAATAAAGATTTAATGGTATTACTTGATTTGTAAGTCACGGTTAAATTTTGAATTTGAAAAATTTTATTTAAATTTTTAGAAGCGTTATCGTACGGTAGTGTTATGTATTTATTATTATTATTATTATTATTATTAAATGGTGTTAATGTTGTAAAATTAGAAACGGATTGGCGATGTTTAAATTTATGAACTAATTTATCTATAGTTTTAACCGGGAAACCGTTATATTTAGCTATTTCTTTAATATAGTTTAGTTCAATATTAAATCTTTTTCTATTTAAAGGAAATTTTGTTAATCTGTTTATTAAAAAATTGAACGATGCTAATTTATGTTGCCAGAAATGATTGGAGTCAGCAGTTATAAATCTGTTAGTATTAGTGGTTTTTCTGTAAATATCGAACTCTAGTTTATTTTTATTTCGAATAACCAGTACGTCCAGAAATGGTAGTTGTTTATTAGTTTCTTTTTCAATAGTAAATTTAATTGATGGGAAAACTGAATTTAAACTGTCTAGAAACGTTTTCAAATCGCAATTTTTGATATTAACTATGGCAAAAATATCATCTACATATCTAATCCAAACTCTAGGAAAATATTTGTTGTTTTTTTTTAAATTCAATTTCGAAATTACTCATAAATAAATTAGCCAAAAATGGTGATAAACTATTTCCCATAACTGTACCTTCATTTTGATGATAAAATTTATTATTTACTTGAAAATAATTTTGATTCATACAAAGTTCAGTGAGTCGTAAATATTCATTAATTTGTGTCACATCCAAGTTGTTGTCTTCTAAAAAAGTTTTTAAATATTCTAACGTTTTCGGGATCGGTACACTTGGAAATAAAGAACTAACGTCAAAAGAAACCAAAATTTCATTTTTATCTAAAGTAATATCTTTGACTTTTTCGATGAATTGTAACGAATTTTGTACGGAAAAAGTTTGTGGTTGATTTTGAAAATTAGTAAATTCGTTGACTAACCATTTAGAAAGCAAATAAGTTGGATTTAGATATAATAACCAAAATAAATTACAAGCATCTGGGATGGTTTGAAGAAAAAATGTAGCAAGAAGTGGCGATCTTCTTTGTTTACCAATGGTGACACTTTTCTAACAGATGGTTGATGATTAGATGACCACTGCTTCATTGAGGACGAACACATAAATTTGCACTTATAGTTTGGTTCACGAAAGATGACTATTCAAGGTCATTTATAAGCCATCTGATGTCATATTACATGCAGAAAACTTCAATGCATTTCTTATGCATAGGCGTGCAATATATATTTTAACTGAAGAAAATAATTGTAAATATTAGAAACATGTTTCTTTTTAAATAATGCCTTTCTGAAATATTTATGTTCTTCACCTGTTTTAGCAAAACACAAAAACATAGACTTGACATAAGCCATGGAATAATAATTTGATTTAAATTTCAACGTCACTGGGTACACATAAGCACAGAGGGCAGTGTAGTAGAATTAAATATCTGTAACTATACGATATACGTCAATATTATTTGTAGTGTCTTAGAAAGTCACCATTTAGTATATGTCACACAAAATAAATTACACAGACATACGTCAAATATTTTTTCTCTTTCTAACATGAAATGTTGCCAAGCTACTGCTATATAAAATGCTGTGCATTATTTCGTCGAACAAGTGACCTTGAATAGTCATCTTTCGTTAATAATAGTATATTGACAACTGACAAGCTGCGACATGACATCTGGTGGGAAAAATATGAACTTTCCGATTTGGTACTATATTGTGACTGTATGCTTGAGTTACATGTGGTTTAATCATTTGATGTGAATAAAATGGGAAAAAGTCGTACAAATTGTTGTATATTCTGACGTCACTCTCAAGATGTGGTCGAGACACAGGCATTGGGTTTTATAATTTTCCGAAACATGGCCAAAATAAAGTTAAAATTACGACAAGAGCAAGTGTTGAAATGGATATGATCGACGAAAAGCATGGGAATATGCAATTCGTAGTGCAAAACAAATAACAAAACATATGAAAGTTTGTTCTCTTTATTTTAAATCGGATAATTACATATTTCGTGGTCTTTATCTAGCTTTACACGTGCATTCTGCACTAATAATTTTTAAATTTTCTCTAAATGTATTTTGATTTCATGTGGTTTTGCAGAAATTGCACTGGTTCGCAGACAAAGTGCAAATATTACCCACATTTTACCGTCATTTTTTAATACTCCACATAATATGTGGTTAGCGTTTATAATTCGCTCACCTGCGATCATCAATTTCGATTGATTAAATACATATAAAATTATAAATACATTTTAACATATCTTCTATAATACATTTAGAAGTAGCTGTTGCTTCCAGAAATCTAAAATGTTCTGTGGTACCAAACCCCATTTTAAGTGAAAAAAATTGCTTTTGTTGTTTGTTTTCATATGTCACAACACTGTGAGTACCAATTCAGGTGCAGCTGATCGGCCCGATGGTGCTGCCGCCATCGGACATGTCAGTTCTCAATAGTTGGATGATGGACACTTTTATTATGAACATGGACATTCTTCGATATTTTTACTTATTTTTATTTACACATTTACATTTATACTAGCTTATTATTACACATAAAATAAACATAACTAATCAAATAAACTAAACTGTTAGGGCATTGTTACTCTTGCGTGCTGGCGTCTCGAACGCGCCCGAAACTAAAACACCGACTCTACATGTCCTTCCGACAACAAACTCTGACGTCAAAACTAAACGTTATCTTCTTCGCGAGAAGATATCCCAGGGGATGCAGAGTGCAAATATCAACCCTGCTCGTAGGCTTGCAATAATTTCTAGATTTAATTGTCAACAAATAAATGTCAAGACTGCTGACATCTAGACTAAACAGGCAATTAATAAAAAATATTTTATTTCTAAACAGAATTTTTACTAATAAAGATAACAGACTTGAAATATTGTTCCTGAAACTATAATTTAGAAGAGTTTATAAAATAATTGCTTTGTTACAGACAACCTATGAAAATATGAAAAGGATGATTAACAGAGGTCGAAAATAAAATAGATAAAAAATTGGAAGAAAAGTAAAAGATGGACACAAGAAAGTAGAAAGAATGGATTTAAAGTTAACCTTATGTAAATCCCACATCCGACAAAAAGTATCAGGGTTGTGAAACATTTTTTTACTAAAAGTGTAGTGTTGTTACTATTACTTCAAACAGATGACATTCATGTTATCTAAAGTGGATATTTCTCCCCACATTATACCGAATAATACATTTATACATTACTTTTGACGATATTAAAGTCCTTGCTAGTATTACAATTCACAATGCAACTATAAAAATAGAGAAGCATTGTTGGTGAACGCGCTAATTTCAGCGCAACAAAAGAGCACTTAAAGCTGTCTCCACACATTGTCAATTGTCTGTAACTCTAACTAGACGAGGATACATGTCGGATGTAGTAAAAGAATGTGTAAAAACTAATGAGCATCGTGGTGCATTTCAGCAGCTGAGTTTATTATGTTTCGCTGTCTCTTTGTTTCTTATATTTGTTAGTATGTTTTGTTGCTGCCAGCTAAGTTATTTGTGTGATATGTAATTGAATCGCGGAGAAATATTGTGATTTCTGTTTCGTATCAACAACAGGTTCAATTCAATTATGGAAGAACAGTAATTTGATTCTTTTCTTCACGACAGACTACATCTGATTTGTTTTTCAATTTTCTAAACTAAAATAAATTAATGAGTTTTTACATCATTGATTTAAAACTCTTTAATCGAAATCGAAACTCATAGTTTTCGCGATAGCAGAGGTAAACCTCGCAAAAACTCATTTTTCACTGCCTTATATGTCGGAACTATTGAGGATCAGAACTATGTTGATTAAGCTTTTTATTCATTTTGGCCAGTGCTATATGCCCTTATATTTTGTACCCGAAGTTGTAAAACACTCCGTATACGAGCCCAAACCCATAATATTTCGCCGGTCTACATTTTCAACAAGCAAATTATAAAACCTACGCAAACGTTGAGAAATTTCTACAAATTTCTTTCGACTACTTTAAAATATAGATTTTAAACTTACAAAATCTAAATATGTTATTCAAGTATTCCACCATTTTGTATTGGGTTGAATCTCTTATTAGAAATATCAGCTATAATTATTCTACGACGCATTGGAACCCTAAACACTGCAATTTTTTTTTGAGTAGCTTTTACTGAACACTGGATTTTTACGAAGTTGTTATTCATTATATCAAAAGTAAGCCGACCCAGGTGGAGTAGCAGTAGGGCCATCGCTTCACGCTCCGAGGGTCCCGGGTTCAAATCCCGGATAATACAGAATGTATTAAAAAGTATATAATAATAAAAAAAATCTGTTGTGGCCATTACAATACCTCTCACCCTTTCCATTGTGGTATATATAAATATTGTATTTAACATTTCTTGTATACACAAAAAAATCTAATTACACCTAAACTTTATATTTACATATTTTCTATAATTTTTAATTCATTCTATGAGCATGTTTTCTCCATTTCTTCTAAATGTTCCAGAATTTTCCAATTCATTAACGGGGTTGGCGGTTCATGTAATATATCTATAATTTTAAATATATAATTAATAATACAATAGGAAATATTAAATATCGTTCCCAGAAAAAGCCTTCAGTACTATCTCTGAATTTTTGACACTGACATTAGTGACATTTATCTGTCAATTACAGAAATTTTTATTTCTCAAGTAGTTACCATGGTGATGTTTGGGCTGTGAGCAGGCTGTGAGATTTACTACAACAAATTATTTTATAGATTATATATCTATATCTTTAAATCTATAGAAAGTATAATAAAAAATTTAAATGGGTCAGTTAGAGATTTTTTTTTAAATTGTAATAACAAATTTAAAAAAAATTATATTTAGAAGATTTTTGTTAAAATACTACTACTTCCGGTTGTCCAATTGTTCTCAGAATCTATTCAACTCTTCCCATTACTGTTAGATTGAGGAATCCGTAGTTATACAGGTCTTTAATCGTATAGAATTTGAGAAATCGTACCTCCAACAACCTCATAGCAGTTCTTTCAATTCATCGCACACACTCAAATGGTTGGCTCTCTGATTTTCGGAAAGCACACATGGAACGAATTTCGCTGGGCCGCGTTTCATCTTCAAATTTTCAGGCAAAATTCGTTGGCATAAACTCAAAGATATTCTAGCGAGTTCCAGAATTCATCAATTGTTCTACGACGATCAGACATGAATGTTTAACGGATTTTTCAGTGATCTTAGACATTCTGGAAGTGGAAGGACGTCCCGATTGAAAGTCATTTTCAGTTAATATTCGGCCACTTTTAAATCGAGAAAACCCCGCGTACCGTAAAGCTTCACTTGGCTCAAATCTTCCTCTCCTAAGCCCTCCGAAGCAATGCGATAGCTTCCGCTGCTGATTTCTCTAACAGGAACAAAACTGTAATACCTGCCATTGCACAATCGCCGAATACGTCAAACAGCGCTTATGAAAAAAAAATCATACTGACCGCTTAGAAGTTTCCCCAAGGATGACACTTGGGCAACAGATCCAAAAGGGGGTCTATTGAAGAAACCTAGCGGGTGAAGTCAAAACTAGAGCCCTACCACCCATCAGAAAATAATTCTCGTTATTTTTGGGTGCCCCTTCGTACAATGTAATATACATTACTACTAACAATATCACCTTGTTATAAAGCTGATTCCGAAGTAATCTCTTAACACAACAACAGAAATGAAAACTAGCAAGAAAACAAACAATTTGTATTCTTGTTATCAGCTTAGCTTTGTATAAGCGTTTAATTTTATTCAAAGGATTGTTTTGCAAAGTGGAGTATCTATCTTAATTGAATTTGCCACATGAATCCATGACTATGAATTATATATTTGTGTTTCTCCACATTATCTATGCGTTGCACAATTTCATTTAGAATTATATCCTCTAGTTAAACAGAATACGAGCGGAGAATACAATAAACCAATTCTAAAATGGAATAAACTAATTCTGGTAAGAGTTGTCAACGTTTCTACAAAAGCATATGTTGATATAAACTTTACATATGAATTATAAATTGGTGATGCCCAAGTGTAAAATAGATATTTGGGAAAAGGTTTTTAAAAATAAACAAAAACTTGATATGTCTTATTTACACTGTTCTTTTTACCTCTCGCTAAGCAGGTATTGGATTAATGTTAAAAATCGTATATCCATGTTTTAATGATTGAGCACGTTTTAAGGTCCCTACAATCTGATTTTAATATTTTTACGATGATGTCTGTGTGTGTGTGTGTGTGTGTGTGTGTGTGTGTGTGTGTTTGTCTGTGCAGATGTATGTGTGTGTGTGTGTGTGTGTGTGTGTATGTATGTGACTCAATTGGAAAGACGATTTCTCAAAAACTATAATACTTAATATCTGTTTAACTACGTATTTCTCAATAGGACATTACTGGGAAGAGCTGAAAAGGTTTTGGTAATAATTGGACAACAGGAAGTAGCAAATTCAAAAAAAAAATCTTCTAAATATTATTTTTTGACAAATTTTATTCTTGCTAGTAAAATAAGAGTAAATTATCTATCTGATACATATAAATATTTTATTATATCTTTTATAGATTTAGAAATAAATAAATATAAAGTATATAATATGTTGTAATAAATCTCACAGCACAAATAATGTCATGGAAACTAATTGAAAAATGAAAACTTTTATAACTGACAGATAAATGTCAGTGTCAAAAATCCAGAGACATTACTGAAGATTTTTTATGGGAAGTACATACATTATATTATTTCTTATTGTATTAATAGTTAAATATTTAAAATTATAGGTATAGTACATATACCCTTCAAAAATAGTGTCAAACCCGACAATGAATTGGACACAAACATTTCGAAAAATTAGAGGAGTAGGACAAAATCTCTTCATAGAATGAATTTAAAATAAAAAAAACTCTGATGAGGCCAGCACAATACCTTCCGTTAATCCTGTATATTACTCGTATGTATAAGTTCCATACATAAATTTTCTTGCAAAAGTTTCTAAATTTCCTGTAAAATTATTTCATAATTCGTTTCTTCATTCTTATTCAGTTTCTTTTCTCTCAAGTCTTCCGCAATACAGACCTTCCAACGTATCTTTGGTCTTCCTCTGTTTCTTCAACCTTCTGTTTCTAAGCTATTCATTCTTTTTCCAATATATTCTCCATCTCTCCTCATGACATGTTCAAACCAATGTAATCGTCTCTCTTGTATCTTTCTAGAAACTTCTAACACTAGAGTTATTTCCCTTATTCTTTCATTCCTTACCGTATCTTTCCGTGTCTTCCCCAACATCTATCTCAACAGCCTCATCTCTGCCACATTCATTTATTTTCATTAGGTGCGTTCAATAAGCCCCAGGAAAACAAGCAATCGGAAGTAAAATTTGTTGAACGACATTACTAGCCTAGCATTTGCTTGATTTGTTCGCAAGCAAACCAAGCGCCAAATTTCTTGCTTGACTTGCTAACTTATAAAATATAATGGCGGGAAATGCAAATTATACATATATGAATTTAACTTCTACTGTTTCTATCTTATTTTATGGTGTGTTTATATCAATTACATGTCAAAAAGGCTTTCAAAGTTTTGTGTTGAAAGTTCCTAACATTATTAAATTTGAAATATTTTCTTAGACCTAAAAAATGTGCAAAAATTAATTACACTATCAGCAAATAACTGTACCTATCTATAAATTCATTTTGTATAACTTTCCAGACCAATAAAAGGGATATGAAAGATACACATGTTATATTTGACAACTGTATAATTTTCTCGATGACATTTGTGAGTATCAGTTCGTCATAGCTAGCAAATCTTTCAGTGTACTAAGCAACAAGTCTCGTTTGCTTATCTAGCATTTGCTTGAACTGCTTACTTCGTTGAACGCACCTATTGATACTGACATCTGTCAATTTGAATTATCTGAATATATTAGTAATTTCCAAGGTTAGCATATCTGGCTAATTTATGAATTTTAATATCTTTATAATTCTTTAACTCTATATCTATTGAATATGAAGTATAAAATGCGATCAAACCGTATAGAGAATAATATATTCTTCAAGTTATAATAACGCTAAATGTGAATAAATGATATTTAACTGCGTTTTTTCAAGAAAAACTATTAAAATCTTCAAATGAGGGTACTTCGAGTTGACCATTTAAAACCAAAATCTAATCACTTGTTCTTCTGGATGTAAACTTGAGAAATATGAAAAAATTATAACTTTTGGAATCGTGGTATTGAAGTTATGCGATCACACACACACACACACACACACACACACACACACACACACACACACACACACACACACACAAAAATGGTAAAATCGTATTATATGGACCCTAAAACATACTTATTCACTAATAACTTATCATTGATTTTTTTGACCAAAGACAATACCTTCCTTACCTAAAGGTGACGGAAGGTAAAAATCTAAATATGAAGAATAGATATGTAAGTAGAATTGTTATTGTAGATTGCAGGTATACAAGAAATGTTAAATATAATAGAGCGCGAGCAGTCATGTGACGTTGTTGACCTTGACCAGCAGATATGGGGGATCGTGACATATTGATATCTAGTAACTATGTACATAGATGTCAAATATCATAAGTTTTCATTCTAAATTTCATTAAAAGTGCCTAAGACAAAGTTAGAACCTCATTGCGCAAATTATCTCTACGATTTATAATTTTAATTATGAATGTTACCAGAATTTTGGTCAGAAATGATTTAAAATTTCGAAAAAGAAATAATGTAACTAGCTAGCGGCCCAGCTTGAGCGAATCCTCAAATACTGCAAAGCAATAAGGAGCCAACATTTTATATAAAACAAAGACAGAGTATAATCCCCCAAATGTTTCTCAGGCGGGACTGAGCAGAAAAGTATACAATAATGATTGGGATACCAAAACGAACAACAGTTACAGACAAGAATATTTGTGACGTCCCGATCTTCCAGAGACAAATGAGACGAGGTACTAATAACATCGTCGTATTGAAAATAAGGATCCCCTATGTATCCATAAAAATATTCTTTCTATTTGATAAAGACCTCTGATTTTTTTGGGATTTTTTTTTTAAATGCGTTACTTCAAAGCGGAAAACCACACCATAAATGTAAGAAAGAATGAGAACGACAATTTTGAAATAAAATTGAGCAGGCTATAATCCGGGATATAAAATCTAACTATGTTATAAACGTTTTGTTTCCCGAAATTTGAAAATTAACTGCCATTTATCTAACGTTAACTTCTAATGTGGTAATTAAAAGGAACAGGATCGACTTGGTGATCGAGTGGGTTAGCGCATAACTCGTACCTCACAGTGACATCGTATTCCGTGCGTTCAATCCCAGTCGAGTGATTCGTCGTAATAGTAATTTACGTAACAAGACCTGAGTAAGCTTGTGAACCCAGTAAAGACACTTTCAGGTCATGTTGCGTACAAAAAAAAAAAATTCACAATCCTGAAAAAAAGAAAAAATAAGAATCTGTAGGTATGCATTATTTTATTTTTTATACCGAGGATATAAGAAATAAAACTAAACAACTGATCGCCATGGTAACATTCATGTAGGGATCAGAAAGTTACTTTCCGATTCCTTATATACAATTTTCCGGGCTAGTTCAGTACAGGAGGATTTTCGGGTCTACAATGCAATCAGAAACAGCCCTTTTTTTAACGATCGCGAAAAAAATACAGCTATTTGTATTTACCACACTCGAATAAGTTGACTACTTATACATCTTAAATCTGTAGGGTTGCCGCCCATCCTCTTTTGGGGAGGACAGTCCTCCTTTACTCAATATTGTTCTCCGTCTTCTTCTGCGATGATAAAGTCCTCCCTAACATAAAATTTATGGGCGATACTGATACCAATACGAACAAATAAATTTTAGAAGAAGGTAAAAATAAAAGAAAGACAAGGGTGAATGTATATACCGTGTGTCCCAAGCAAACCATGACATAGGCGTTTAACATGAGAAAACAGTTTTTTGAAAATAAAAAGTGTCCGGCAGAAAATTAAGACATGCTATTGAATATGATAATAGTACATTACCTCCTGTATGTTATTTAATATTAATTACTTTATTATCATTGCATACATCAAAGAAAATTATAAGTAAATGTCAATAAATATTTGTTTCAATATTTTATTATGTAATATAAAACTATTTTCAACTGTCATTATGGCTGAATGGTTAGAATGGCTACCTGTGGAACGAAAGAACTTTTGAAAGTTGGGGTTCAAATTTCCATCAAGCTAAACTTTTTATTTTTATTTTCTATTTATGTATTAATTAAAAATTATACTAAAGATATTATGAGATAATATGGATGAATTAGTTAAATGATTACAAATAAGTTTCTATCTCGATATAAAAGTAATTTCAATGGAAGTAGCAACCGTCAAAAGCAAGATTTTAAACTATAGCACATATTTTTTCTTTATAAATACAGTAAAAATACAAAACGTACACATATTCATTGTGTCTCAATCATGTTTTATTAAGATCAAAAGAAAATAGTATGCATTTTTATTAAATCCATATTATGATTGTTGTAATCAATTTTTGTCATTGTTCAAACCAATTATTTTATTTACACAATTTTGTTATCCAATCCATTTCATTATCTATTTCCAATTACAATAATTTAGAAATAAGCTTTTTCTATAAAAAAATATTTAAAGTATTTTTCGTGTCAACAATGTGTTCATTATTTGGTTTTTCGTTTTGTTTATATCAAATATTCGTGTCAAAATGAATTTCTTAAACGCTAACGATCGAGTGAATATTTATAAAAATGTATTACAATTCGTAATTAATTCATAAATAAAAATAATAATAATAATAGTATTAAAAGTTTAGCTTTTATTACAGAATTAAATATTGAAGCAAATATTTATTGACAGGTATTTATAATTTTCTTTAATTTATTCACTGTTTATACAGTAATTAGTATTAAACAACGTACAGAGAGTAATGTACTATTATCATGGTCAACAGCATGGCTTAATTTTCTAACACTTTTTATTTGCAAAAAACTCTTTTCCCATGTTAAACGCCTGTCAAGGTTTGCTTGGGACACACGGTATATATACATATATATATATATATATATATATATATATATATATATATATATATATATATATATATATATATATATATATATATATATATATACTTGTGAAATCAAAATTACTTTTGACTAAGAAGCACAAATTTTGCTTATACCTTTTGAAAAGATTGTTATTTTAAAAATATATCATCCTCAAATTGTGCGGAGACGAGCAATTTCGCAAGTTTGTCTGAATTAGACCTGCTGCAATTCTTTTGCGCTACTTTTTTCAAATTTGCGTAAAGAAATTCATAGCGCCATAAAATCAAGTGTCTGCTTCTCTTGTAATATTAGGGGCTTTCAGATATCTCGCCACACCTTTGTGAGAATCAGGGGTTAAATGCTGGGGGGTTGGTCGAATGAAACGAAATGATATGAATTCTAGCACATCGTAGTAACTTTACGTGGTTAGTTGAAAACGCCAAATTCGAAATGTATCGGTGTATCGATAAATAAATATCGCCGATTCCTATATTACAGCTAAAAGATAATATCGCCTATATATCGGCACCGGTTGCATCCCTATATTTTAATAGGCGCTGTAGTACACGCTGGGTTGGATGCTACGATGCAAAACTCAATTAAGTCGTTATGCGCACAATTTTACAATTATTTTATTTCTAAATTTATGATTCAGGTTCGGTTCAGGTTCAAAAAATAAATGTCGGTTCAGATTCAGTTTCGGTTCAAGAAAAAGAAAATTATAACGGTTCATCGGTTTTGGGTTCGAGTTCGAATTTCGGTTCAGAGCACGAGCACAAAGAGATGGTAATATTTATTAGTTTTAAAATAATATTAATAATTTAATTTTAATTCACAAATTTTAATGATATATTTAGCAGATCGAACCGAATCTAACTTTAAAACGATTTAAATTCGGTTCGGATTATTGACCTTGACAAATAAAGGTTTGGTTCGGGTTCAGGTTCACAAAAAAATCGTGTTTTCGGTTCAGGTTCGGGTTCAGCTGCAGGTCCCTGGATATACCTATTAATAATATATAAAGCAGATTGGCACATCCAATAATGGATAATATGCTGTGATTATTTATTTATTTATTTATTTATTTATTTATTTATTTATTTATTTATTTATTTATTTATTTATTTATTTATTTATTTATTTATTTATTTATTTATTTATTTATTTATTTATTTATTTATTTATTTATTTATTTATTTATTTATTTATTTATTTATTTATTTATTTATTTATTTATTTATTTATTTATTTATTTATTTATTTATTTATTTATTTATTTATTTATTTATTTATTTATTTATTTATTTATTTATTTATTTATTTATTTATTTATTTATTTATTTATTTATAATTGTATACTGTAACTATGTGTATATAATTTCCTGTGATTCATTATATCCTACATTCCAATTTTTAAAAGGTGGCAACCCTATCTGTAGCAATGGTTGAAATTCAACCGGCAGTACGGCAGTAGTAATAACACTGCGGCTCGGTGAGTCCGGTTAGAGGGTAAACGGCGACAGCTGTATAATAGCCCTAAATAGATAGAAAAGGAATAAGACCTATGATTATATGAAATTTTTCAATTGAATCATGAACTCACAACATACTGTTACAGTAGGTTAGTTTAAAACCAAATTTCCAACTAGGTAATACGTTTTGACGAAAACGAAATCTTGCATGTTTTGGTTTTTATTAAAACTGAAGAATACGACAAGAAAATTAATGCGAACGTTGGGAGATGTATTTGGAATGATAAATCTGTATTATTTATCCGTGTAAAGCTGTTGGCTATAAGTTAGGACGATGTAAGTGCGTTGGTGTCGCTGTTAAATGAAACATGACAAGATAACCTGTTTGCGGCACGGTACGCTAATAAATATTAAACTCACACGGAATCAATTAGCAATCAGCAGCTCATTCCTTTAAGCCGACAACACGTAAACATTCACCTGCCAACACAAACATTCACAGCTAATATTAGCATAGCGTTCAGGGGACTTTAAATACACATACTTTATTCCGCTACCTAACGTTCAATCTTAATGCGTTCTACAAACTTACCTCGATTGCACCTATAACATTCCACGTTTCTCTTTAATTAGAAAAACAATAATATCAGCTTGTATTCATACAATTCTTCAAGTATTTTTCTACCGTTAGGTGTAGAATTTTAATCTTTATTTGTGCACTAACTTTGTCACAGTTTCCCGCCTCTTACACAAAATGTCGTTCCTTTCTTCTTCAGTGTGATAAAATAATCTTATTGTTCCTTTAACACAAACACTTTTTTTTTTAAATATTGTTTAAAACTGCAGTTTTCATTCCCAAGGAACTTATTTCAAACAAGAATAGCATTTATGTTAAAGGAACAGTAAGATCATTTTACTAATACTGATAAGGTGGACAGGTAGAGAAACCATTCAATGCATGAAAAGAGCGGCGCAAATAGTCGCACGTTGGCATCCAATTTTATAAAGCAAGCAGTGAACGATTTGATATTTATAGTTTTATTGCTGGTCGCGACAGAGTCAATTTTTCTGACTATACGAGCCCAAACCCAAAATTATTCACCGGTTTACATTTTCAACAAATTATAAAATCTACATAAATGGTTAGAAATTTCTACAATATTGTTTTGGCTACTTTAAATATAGAATTAAAACTTAAAAAAAAAAACTGATGTGGCCAACACATAACCTCTCGCCGTATATTTTACCTGGCTGTATGCATAAAGCAAAGAATATTTTTATAAATACAAATAATATATTCATATAAATCTATGACGTATAAACTTCTTTATTATTCAATAATAGCATGTCTCAACATAAAGATATTTACCATAAATTATGTTACAATAAATTACAAAGTAGAGTTTACCATATATAAATATTAGGCTGGTAACTGCAATTTTCAATTCGAACAACGTTGTTTACTTTCTCTTCGTATTCTTCTAGTAAAAACATTAATTTTGGGCGGTCTAAAATGTATATATCTGGATTGTGCATCTATTCTTACATATCTTCTTTTACATTTTATTTTTTCATACATGTTATATCTAAATAACACTAATTCCTTTTAATAAAGTGACGGATAGATTGCACTCCGATTATTCTTATATCGATGTGTAATTTTGTCAATATTTACAACTTACTTGAGAAGAATTTGATAGCTTTTTCGCAATTCAAAGTTACTCTAGTCTACAGTACTGGTGTACATTGTCCCATAATGTTTGAAACAAATTTAAGTCATTCAACCTAGACTTGTCATCTCCATAATAGTCACAGATCAAGAACTAAGGGATTCTCCAAATACATTTTTCTTTCATTACTCATTATTTCTGACACTGACATTTATCTGTCAGTTACAAATAATTTAAATTTGCAACTATTTTTCATGGCATTCTTTCGGTTGTAAAATTAATTACAACATTATTTTATATATTATATTCCTTTTATCTCTAAATCTATAAAATATGTATAAAAATATTTAAATGTATCAGAAAGAGAATTTATTTTTCTTTAATATTATCAAGAAAAATTTTCAAAAAATAATATTTAGAAGATTTTTTTTCAAGAATCTTCTACTTGCGGTTGTCCAGTTATTACCAAAACCTTTTCAGATCTTCCCATGAATGTCCGATTGGGAAATACGTTGTTAAACAAATTTTAAGTCTTATAGTTTTTGAGTAACCGTCCTTCCAACATCCCACACACACACACACATCCACACACACACACACACACACACACACACACACACACACACACACACACACACACACACACACACACACACACACACACACAGACATCATCGTAAAAATGTTAAAATCGGATTGTAGGGACCTTAAAACGTGCTTATTCAATAAAATCTGGATATGCGATTTTTAGCATGAATCCAATACCTCTCTTAGCGAGAGGTAAAAATGGGTCAAATGATGGGTGATAATAGTTTCACCCGCATTTTCGAGTCATCTTCAAGTCCAGACTTAATTTTTACCGAGACCCTTTACTTCTGGTACAATTAAAAACATCATAAAAATCTGATGTGGCCAGCACATTACCTGCCGTCAATTCTGTGTATTATGTACAAATTATATACATAAATTTTCTTGTAAAAGATTCTATATTTCTAGTAAAATTATTTCATAAACAAACTATGTAAATTGCACTTGACACTGACATCTTCTTCTTCTTTAGCTTTTCCAATTTGATAGGGGTCGCTATTTTTGATTTTCTTCATCCATTCATTCCTATTTTGCTTGTTGTTCTCATTCAGTTTCTTTTTCTGTCAAGTCTTCAGCAATACAGTCTTTCCATCTTCTCTTTAGTCTTCCTCTGTTTCTTTCACCTTCTACTACTAAGCTGTTTATTCTTCCTACATATTATTCATCTTTCCTCATGACATGTTTAAACCTTTATAATCTTCTGTCGTGTATCTTTCTAGAAACTATCATTCGAGCCATTTCCCTTATCTTCTTATTCCTCATCCTATATTTCCGTTGTCTTCCACAACATTCATCTCAACATCCTCATCTCTCTGCCATATTCCTTTTCTTTTCATTGACACTGACATCTGTCAATTAGATTTTTTTAATATAGTAGCTGTTGTATATTAACAGTTTCCATGGTTATAGCATAGCTGAGTTATATATGAAATTTAATTTCATTATAATTCTTTAACTTTATATCCATTGAATATAAAGTATGAAATGCAAACAATTCGTATAGATAATAGAATATTCTTAAAAAAAAAATTTTTCTTGCAAAAGATTGTATGTTTCCAGTAAAAAAATTTCATAAACAAACTATATAAATTGCACTTGACTCTGACACCTTCTTCATTAGCTGTTCCCACTGGTTAAGTAGTCGTTATTCTTGAATTTCCTCATAACATGATCAAACCAATATAATCGTCTCTCTTGTATCTTTCCGGGAACTTCTATTACTCGAGCCAATTCCGTCATCCTCTCACTTCGTATCCTATTTTTCCGTGTCTTTCCCAACATCCATCTCAACACTCCCATCTCTCTGCCACATTCATTTTCTTTTCATTGACACTGCGACATCTGTCAATTAGATTTTTTTTTAATATAGTAGCTGTTTCCATGGTTATAGCATAGATGAGTTATATATGAAATATAATTCTTTACCTTTATATCCATTGAAAATGAAATATAAAATGCAATCAATTCGTATAGATAATAGAATATTCTTTAATATTTATAATAACATTAAATGTCAAGAAATGATACTTAAAAGCGTTTTTTCAAGAAAAACAGTTAAAATCTTCAAATGAGGGTACTTCCGCTTGACCAATTATAACCAAAATATAATCAGATCTTCATATGGATGTAAAGAAAATGAACGCGAAAGAATTATAAATTTTAGAATTGTAATGTTGAAGTTATCGCCTATGAAAAAACCGTTATACACACACACATAGACATCGTAAAAATGGTAAAATCGTATTCTAGGGACCTTAAAACGTGTTTATTCACTAAAAACTGATCATCGAATTTTTTGAACAAAGATAATACCTTCCTTACCTAAAGGTAACGAAAGGTAATAGCCAATGCGTACAGTAAAACCGACCTTGCAGGACAAATAGGACAATACTTAATAAAAAAATTGCAGGGCTTACGGATAAAATGCCCAATAGAATTAACGCCGGTAATACTAATAAAGATGATATAAACCCAATATTAAATGGCGGAATACTTGAATAACATATTCAGTTTTTGTAAGTTTAAAAACTATATTTTAAACTAGTCGAAATTTGTAGAAATTTCTGAACATTTGCATATTATTGGTTTGGGCTCGTATTTCATTTCAATATTGTTAGCAACCAACGGCCGAAATATTATGAGTTTAGGCTCGTATTCCATTTTCATATTGTCAGTCAAATTTAGCAACACCTTAAATATACTATCCTATATTCGTAATCTTCATATAAACTCTAACCGAAAATAAGTGGTGGCTTAGGTGGCGTTTGATAAAAACAAAGGAATCCCCAATTTCCATCCTCACTTGGCTTGTAAGCCTTCTTGATTTACGTGTTTACCCCGCGACCTTTCCCTAGTCCTCGTCATCTGGCAGGGAGCATCCTCGCCTCAGTCACTCCACCACTGGATTAGTTTATTTTTAGGCTCGGACTGGCTTGTTTGCGGAACACTCCACCGGACACAAGTGCTGCCACTATTGTCTTTAATAAACTTCCAGTAGTGTTTATCTCGAGAATGAGAAATTGCAGAATGGATCGTTCAGGTGTTTTAACATCTCAGTTTGACAGAATAATTACACTTCCCCAAATTAATATTTATTATTGGAAATTTCTCGATTGTGGTACAGATTAGCGTTGACAATTCCTCAAAATCTCACTCGAACTACCTTTAATCTCTTACATAACTGATTTCAAGATTTTACACGTATTTCACCATAGGTTAATTTCAGGAACTAAAAATGAAAAGTATCTGGTTCGTTTCCACCCGGAACTAAAACGAGATATTTCGTTTCCACGCGTTTCGTTCTTTTTAAAAAAAAATCGTTTTCGTTTCCGTAAATCGGCTAATCTTGTTTGTTTTTAATTTATAACAAGTATAAGACTTATTAGTACATATTTTAAATTAATTGTTGATTAATAACAATTGCACACATATTTATAATATAATGCTGTTATTAATATTTAATAATTGTCATTAATTTGTCAATAAAAATCAATTTTAAACACCCACAAATATATTTTTCTACAATCTACATAGAAAGTAGCCATTTGCGCTCTCTTTTGTCAACGCAAAATGTCACTTTGTCGCTCTAGCGCGGCAAAGTAGAAAAATTTCTAACTATACGAGTACAATGTTGAGAAATGACACTTCTTAATGGAAACGTTTAGTCAGGAACTAATGGCACTGTAGTGACACATTTACCACCTTTATAAATCAATCTGACATATAACCGCTCTATCGGTATGTTAAATAACCAAGAAAAAAATGCCGCACTATTGTGAAAATAAAATAGGGCATTCATTTACAAAAACAAAAGTATAAAATGTTTAGATTAGATTGAAGCAATAGGTCAAGAAGAATGAGAAATAACGATAAATTAAAATTAAATATAAAAGACGTTTTTTCTTTATATTAATCCTTATTAATTGAGTAGTAGTGTAAGTACAAAGTGTACATTTTTTTTTTTTTTAGGGTAGTGACTGTAGAAAGAATTTTGTGTGTGTTTCGAGTGCAAATGGACATTGAGAACCTCTCAAGCGACAATGTCCTATTTTGCGCTCTTAATACACAAATAGCTATTTTTTGTAATTTATTGTTATAGCCCAATTATGGTTGAATCTAAAATCAAAGTTATCAAATTAAGAAAAAAAAATATTAAGCGAGTAACAATATATTAAAAAAATATTTTGATAGTATTTATAAAGTGGCCGAACATATACATAAGGGTGTGTTACCAAAAACTATGCACAAACTTTGTAATTTTATTCTTTAATTTACAAAAGGCAACAAATTAAAACAACTTTACTCACATATAAACTATAGTTAAATAACATAACCTGCACAAAAATCCACCACTAATCTCATTTATTTTTGAAACTCCAGCTAATAATGTCAAAACATTCTCCTTTTTGAAGTGGCGAAATTTATTTTTAATTCTTTGAATGAAATTTCGTAATTCGATTAAATTTATATTCTGTCGCACAATGAAGGCCTTCTTTATGAAAATAACTTTTATTTTCTACACAATCACTATCTTCTAACGTGAAATAGAATTCGGCATGGGTTATTACAAAATTCTTCTTCCAAAGTTTCAGATGCAATTTACGCAACAAATTTTTCTGATTTAAACAATTGCATTTTGCTATAATTTGGTGCAGATTTTCTGTTTCTTATTATTTCTTTCTTATAATATACATATTATGTATATACTTGAAATTTTGAATCTGTCTAATGTTCTTAAAGACTGTTTATCTTTCCCAATAGATTCGTCTGAAGCTTTTTTTTCTTGTTTTCATCATTTTCCTAGCTCTTCTACAACTACCTTTGGCTCTTTTAGGTAATTTTCCGCTGTCAATTCATTTAATTATATATACAGAATGTAACAGAAATAAATACATTAAATTTAACCTGTGATGGAACTCGTCAAGTGCAACAATATTTCTTAATAACTTTTTCTTGTAAACCTTCTAGATATCAACTTAAAATTCTTCAAAGTTTTGTCATAAATTTCATTACCCGCCTATGGTCGAATGAATTAACACCTAATGCGGGTCTGCGCATGTTTCTGGTTTGTTTCCGTTGTGACTGTGACTAAATACAATGAAAGAACATTACAAACTGGTGAATAGATTGATAGATACACCAGAAAATGAAATTATAAACAAATCGGGAAAGAGATAGAATAGAATACCTCGACTAAGGTAACAAAAAAATCATACGTCAAATTTTTATGTTACAACAAGTGAAACAATCCAAAAATGGTAGGACATTTATAGGATTCAGTCGACCAAGAATTCTACAATTGACGGAACAAGAAAATGCATAAAAATGATGAAAAGTGATGCAGATTTAAATGAAATTATAATAATTGTTCAAAATGGCTACCGTCATACAATATTGAAGGCGTCGATAAAATGATGTAACTATTCTAGTTTCAATATCCTCTAAATTTTTATATGTGACACCTTGTATTGTGTGCTATTCTTCAAGTACTAGATCGTGGTTCAGTCCAAAACATCCTCCAATATTCTCTATGTAATTAGGGCCAGTTCTACCACGATCTTGAGCAGCAGGCTCAGCCAGCCACAAAATATGTGTGAACACGCATTTATTTACACAGGCTTCAAACAAAAGCTGTCTATAAATAGATCCTGACGAAATTCGCTTTGTGAATTAATATCTCGTAAGAACATCATTATAAAAGTATTTAAAGTTAGACGAATTCATAAGCAAAACAAAAGTATAAAAATTTAAGCGCATTACCTTTTACAAAAATTCAAAACATTCATGATACAATTTGTAAGTAAAGTTGAGGTTTAAATGGAACCAGTATAAAAGTAATTAAAAAAGACAGGATAATTCTTTTATTAAACGTATAACCCTTTGAGGGGAATTGCCTGGTTAACTACAGAAAGTCTCTGCAAATAATCAAAATAAATTACCTACGAAAATTCCATCGTTTCACTTTAATCATGTTTTTAATTAATTTGCCGTTAGACTTTATTGATTAGAGACCCTTTCAACCGTTCCAATTTTTCATCCTGGTGGCATTAAATTTTATATTTTCATTAGGTGAGGCGGGATTGCAGTATTGTTATTGAGCGTTTCGCGTTTTCTTTCGCGCGCTTTAACGGGTGAATGGCCCCTTTATGGTTGTGGTAATCACCGACTACACCGTTACAGTTCTCCCCAAGCTGACATTCACAACTTATTCTAGTTTTATTCTTGCCTATTTGAATACCGTATTCACACTTCGTGCGTATAAGGAGTCAGAATTCTTGATGACTGCAACGATATTTTAAAATAATAAATTAAAAGATAGTGGATGAATAAAACTACGAGTATCTTTTCTTAAATTTGTAATAGGAATTGTCACAAATTAAATTGAAAATCTTATTATAAACAAGGGCGATAAGGTTTTCATTTTTGTAATCAAATTTCCTTTATTGTAATTATGCGTGTTTTGTTGTTGTCAGAAAACATTTTAACATGAAGGAATGTAACCATAAGGACATAACATTCGTATACTAACTAAATTATTTCTATACTCTGTTTGATATAACGAAAGAATTTGGCAGATTTTTGTAATTCTATTTATTGCTACTCGAGTGCGGATTACACAAATACAATTCAAATATTATTATATCTGATTTCGTTTTTTGTAAGTGCTGTGCGTTATTTTTACCTTCCGTCACCTATAGGTAAGGAAAATTCGATGATGAGTTTTTAATGAATAAGCACGTTTTAGAGTCTCTAGAATACGATTTTACTATTTGTACGATGATGTCTATATGTCTCCGATACAATAATTCAAAAAAATATTATTTTTTTTCGTATCCCGCAAGTTTACATCCAAAAGAAGAAGAAATTTTTATTAAATATCATTTAATGAGATTTTGTTACTATAAATATTAAAGAATATTATATTCTTTTTAAGGTTTGATTGCATTTTATACTTTATATTCAATGGATATAGAGTTAAAAAAATAATAAAGAAATTAAATTTCATAAATCAGCCAGCTATACGATAACTATGGAAACAGCCACTATATTAAAATAGTTCTGATTGACAGATGTCAGTGTCAGTGTAATTTACGAAGTACGTTTGTATTATAATTTTACTCGAAATGTAGAATCTTTGTAAGAAAATGTCTATATAGAATTTGTAGAAAATGTATAAAACTAAGGAAAGGTAATGTACTGGAAATATAGAATCCTTTGCTAGAAACTTTCTGTATGGTTGTTTTTTTATATTTTACCTGGCTATTCCTTGTATTTATTCCCTTACGGATTTGTATAATTGGCGCTTCGACAATGTTTTGGTGTAAAACAAGCTGCTAAACCACGCCCCAATTAACTGTCAAAAGAAGAAGGCATAGGAGATGCCGAAACCGGTAGAGGCCTGAAATTTAAATAAATATTTTGACTGCAATCCAGTAATTCATTATTTCCATATACCCATCCAGTCAAGAAGCTTCATCATCCATAACTCATAAATGTAAATATTCCTTTCATTTTCACAAATTTTCGAATTCAAATAAAACTTAATATGCACCTCGCCAATGAAGTTATTATCACTCATATGGTTTATTTTCCTCGGTCCTACGGTCTAGGAAACTAATTTCCATATTCCTTACAAAAAGTAGAACTTCAGGACCTCGAGAAATAAAAAACTATTTAACAAAATTTTCTCATTTAAATAAATATACTTTCTTGTTTATTTAGTAGGTAATAATTAATGTTTATCATATTAAAATGAATTATCATTTTTATTAAATAGTAGTAAATTATTTTTTGTGTTTTATCTGAATGTAAATAAAACAGTAAACCCTTACACAATAAAAGGAATCGACATGTTTGACCTATGTCAACACTGAACAAGAGTTGTCACATTTAAACTTGACATTTCGCTTACAAAGATACTTCCATTCCTTTCACAGATATGTCCATTATACATTATAACCTTTGACATATACACGCATAACTACGCAGTAAATTTTTTATATAAAGGCTTTTTTATAACTGCGATGTAAAATAGCAAAAACGCAAAAATTAAAATTATCTGTTATATTAACATGAAAAATATGTTTTAACTATGTATAACAATAATAAATATGACAGTATTATGTTTGTGTAACTCAATAAAATATCAATTACAATCAGCAAACAATAACATTTAAATGGTTCAAATAAAATCTCTCAAATTCATTAGGAAAACAAAAAGGCTACTTTTATTATTCCATTAAATCAGCAGTTTTAAATGAAGAGCAAACGAAGAAACGAAACCATGAACATATTGTAAATACATTTCCTTCTTCACCCCATTTTAACAAACTCTCCTCTTTACCCCGCCAACCCCTCCTTGCTTGTTACGCCTATAGCTCCATAATAGCTCTCTAGATGATTTCGTCATCGCAAAAGTTTTATTTTCTTCAGTCCACGCACAAAGTAGAAACAACTTACTGGAAAGCAATTATTATTTTCAACATGACTTCCATGAAAACAATAATAGAAAAGGTTAAAGACGTTATCAATATGCATAAATAAAATAAAAATAAATTATTTCGTATTTTACTTTCTAAATAATTTCTGCTTTGAAAAAACCATTCATTTTTCATTTTTGATCCATTTGCCACTTGGGCAGATTATAATATAATTTGGATAAATATGTAAATGTCCAAACGAGATACTGTAAATAATGTATGTAATAAAAGATTTGAGAAAAAATTAGACCTGTTTCATCAATTAGAAAGAATATTTTATTGAAACGTTGTCATAAGGGGCTGTTCATATAAACTAAGGAAATAATATCTTTAATGCGACGCAGTTTTTTAATACATTTGTCTGGACGATGTTAAATCTATTTCAGGGCCGGTTTTACCATAAAGCCTTATGGCGAAAATATATTTTCTACAATCGAGCGGGAAATAAGTGTTCTCTAACTTAAAATGAGCGCGGGAAATAGCTGATTCCCCACTAGTACGGAAAATAAGTGTTGTCACAGAAACAAATGCCATGGCCATGACCGCTTCAAAATACTATGCATAGCCGCCCAAGTAGAAGATTTGTTAAAAATTTAGTATATATATATATATATATATATATATATATATATATATATATATATATATATATATATATATCATCACGGCATATTACCCATTGCTGAGTGTGCCAATCTGCTGTGTACACAGATATCGGTAATGATGAAATATTTGTACCGTGCGGGCGCTTACCCGGCGTCACCTCACGAGCACTCATAGCTGGCGTGGAGAGTACACCACAGGGGTCAATTTTGTGCCATTAAAATACGAAGTAATATATATATATATATATATATATATATATATATATATATATATATATATATATATATATTATATTTGTAAACGATTGAACATACAACATATCCGGAAAACATGATTCTGAAACTCCCATGCAAATTCCAAAAATTGCTACTATCGCTTCGGCAACTTGCATTCATTTCAGAATCACTAATTTTCTTCTCTTACGAAAATAACTATGTATTATAAATATTACTTCTCGCAACGAATTGTTTTGTATTATATTTTATTATTATTATTTTGGCCTCTAATGTCCTTCCGCGTTAGGCCTCCAAATTTGTAAAACCGGTGCTGATCTACTTCCCGTATCATCAGAAATATTCTTGTCTGTATAACTGTTGTTCGTTTTGGTATTCCCAGCCATTATTGTATAATCTCTGTTAGGAAATGCCCAAAAATTACAATCAGTCGTGATTATTCTCTCTCTGTTTTCTATAATGGCTTTTTAATGCTCTGCAGCATCTGGAGATTCGCTCAAACTGGTCCGCAGTCTCTATGGTTCCTTTATTTGTTTTCCAAAAATTTAAATCATTTTTGACCAAAGTTCTGGTAACAATCTTTTTTCAAATTCTAAATTGTAGAGTTATTTTGCACGATGACGTCATAACTTTGTCTTAAACTCTGTGGATGAGTCCGCTGGCTCGATTTGGGGGCAAAATTTCGGGTCGCCCAATTTTTGGTAAATTAATACATACTATAGTTCGATAAATAGTCATCTTTCCAATATTTTGATCCCCAAAAACGTTAAAAATTTCTTGATTAAAATATGTTCTAGGAAATTAGGTCGCTGATTTCGTGTATCGCACATGACTAAATAAAACTATTGTTACCGTCTAGACAAGACAATACAAGACTTGCCTTGTCTTGAAATTTCTAGACATGGTCTAGATTAAAATCTCGTTATTGTCTTGTCTAGATATCAACACTCTAACTTGTTTCAATACAGCGGCAGTGTTCTCTTTCTATTTCACAATCACTGTTTCAGCTAACCCACGTATAATTAGGAACAATTCTAGTCTTTTATAACGGAATACATTAAGGTCAGTTTCCTTTGAAATTCAAATCATTAGACATCTATAAAATAATATTTAAATTACACTTGGCAAGTTTTACAAAATTTCAGTCTCTGAATCAACCTCTCGGTCATTTATCAGAGACTGGCTCACTCAACCAGAACCACAGACGCGTTTCGCTCTTATTGGATCTCTTCAGTGTGGTGTACTGACGCCTCTTGCGAGGCACTGAGACCTGAGACCGGTTGATCGGACGGATGATAAACATCCTACAAAGATATCAAGCCTGCAGAGGTAACTAACCACATGCAGAGTCATCTATCGAGAAAACCGCGAGCTTGGCTAGCAGAATAACAATAAAAAAATGTACAAAGTACAATTGCGACACTTGGTGAACTGCTTTAAATAATATTTAAATTACACGTGGCAAGTTTCACTTTGTACAGTTTTTTTATTATCTATAAAATAATTGAAACGTCAATTTCATTCGCTGAATATACCACACACTATTCTTATATTTCTACTCGTCGATATGTTAGTTCATGTCTCACGTTTGTAGACACTGCCTACAAATTACCGAAAAATACAAAAAAGTTCAAAATATGTATTTAATTTCATATCATATTGTTAACATTTGCAGTTACATTTAATATGAGAACCACAGTATTTAAATATGCATCACTTTTAATCTCTAAATTGATTACTCATTATTCCGTTCTACTTAAAAAGCATGAGAAAATTCCTCATCTGCGTTTTAATTCGTTCGGTAAATCATCACCATTGAAGTATTCTTATCTCCATCGCATTGTGAAAACGCGGACCGAGGTGACAATGCCACACTCCTCGAAGGAATTCAAATGCCCCAGGAAGAATCACAAGGAACTTGCTATTCTTTCACCACTGAATTGTTGTGGATGTTATTGGAAAGGATTTTAATGGCAGGAATTTAAAAGAATTTTTATTATAAATAGACATTTTTAAATGGGTGGATTGCGTAATTTGTGATTCTAAAGACTCGGGTTCCAATTAATAATTACAGCACAGAAAAGACCAAATCTCCTTGTTTTACCCGTGTTTCTGTTGGTAGCTCAGTTGTTATCTGTCCGTGTACTGTTGGCTCCCAAAAAGAGCAAACGAATATACAAACATACATATTAAATATTGAAAGAAGTTTTCAGAACTCATAATATAATGAAATAAAACAATATTTGGGTATAGTTCTGTATATATTTAATTATTTTACGACGTTTCGACAGCGAAGTGCTGTCTTCATCAGGTAAATAACAAATTACATGTAGTCAAGACAACAAGTTTACAAAAAGTGGGTAACATAGATCAAAAGTTACATAAAACATACAAAGATAAAATAGAAAATTATGAACGAATAATAGGAAACCACGACTTATTAAGCTCAAAACCTGTATTTAAATTAACATTATTAGAGGATTTCTAGATTTCGATGGCTTCTCTAATTAGTCTTCTCATCCAGTTATTTTCTCTTGCTAATATCTTAGTGTTTTTGAAATCAATTCCATGTAATTCTTGAATAGCATGTTCAGCAACAGCAGATTTATCTGTTTGATTTAATCTTATATGTCGTTCGTGTTCTTTTAATCTTTTGACCAATGTATACTTTACCACTCTGGCAAGGAATCTTATAAAAAATATATGCCAGAACAATGAAGAGGAACTGTATCTTTAACATTGCCAAGAAGATCACGGATTTTTAAACTAGATTTATATGACGTCTGTATGTCAAATTTCTTTAGAATCGTACTAATTTTATTTATTTCATTGGCAATGATTGGTAACAACTTGAGAAACAGGTAAAGATTTATTATTCGATTTTAGTGCTCTTCTTATTTGCGATTTGCTATAACCATTATTCAAGAAAACATCATTCAAAAAATTAATTTCTTCTTGAAGTTTACTGGGATGACATAAAATAGAAGCTCTCTGATATAATGTTTTAATAGTACAGGCTTTTTGGGCTGGGTAGTGGTTAGAGGTTTCATGAAGATATTGATACAAAACTATACCCAAATATTGTTTTATTTCATTAAACACATTCATTCCTTGAATTTTGAGAACCAAAATAGAATAAAACGTTGTATGTACCACAGGCATAAACAAGATTATAGCACTCGGTAAAATTAGCGCGTACTACAATCTTTTAATTATGCCCATAATACATAAATAACTATTAGGAACAGTAGCAAACATTATAATATTGCTAAAAGAATTCATATAGTCAGAAATATTTAAACTAATAAATAAGCCGTCTTTGCAAAAGGATAAAGTTCGACAATATTTCAAATTTTTATTTTAAAAGTTTTGATTTATTCATCTTTCAATACTCGTACAGCAATAAGCAGCTAATTGTGATTCAGCGCACTAAATACTGTAAAAGCCTCATAAATCATATTTTATTCTGAATAGTACGAAGCTATAGGAAACAAAAAAATCAAACTGTGATGATATATCTCGTGCTTTCCTCCAGTTTTTATCGCATTTAACATCGTTGTCAATATCACATACGTATACCCATCACTCAATCACCCCGACGTTTATTTGACGTCTTTTCACCATTCGGAATCACCTCGCATCAGAAAAATCTGATACTTTTCACTAATATTTACGAAGGGTTGTTGACGTTGTTGATTTTGTTTTGTTCGTGTAATTTTGCTGAACACAACAGAACAAATAATCACTGATTCAATGAATGTTTAATTCTAGTTTCAATTAAATTTAAAATCATTGTACTGAACAATTTGGAGGGAATAAAATTATATTTCCCTGTATACATATTTAGAATAATTGATTTGTTACACAGGGAATTTTATTAAATTCTCTCATCATAGGGCTTTACAAGTGGTTGGTTGAAAAATAATATGGATATTTAAAAACTGAATAATTATGGACAGAATATAAAAAATATATAAAAATATAATAACGGTTTCTTATCAATCTTTTTGGGTCCCAGCTTCTACAGGATGCAGCAGCATAACCTCTCTAATTTAGAATAAAAAAAAATATTTTCACGTCCTAAACTAGGGAAGGTATACGAACCCCGTCCGACATCAGTTGGCCCACCCGCATTAATTTAATTTTATTTAGTTAATTTATGATATAGATAATAACTAACATAAATTATCGCCAATTTTTATTAATATTACATTTTGTCGCGCTAACAACACATAGCAAGGTATGTTTTCGAAAATATTTTATTGTGTTAATGTAAAATGAAATAATATTTAGTTTTACCAACAATTCAAGAAAAACTGAAAAAAAAATTTAACGAAATTAGGTTGTATGGACGTTAACTTTTATTAACTAAAATGTCTAAAAGAATTACAGTAGTAATTTACTTTTAAAAAAATCTGATGTGGCCAACATATGACCTCTCGCCATTTCCATTTTATGTTACATAAATAAATACATACATATATCGCGACATATTACTCATTGCTGGGTGTGTCAATCTGGTTTGTACGCAGATATCGGTAAATGATAAAATATTTGTATCGTGTGGGCGCGTATCAGGCGTCACCTCACGGGCACTCATTGCTGTCGTGCAAAGTGCACCACAGGGATAAATTTTGTGCCATTAAAATTTGAAGTAATTTTTGGCGTCGGTCGGGATCGAACCCGCGGCATAATTAACGAATTTATCATTTCTTGTATATACAAATAATTCAAATTGTATCTATTCTTTCGTTCTATGAGGAATTTTCTCCTACTCTTCTAATATATTCAAAATTCTTTATATTCACTGACGGTATTAGCGGTATTTCTTAAGGATATATGTAATATTAATATACCTATAATTTTAAATATTTAATTAATAATACAGTAAGATATTTTAAATATACTTACTTCCCAAAACTAGCTTTCTGTAATGTTAATAAAATTGTTTATTCTTGACACTGACATTTTGCATTTATTTAAGAAACTACCACTTCCGGTTGTCTAATTGGTACCAAAACCTATTCAATTCTTCCCATTAATTTTAGTTTGAGGAATCCGTAGTTAAACCGGTATTTAGTTGTATAGAATTTGAGAAATCGTACCTCCAAAATCCTAACACACACACAGACATCATCGTAAAAAAATTAAAATTGTATTCTAGGACTTTAAAACGTGCTTATTAAATAAAATGCGGATATGCGATTTTTAACATGAATCCAATACCTCTCTTAGCGAGAGGTAAAAATGGCTGGTAGAGTCCGTGCCAAACGTGATGGGCTGTTGCGCAGAAGGCAAAACTCTTTCTTTCTCTTTCTTTTCCTCCTATTGCCTAACCTTTCTCTAGCTGTCTCTCTTTTTGATCTGCGCATTTCGTAGTCCATGACATTTGGCACTACCTCTACCTACCATTTTTTTCGAAATATTATTTTAAAGCAGAACATTGTTTGTATTCAAATAAATATTTTTAAAAAAATCAATCTTTAAACATAAGGGCGAAAGTAAATATTGAAATTTGGCATTTTCAAAACAGGAGTTTGAAAACTTGTGGTACCAGCCATTTTTTTCCTATAAATTACTATTGTAATTCTTTTAGACATTTTATTTAATAAAACTTAACGTCTTCACAACTTAAATTCGTATTATTTTTTTAGGTTTTCTTGAATTGTTGGTAAAACTGAGTATTATTTCATTTTACATTAAAATAATAAAATATTTTAGAAAACATATCTTGCTGTGTGTTACTAGAACGACAAAATATACGTAATATTAATAAAAATTGGCGATAATTTGTTAGTTATTACTTGTATCATAAATTAACTAAATAAAATGAAATTAAAGCGGGTGAGCCAACTGATGTGGGACGGGGCTCGTATCTTATATGGTTTTGAAAATAATATCGGCCAAGTGGTGTTAAAGTTTCACGGCTTGACTAGATATTCAAGTTACTTGACTTGACTTGACTTGAAATCAAGCCAATCTCAAGTCAAGTAATAGTAGCCGAAAATCAAGTCAAGTCAAGTAGTTACAATTTCAAGTACTTGAAAAATCAAGTAGTTATTTTTCAATTATTTGAAAAAATCAAGTAATTATTTTTTTAATTACCAGAAAAAAATCTTCAAGACAACATTTCATTTTCATATAGTTCCTTATGTTTTATAACAATATCAAAAATATACCTTGAAATATAAACTTTTATGCATAAAAAAAGTTTATATAGTTTTGTTATTGTTGGAAATAGGTGTTTGTTCTGCCTTATACCCATTTCCAGCGTGTGTCTTAGTGACCCGTGGTATAACGCGTGTGTATCAATTTAATATCTTACTGACACTACCCAAATTTTGATTGATTGTTTTGTTTAATCCGTTTTTCTCGTGTCCTTCTATCCAAGGACTTTTAAAATACTGATAGTGGTGGCAGCGATTCCGCTACCTTTGACCTTAGTAGTATTGAATTAATAAAATTAGTGTTTTACTTTCGGGTCATATAAATTTTTCTATTGTGCAGGACTAAGCAGTGTTAAACGCTACCAATCTCGATCACATATTTTTGTTGCCACTACCGTACCTGTTACAACTTTTGGTGCTACAGCGGTGGGTTGCACAAATACAGTTTTTAATTATGTTACGACGTTTGGTAGTTACCGGTGTGATATAAAAATACTGCTAGTATTCCTGTTACATAACTCTTTCGAGCATTTCTTGGGGTATACAGCGGATTTCTGGGCGGATTTCCCCCTTTAGGGTTTGCAGGTTCCTCGGCTTTGAGAATATTGCCTCTCAGGGAAATCAAGCACCTGGAGAACACTTTCTCGAAACCTGCATTGATGCTCGCGTTGTGTGGTTAATGGCCACCATCTTGTTTGGAAGTTTGGAACAGGCTCACACACCGTCAGAATTGATGGTAACTGCCCGATTTCCCTGCTTCCATGTTTTCGGGCGTTCGACAGTTCATGGTTGTTCACGTTGTTTCCAGACAACAGATCCTGTTTTCCCAAAGTTTTTTTACCTTCAGCGTAATCCATTTTCAGACCAGAACTAGCTGGACGCGGGGGTATTTGAAACCGAGTACTAAACGCGTGCTGGACAGCGGCTACAGACCCGTTTTCGCGGATGTAGGATTCCACGGCAAAAGCGCGTTGCTCGTTCATCCACATTATGTTTACAAATGAATTTTTTGTAACAGAAACTTTCCATTCACCTGTTTCCATATACACCACCTACACCCTTTTACGACCCATACACGCTTAACAATGCCATTGTAAAACTAGGGAGGTTATTCTGCCTCATCCTTTACTCTCAGATTTCGGTATACATGATGATTGAAAAAATAGGGACAAATCCATAATTGAACACCTTTTACCTACTCCAATATTATTATAAAGTAATCGTATATTCACAAAATAATTAAAATATAATATTTTGAATTATATATCATATTGTTCAGGCATGTAAACATTGCATCGTTAATTAATAATAGTCCTATGAAATATTAATAATCAAAATAATATTGAAATAATATATATATATATATATATATATATATATATATATATATATATAATATAATCAAAATATTTATAAAAAAACCCGTACTGTAGAATTTACATGCATCAGTATTCCTTGCACATGAATTTTTTATGAATTTTCATAATGAAGGTGTGTTGTTTTAAGTGGTTTACGGTTGAATCTAATTTAGCATCAAACTTTACGTGTTATTATACTGCGTATTGTACTTCCCTGTGCAGTAATTAGAAATGTTCGCAGGGGAAATATATGGCACTGACAGGTGCATACGTTCTTTTGTTCGGACTACTTCACACTAGAAATTACGGCGAACTTTTTCATCTGATCCTGACGACTGCGCCAAATAAGTTAAGTCATTAAGGTTCTAAAAATAATGGTATAAAAATCAATTATTTATTCTCATTTAATAATAAAACAAAAAAAAAAATTGTGGCTAGCACAATACCTTCCGTCAATCCTGTGTATAATGTATAAATTCCATACATAATTTTTCTTGCAAAAGATTCTAAATTTTCAGTAAAATTATTTCATAAACAAACTATTCAAATTGCACTTGACACTGACATCTTCCTCTTTAGCTTTTCCCATTCGTTAGGGTCTCTATTTTTGCGTGTAGTTCTCAATCAGTTCTTTTTCTCTCAAGTCTTCCGCAATACAGTCCTTCCATCTTATCTTTGGTCTTCCTCTGTTTCTTCAACCTTCTATTACTAAGCTATTCATTTTTCATCCAATATATTCTTCATTTCTTCTCAGGACATTTTCAAACCAATGTAATCATCTCTCTTGTATCTTTCTAGAAACTTGTAACACTAGAGTTATTTCCTTACCGTATCTTTCAATGTCTTCCCGAACATCTACTTCAACATCCTCATCTCTGCCACATTAATTTACTTTTTATTGATACTGACATCTGTCAATTTGAATTATATGAATATATTAGTAGTTTCCATGTTTAATATAGCTGGCTGAATTATAAAATATAATTTCTTTAAAATTCTTTAACTCTGTATCTATTGAATATGAAGTATAAAATGTAATCAAATCGTATAGAGAATAATATATTCTTTAAGTTATAATAACGTTAAATGTCAATAAATCAAATTTAACTAACTGTTAAATCTTCAGATGAAGCTACTTCCGGTTCACCATTTTTAACCAAAATCTAATCAGTTGTTCTTCTGGATGTAAGCTTGAGGAGTACGAAAAAAATTTAACTTTGGAATCGTGATATTGAAGTAATGGGATCCGGAACTTTTGTCACACACACACGCAGACACACAGACACACACACACACACACACACACACACACACAGACGCACACACACATACATACATACATACATCATCGTAAAAATGGTAAAATCGTATTATAGGGACCCTACCTTCCTTACCTAAAGGTGACGGAAGGTAAAAATGCAGCATTCAATTCTATGTACAAATTGAAATGTAATAATTTTTCTTTTTTTAACACCGTGTTTCTGACTTAGTCATACATATTTGTAGATCTTCAACATTTTACATTAGAATCGAAGAAAAACTGGCAAAGATAGTGATCTAACAAAATTTTGTCGATGTCAGTAAGTAATAATATAATAAAATTTTATATGAAACATTTTTTTTTTCAATTTCTAATAGTTGAAAATTAAATATTGGTCAAAGTCGCCACAACATTTACAAGTATTTGATATATTTTTTTAACAGAAGCACATTTAAGAATCCAGTATATAAGGTTCCATAATAAACACTGTAAACATACTCTAGACGTGGATATAAAAATTAATAATACATCTATCTCTAGACTCTAAGATAATATCTTTCTAGGTTTCACTATTAATGAAATATTCTAGATGGATATAAACATATAGAAAATCTAACACAAAAACTAGCGTGTCTTATTTTTAAATTAGGCATGTAAAATCAGTTCTAGACATCTCACACATTTTGTAGTTTTATAGAGCATATGTAGAATTAAAGATAGATACGATATCTGCTTCTGGGATCCCCGTCGAGTCTAGCCTCTGTTCTCATCAGCCAAGAACGGATTATACGTAGTGTTGAAAATGTCCCTCAAACACATAGCTGTAGGCCACTCTTTATTAAATATAGAATCTTTACAGTAGTAAGTTTATATATTCTTGAACTCTCTCTCTCTCTCTCTCTCTCTATATATATATATATATATATATATATATATATATATATATATATATATATATATATATATATATATATATATATATATATATATATATATCTAATATACATAAGTACAATAAATACATTCGAATAATTGTTCACTTACACAATTAAATATTTCGTATGAAATTACATTATCAAAAGGTTATACAGATAGACAGCAACCATTTTGAGACGACTGCCAAAAGACAAAGAAAATTAAATTACCTACAATTAAAACAAGAACAACCTGTATAAACAAACACAGGCTGGCCGAACGAAAAGTAACTAAGAAACAATTTTAATAGTAAATGGCGGTAAAATCAAAAACTATGGAAAATATTTTTTAGATGAAATAAATTTTGTTTATAATCTGTTTGATTATTAATTCTATTAACTTTATTCATGTTAATATGGCAAGTTTCATATAAAAGTCTTGTATCTGTATTGGGTACTTTTTCCAAAATTTTAAACTCTGAAAATAAATTTATGACCGGTTTGACAGTGATGTCTGCATAAGGCACTATGGTCTTCGTTTAAAGTATTAAAATGGTATTGGTGTTGATATAATATTTTTTTAATCGGTTGAGAGGTCTCGCCAATGTAACTTTTGTCACAATGACCACAATTGATTTGGTAAATGACGTTATTTTGATTGGCAGGTTCGATAATGTCATTTAAATTTGTGAAAAGAGGTTTAGAATTAACGGCACTACTATTTGAAATTATTGAAGTTACTTTGTTCATAATTTTGTAGATTCTACGATCATAAGGCATTGACGCGTAAATATTGGATTCGCTATGTGGCATTCCATCCGCAGATATCCAAAAGACTTCACACACTTAAACACCGTAGAGTTGAAATTTAATATTAAAATTGTTTCTTAGTTACTTTTCGTTCGGCCAACCTATGTTTGTTTATACAGATTGTAATTTAATTTTCATTGTCTTTTGGCAGTCGTCTCAAAATCTGTATAACCTATTTGTATCATTTAAATGACGACCTTTATATTAATTTTCAAATATATTTAAGTCATAATGTAATTATGAAATATTTAATTAGTAAGTGAACAATTATTCGAATGTATTTATTGTACTTATGTACATTTTTATTTACTCAAGCTGATGATGGGTGAGTCTGCACCCGACACGTCCTATATAATATTGACTTCAATTAAAATATGTTGAACCTAAAGGCTTACATAATTTTTTTAAAACTCCTACCAATGGTTCCCAATATTCCAAAGAAATCTCTATATTTATCTATAAAAATAAAAATAGATTCAAGACTAACAATGACTTTCAGACTACAAACACATGAACTAAAAGTATGTTTAGATTACCTTACTGTAAATATAATATAACAAAAAACTCCGCTCATATACTTGGACTTAGTATTTTCAATAATCTACCGACCACAATTATAGCATAGTATACAGTTGCTGAGTTACTTCATGTAAGAAATTAGTACTTTACCATGAAAATATTTTGCATTTGTCATGTAATATTTCTCTATTGACAATTCTACACTTATATCACAAGTCCAAAGAATAAAAACAATATTATTATTATTAAAAATAAACAAAAAGTCTCATTTAATCGAAGTCGTAACTCTTATAGTTTTAGAGATGGCAGAGGTAAACCCAGTAAAAACTCATTTTTCACTGCTTTATATCTCGGAAACCATTGAAGATCTGACCCATTTTGGTCAGTACTATATACCCTTAAATTTGTACCCGAAGTTAAAAAACACCCTGTATATATCCAATTAAAAGTTATGTATTCAATAGTATGGCTAGTGTGTTAGCTTTGCTTAATCATAGTTTCCATTATTAAACTTGAAATGGGTAAAAATGCTTCTGTATCATTTTAAAAGTCGGATTTATCCGTCTTGGTCTCCCACACTGAAATTTAAAATGTGACTCTGTGTTGTGGGGATTTGACGGATATCGGTGTTATCCAGAGCGCCTCTGGTGCTGTGCTGGAAACCCCGCGGCATTATTGGAAAACCGCGGAAACCCTGGCCAAAGCCGGAGTCGGAGCCAGAGCGCAGCATATACTCACACAATCACCTTTAATGTACTCTATCCCCCGAGGGGGCATTCGCAACATGAATCGCTCATTTTAATGGATGAACAACTCAAAAGCAACACTTCTTACACAAGCTACAATTTGTTTTCGATAAAAAAAAATCAAAACGTAATTGACAGTTTCTGCATGAGTAGGAGGAGCTGTACTCAAATTGTGTGCGTCCATCATTTGACGTGGTACCTAACGATTATACACTTTTCGGTAGGGATGAGCGTGTAGATTACTTCATGTTGACAATGTAATAGTTGACGCGTCGACAATGATATAGACATATTCAGAAGCATAGACAATGTAGAGAATGTAGACAATAAAATTTGAATTTGAATTATTACATTAATTACAAAAAAAACTTGATACCCAAACTCATATTAGTACGACTGGTAAACATTTTCAACAAACAAGATATAAAACCTACGCAAATAGTGAGAAACTATAACATGATCCTTAAAATGCCGGTCGGACTATTATCACATCATTGGCTCATAGTTTCTTTTTAAGTTTTAAGTCTATATTTAAAGAAGCCGAAATAATTTTGTAAAAATTTATAACCATTTGTGTATATTTTATAATTTGTTGAAAATGTAAACTAGCCGAATTATAATGAATTTGGGCTCGTATATCAATTGTACTTGACACTGACATTTGTCAATTAGAATGTTCTTAATTCTTTATAATTATTTTACTCTAAATCCATTGAATATGATGTATTAAATGCAAACAATTCATATAGACAATAAGACATTCTGCAATATTGATAATAACATTAAAAATAAATAAAATAAATATTTAATCACGGCATATTACCCATTGCTGGGTGTGTCAAACTGCTTCGTACACAGATATCGGTAATGAAGGAATATTTGTACCGTGTGGGCGCTTACCAGGCGTCACCTCACGGGCACTCATTGCTAGCGTGGAGAGTGCGTCACAGGGGTCAATTTTGTGCCATTAAAATGAAATGTAATTTTTGGCGTGTCGGGATCGAACCCGGGTCCCCAGATTCGCGACCAGACCACTCAGACACACGGCCACGAGACCCCACTAAATGTAAAAAAAGATATTTACAGCGTTTTTTCAAGAAAACTGTTAAAATCTTCAAATGAGGGTACTTATGGATGAGAGGAAGAGGAAAACGAAAAAAATATAATTTTTTTAATTGTACTATTCATTAAAAACTCACCACCACATACCTTACAGAAGGTAAACTGTCTTTAATCCCTGTGGTGCACTCTCCACGCCAACAATGAATGTCAGTGTGGTGACGCTTGGTAAACGCCCGCACGGTAAGAATATGTCATCATCATTACCGATATTTGAGTACAAAGCAGATTGGCACACCCAGCAATGGGTAATATGCCGTGGTGATATATTTATTTAAACAATATTAATGTTAAATCATACTGAAGTTGGCGGAATAAACATTTATTTTATTATCAGACACTGTGCTGTTTTATTTCCCAGTAACCAGTGTTGTTTCTTCCTTGATGTCTACTGAAACACGTTGAAAGTCGCACGGTTGTGTATTTATGATACGGTTTACATAGTTTCTTGTGATATATTCTAAAGAATGGACTTATATTTCTGTGTATTAAGTAATGTGTAAACTAATATTTAATATAAAATACGAAGACTTATATGATCATGTGTGTTCTTAGACTTAGACGACGGCTCCAGGTATGAAGATTCTCTATAATCTGGTGAGTGACATAATTTACTCTACATCAAATGCTTTCTATAAGTGATATCTTGTTTTCATATTCATCCTCGAATATAATAGTCTTCTTTATTTATAATAAGGTATTAAGGTACTTGAGGCAATAAGGCCCAGCGTGTATTAATATCCATGTACCAACAATCACATATTAGTTTTACAGGTGTGGCTCTCTTCTCACTCATAGATAACGGTAATATAAACGGTAAATTAGAAGTGTCATCTCACTCTATTGCCGTTGCTTCGAGTTTATTGTGGAAAGTTGTTGCACTATGTTTTAAAAAAACATTTATTACATACGAGCACTTTTTCACAATAAATTACCTAAAGCCATCAAAACAATTTTACAAATAAAATAATACAAAAATAATTGAAAATTTACCTAATTAATAAATGTTTCTATTCAACAGAAGAATATTGACTAATTAAGATCATGTCTCTTCTTACACATTTTGTAAAAATTATTTATCTAATGTATACCGATTTATGACTATTTCCATATCATGTACAAATGATCACAAGGAATAAAAAATATTATTTTAATTAATGCGACCGATTTCGGTTACCTAGTAACCATTTTACAGTTCGCACCGCTTGATAATGGTTACTAAGTAACCGAAACCGGTCGCATTAATTAAAACAGAACAGTGTGAAAAATACTTTGATGGTTTTTTTACACCTTTTACATTATCCTTAAAAAATCTAACTTTAAGGAATTGATATAAGTAGAATTTTTAGTATAAGAGTGTAGATATACAAAAAATGTTAAATACAATAGGGCGCAAGCAGTCATGTTTTTGCATTACTAATTATCCAAAATATTTCATTTTTATATGCCTGTGTCTGGCCGCGAATCTGGAGACCCGGATTCAATCCCGACCGACGCCAAAAATTACAACAATTTTTTTTTTGCAAAAAAAGCTTCAAATTTTATAGAACAAAATTCTACATTAGAATCAATAAACAAAATTAATTTTAAGTGCTTCGTAACGGCAAAATTTGATAAGGAAAAATCAAAAATCACTCAAAAAATAGCGATAGCCATGGAATTGAAACTATAAATTAACCAATGTTAGCGAATTATCTATCAAGCTAGGTTAAATGTGAAAAATGATTTATTTAAATAAATAGATAATTGTTCACTTGAACAGAGATTACAAATAATATATAATAAAATAGCTATTTGTGTATTAAGAGCGCAAAATAGGACATTGTCGATTGAGAGGTTGTTGCCAAGCGACGCAGGAGCGCGGCATTCTCTCGAAATCGACAATGTCCATTTGCGCTCGAAACACACACAAGATTTTTTCTACAGTCGCCACCATAACAAAAATTAATAAAATGTACACTTTATACTTACACTACGACTCAATTAATAAGGATTAATTTAAGAAAAATCGTCTTTTATATTTAATTTTAATTTATCCTTACTTCCCATTCTTCTTGACCTATTGCTTCAATTTAATCTAAACATTTTATACTTTCGTTTTTGTAAATGAATTTTATTTTCACAATAGTGCAGCATTTTTTTTGTTATGTAATATACCGACAGAGCAGTTATATGTCAGATTTATTCGTAAAGGTGGTAACAGTGCCATTAGTTCCTGACTAAACGTTTCCATTAAGAATGTAGACAAGTGAGATTTCTCAACATTGTATAGTTAGAAATTTGGAGCGTTTTTTCTACTTTGTCGCGCTAGAGCGGCAAAGTGACATTTTGAGTTGACAAAAGAGAGCAAAAATGGCTACTTTCTATGTAGACTGTAGAAAATAGCTATTTGTGTATTAAGAGCGCAAAATAGGACATTGTTGATTGAGAGGTTGTCACGCGGCATTCTCTCGAAATCGACAGTGTCCATTTGCGCTCGAAACACACACATGATTTTTTCTACAGTCGCTACCATAACAAAAAATAATAAAATGTACACTTTGTACTTACACAACTAATCAATTAATAAGGATTAATATAAAGAAAAAACATCTTTTATATTTAATTTTAATTTATCGTTGTTTCCCATTCTTCTTGACCTATTGCTTCAATCTAATCTAAACACTTTATACTTTCGTTTTTGTAAATGAATGCACTATTTTATTTTCACAATAGTGCGGCATTTTTTTTTTTTGTTATGTAACATACCGACAGAGCAGTTATAAACAGTAAATGTGTCACTACAGTGCCATTAGTTTAGTTCCTGACTAAACGTTTCCATTAAGAATGTAGACAAGTGACATTTCTCAACATTGTATAGTTAGAATTTTTTTTTCTACTTTGTCGCGCTAGAGCGGCAAAGTGACATTTTGCGTTGACAAGAGAGAGCGCAAATGGCTACTTTCTATGTAGACTGTAGAAAAATATATTAATCTAACTTGACAAGGGTGATATTCGATATTTTCATACCAAATTTCTACTGTTACAAAGCATGTAAAATTATTTTTGCTAATTACAGAATTTTAAGCTGTATAATTTTTATTTGAATCATTTTTACCTAAAATAATTAGGGAAACAGAAAATTACGAAAATATTATTTTACATGTTAAAATCCTATATTCCGGTGTGTGCAACTGTGTCATTATTCTTTGCAACACGGTTTACATCTATAACTTATGCGCTAGGAGAAACAAACATAAACTTCATCTGTCCTCAACTCGCGTAGTTTATGGTTTCCGACTAGTTTTTTGTCTTTTTAGCAACAAGTGCAACAAAAAATTAATGAAATATCGTGCTGGAAATTAGTTGAATGATGCGGTGATAAATTAGATAATGCATAGCTCCAAAACTTTTAATTGCATTTACTCTTGCCGCTTTAATAAATTAAGAATTAATAAACGATCCGATATTATTTATTAAACATCTCTCATACGGTTTAAACTGACTTAAAAGTTTAGATTTCATTTAACCACTTTTATGAAAATTTAATTACCTGTGTGTAAGACATTTTGTAGATAAACAATTAACAAACATGGCTCATAGTTTTGAGCAGCAGATTGAATTTGACATCTAGTATTCAGCAATGTATACAATTTATGCCTGAATAGTTGGGGAGTTATTTCACACTGTAGGGTACTTTTAATATTGATGCTGTCATCCCCATATCAACCTATGTTTGAAATATGAGCCAAAAATAATTGTTTGTGGTTCGGGTGAAATTTTATTTTTCATTCATTAGCAAAATGATTGCCCTAGTTGTATAAATAGTTATTAAGGTACCAAGGGTGTTACAAGAACAATAACGCTTAAGGTCGACAGTGAACTTCCCGAGGGCCGCTGGCCTGAGGGTTGTTCGTCGACCGTGGGCGTTATTGTTCTTTTAACTCCAGAGATGCCTTCAACGTTTAAAATCCAAATAATATATTATTTTTTCACGATTTTTTAATGTATTTTACATTTTTTTTTGCTCATTATCAGATTGTTCGACAACAATCTAATTGTATAACTAAGTAACGCGATGTACTTTTTGTCAATAAATACAGTTTGTTTATTTATCAAAACGACGCTACACTTCATAACACGTTTGTCAAAATAACCGAAGAATTACCCGAAAAGGTGTTGTTAAAAGCTGCAAAAACGGTTGAAACTCTTGTTCCTCAAAAAACTCGAGAGTTTAAAAAGGAATACAGCCGATTTGAAAAATGAATGACAGAAAACGAAGATAGTATAATAAATCAAACAGTAATGATGGCTTATTTTCAAGAGCTGTCAGAATATAAAATGTATACGTTAGTTAGGCCTGCAGTGTCGTCAATTTTACCTGTTATTAATTTATATAGATAAAGACAAGAGTACATCTTACGTCTCTGGACTCCAACGTAAACATATTGAGATCTAACAGGACAGCAGTAATTTAACACATTAAAATTTAATGTTACAACATAGTGTAACTTTAACCCTATGCTTGCGGGATATTACTGCATAACTTTGCCACTGGTTAGGCCTTTCAGGCCCCCAGCGGTTCCCAAACTTTTTCAGTCATGGAACCCTTAAGAAACCGTCTGCGTTTCACGAAACTCCAACTCCCTCCTACATTTTTATTGTCCATTATGAATCTAAAACTAGGGATGCAACCGATACCGATATATATATATATATATATATATATATATATATATATATATATATATATATATATATATATATATATATACACATAACATATATAACGTTTCGAATTTCGCGCCTTCAAAAAACCACGTAAACGCACCGAGCTTGAGTTATTATGATGCGTGGGGAACATTTCGTTTTGTTCGACCAACCCTCCAGCACCTGACACCTGACCCCTGGCTTCCACAAATTCGAGAGATATTTGAAAGCCCTTAATATTGCAAGAGATGCGAATAAGTTAATGTTTTGGCGCGGTGATGTTCTTTACAAAATTTGAAAAAAACTGTGCAAAAGTACTACAGTTTCCAGATGAATTCTGTTGAATTTAAGAGACAGCTGGTCTCATTCAGACAGACTAGCAAAATCCCTTGTTAATTTTATTTACTAACTTTCCGTAACGTATGAGCAAAATTTGTTTTTTTTTTGTCCAAAGTAATTTTGGTTAGTAAATAGGTATGCAGTATTCAGTTTGGTATGTCTTTTATTTTTGCAGTCTTCTAAAATTTATTTGTTCATGTTGATATCGCCGATATTTCTCAACAATATCGGTATGGTATCGTTGGTACTGTTGAATCCCTACAAAACAAAGCTTCTTGTGCCAAAGATTCTATGCATAACATGTTTGGGTTTAAAAGAAACAATAGTTTGAAAATAATAATTTTCATTGTGGTCCAAGAAAATATTGAGAACTATAAAACTATTTACTAATGCGACTTGATTTCACTCTTTATAGCATGTATTTTTTATGCGAGATATTTTTTGATAATTTTATATTTCTAAATTTATTCTTTATTCGCGGAACCGTTAGGTTTCGCGGAACACACTTTGGGACTGTGTTATTACATCTTGTAAGGTTTTAAATGAAATAAAAAATTGAAGCAAGATATTTCATCCTTGCAGGTTCTAAATATAAAGCGCGAAGGTCCTTTATCCTCATTTAATACATCCTTCTTATTACGTCTTCCTGTAGGCATAGAAACAGGAGCCGCTGTCTAAATTTCATTTCTATTTTTAGAAAAGAATAAATCTGATTCAACAGGAGCGTCTATAATTTACGTTCTTCTATATTCTCAGAGGGCTCAACATATTACTTTAACCTTGGGTCCTATCCTCTTCTTCCACTATTTCAGTAGACTGAAATTATGTTTTTCATACATTTGAATGTCATTCTCAAGGCCTCTTTTGGAAAATATGTTTAGAAGACACAACGCCTAAAGTATGAATAAAACGAACTAGGATCTTACAGATATGAAAGTACCATAGACACTGAAAAATAACAAGCAATGATAGCACGTTACTTATATGCAGCTTCCAACTACAGAAAAGAAATATAAAAACAGGTATGAGATAAAAGTTAAATTACCGTTTGAAAGATAAATGAAATTAAAAATTGGGCCTCCTAAGCCCAGTCGCAGTTGTAGGATTATTTTTTTTTTGTCTTCTTTTAATTATATATTTTTGTTAGTTAACATATAAAATTTATATTTTGTTGAATAATAATTTGAATTGTTGCTATCACACAACCACGGACAACAAAGTACCCAGGATAGTCCATTAATTTATCATAAAAAAAATCTTTCTTCAATATTCATTTATTTAATATGTGTAACCATTTCTTCCATTTCCATTTCTTTGAGAAAATCGAATTCAGTTGAATTCTCGTTTATAGTATTGTGGATTTGGACCATCATAAATTGCAAAGTAAACAATTTAGAATAGAATAAAGAGATTGGGGATCGATGAATGGAGCGAATAGACGTGATGGAATTGCGAATGGCAGCGCGGCGTCTAAGCTTTATCGGGTCAAGCTTGTTTGATCCTCTGTCAGTGTCCATAAGCTTATTCGACCGACAACACTCTCATTTCATTCTGCAAATCAATACGATACATGATATTGGGATAATCACGTACGCAACTTCGCTTTCAATTACCACGACAAAGAGATGGAACTCTGAGTGAGCATTCCCAACAGCGAATCGATTATTACAAGAAGAAACATTTCTACCTTATAAAAATCATATATTGTTACTTTATATCACTACATTCTATTAATAAAGGATAACACTACTGTATATTATAACGGTTTAATATTTTGATAAATTTATTTAATCCAGTAAAGAAATTTTATTACCTTCTGTCACCATTAGGTTCGATAGTGAATTTTTAATGAATAAACACGTTTTAGGATCTCTAGAATACTATTTTACTATTTTTACAATGGTGTCTGTATCTATGTGTGTGCGTGTGTGTGCGTAGATTGTGTATGGGCGTATGTGTGTATATGACCATCATTTTGGATCGCATAACTCCATAACCAAAAATTATATATTTTTTATATTCTTTGAGTTTACATCCAAACGAAGAGGTGATTCCATTTTGATTATAATTGGTCAACCGGAAATATCCTCATTTACAACTTTTAACAGTTTTTCTTGAAAATACGCAGTTAAATATCATTTTATTTTACAATTTATCTTATTATAAATATTAATGAATATTTTACTTTCTATACGATTTGATTTAATTTTATACTTTATATTCAACGAATATAGAATTAAAAAAGTAATTATAAAATAAAATTTCATAAACTATTGTATATAGATTTGAGATAATTCTCATTGACAGATGTCAATGTCAAGTGCAATAATTTACATTGTTTTTGTATTATAATTTTACTGGAAACATAATTACATAAATGAATAGTATCCTGTAAAAAAATGCATTTTAAAGATGCAAGAAACTTTCTGTATGGAATTTGTACAAAATACATAGAACTGACGGAAGGTAATGTACTGGCCACATAAGATTTTAATTTGTGATATTGCTACTACTAGCTTATTAACGTCCCAAGTAGGCACCGCAATAACCCCGCCACCAGTTTAGAAACGGTCAAAAATGGAGATGAAATATTTTTTCTATGTTTCGGAATAAGAATGTCACATTCTAGCACGGATATAGATTGTGGAAGGAGCTTCATTCTTATAGTTTGGTTCACTAAAGATGACTATTCAAGGATATTTATAAGCCCTTTTTGAAAATCACAAAATCATAGACGACATAAATCATGGAATAATAATTTTATTTAAATGTCAACGTCACTGGGTAAAATTAGCAAAGAGGGCAGTATAGAATATGATTATGATATTTGTAACTCTACGACATACGTCATTATTATGGTAGTGTGTTAGAAAGGAATGTCATCATTTACGTATGCTTGTCACACAACGTAAATTACGTAGACATAAGTCAAATAATATTTCTCATTCTAGCACGAAATATTGCTAAGCTACTACTGTATAAAATGCTGTCTATTCTCGACCTTGAATAGTCATTTTTCGTGAACCAAACTATAATCGATTTTTGGTGAATTTTGTTATTTGAGATTGGCATGACTGCAATAAATACACTATATCTAAGCAACGGACAGAATAAAAACACAAATCACTGTCACCAATACCCCCCCCCCCATTCTCTTAATAGAGAAAATAGTATAAAACACGCGTTGCAGAAGGCAATTGAAACACGCTGCGCACTCGTGAGCGAATTTGTGACTCGTACTGGAATACATTACCTTCTGTAACTTGTGTTTTAATATACTTTTCTATAACCATTATTCTTTTTAATTATTGTTGTAAAGATTTAAACAAACATCCACACCCTAGCGAAATTTGAACAAAATTCGAAGCAACAAAGCTACTATTGCCTTACCCTGGTTAGGAATTGTAAATATAAAAGAATTTTTTTTTTCTGCGATTGATAAAAAACTTATCTTTTTACCTCCCCCTCCCTTGGTAAAGGAGGTATAGGGATCGTGCTAAAAATCGCATATCGAGATTTTGGAAAACAATCATGTTTTGAAGTCCTTAAAATCCAATTTTAACATTTTCACCATGATGCTATATGAATGTGTGTGGATGTGTAAAACAATAAAAATCAATGTATTTTCTAGAAAAATTATATATATAGAATTACACACTTTCGAAAAACTACATGTTTATCAACAGAATATAAATTATACGCCTATGCAAAAAACGTTTATAGTCAGTTTTGACAATCAATATTTTTTCAGAGAGCACGTTGATTTTTATTTTTTACAAAAATTTTAACTATAACGTAATTGCTCGCGTTCAGCTTGGATAGCGCTAACTTAGCAAAAATTAGCGCTAGTTGCATACTAAACGGTATTTACTTATTTATTCAACTTAGCGCGTAAACACTGTTTAAAGTAAGAAAATAACTAACCGTTTTATCTGTATAGTATTGAAAGCTCACAAACTTCATCTTGAAATGAAAATTATTACTTGAACTGTTAAAACATGCATCAGATGTAAATATTATTAATCATATAGTAATTTGTTAGAAAGTGACTTTCGTTGCAAATGACGCATGCAGCTACCCACTAGTTCGCTAGATTTTTTAGCGAAATATTTCTCGCTAACTATATCAGCGCTAGATTCTACATTTGCTATTCTAGCGCTGGATAGCGCTAACTCGGCTGAACGCGAGTATTGGTCAGTTTGAAGGGGCTCCAGTTCTTATAGAAAGCATGTAAAACAAAAATTATTGCCAGATTTATGGGGCTAGTTCTATTTACCATCGGTTAAGCGTTGTACGTTTACCTATATAACACCTTTTATAACGATCCGCCCCTATTGTACATATTTATTTTTGTTTTCGTATCAATTTTGTCTTTACCCAATATGGTAGAATTTATAATGCAGTAAATTTTTTTGCCTTCTTTAGTTTTTTTGATTATTTCTAGACTTATTTACCACCTTGTGTTATCATACTGCATTTTGTAGAAATGTAGATTATATTCCATTGTTTTTCAAACACCGACTTATTACAAAAAGTAATCAATGCTAAACGTAAAATAAATGTATAGTCGATAGAGTTAAATATTACTTGCAATTCAAATGTAAATTTATTCATACTTCAAATTAGTAAGCAGAAAATTAGTTGAAATGAGCTGTAAGTACAAAACTACAGTAATAAAAGAACATAAATTACTTGGTGAAAACCACTTTATTCGATGTTTCTTCAAGAATAAATTAAGCTATTATGTTTTTTTGAAATTTCTCACGCTAAAACTTAATACAAAGTCGTAAGCGTAAAATTAAACAATTTTTTATTCTTAAATTGTAGCCACCGCTATATTATTAAGAACTCAAGGTCAAATAATTTCCTTTCTTTACTTATTTATTCCATGAATTTCTAAACGTATGGAGATTTTTATAAAGAATCAAACTTAAATAAAAATCAAATTATTGTACAATAATGTATTAGCCAATTTAATTTTCAATTAGAAATTTCTAATAGTAAAGTTGTTACGCCGCTACAAACCTTGTTTTCGCTTTTAATTTAATTAGCAATTACTGCCTGTCCAACACCAAAGCATATACAGTCTCATGTTAGTTTTAACAGAATCACAGCTAGTTCATTTTAATTGTTTCACGTAAGTTAGTATAACCTTATTGTAATTAGAACAACAGGTAAGTTATCCTGAACGTGAACGAAGACGTGAACGTGAACGTGCCCTACGTCAGCCTAGAAATGTCAAAGTTTACCCTTGGTAACCAGGAAAAGTTTATCGGTTCAGCCGAGATTCTGCAAAGGGTAACTGGCACCAACTTGTCAATAAATTACCACAGTGAAGTCGAATGAGAGAGGATAGATGAAAAAGAATATGTTAAATGAAAGATTATTTAGATTATCGTCACACATACATAACGTGTCCTAAAAGTTTTGGCACAAACTTCAACAATTTTTTACCTTCCGTCACTTTAGGTAAGGAAGGTATTGTCTTTGGTCAAAAAATTCAATGATGAGTTTTTACTGAATAAGCACGTTTTAGGGTCCATATAATACGATTTTACCATTTTTACGATGATATCTGTATGTATGTGTGTCTGTGTGTCTGTGTGTGTGAGAAAAGTTCCGGATTCCATAACTTCAATACCACGATTCCAAAAATTATAATTTTTTCGTATTCCTCAAGTTTACATCCAGAAGAACAACTGATTAGATTTTGGTTATAATTGGTCAACCGGAAGTAGTCTCATTTGAAGATTTAACAGTTAAATTTGATTTATTGACATTTAACGTTATTATAACTTAAAGTATATATTATTCTCTATACGATTTGATTACAATTTATACTACATATTCAATAGATACAGAGTTAAAGAATTTTAAAGAAATTTAATTTTATAATTCAGCCAGCTATGCTAAACATGGAAACTACTAATATATTCATATAATTCAAATTGACAGATGTCAGTATCAATAAAAAGTAAATTAATGTGGCAGATATGAGGATGTTGAAGTAGATATTGGGGAATACACGGAAAGATACGGTAAGAAAATAACTCTAGTGTTACAAGTTTTTAGAAAGATCCAAGAAAGACGATTATATTGGTTTGAACATGTCATGAGGAGAAATGAAGAATTATATTGGAACAAGAATGAATAGTTTAGTAATAGGACGTTAAAGAAATAGAGGAAGACCAAAGATAAGATGGAAGGACTGTATTGCGGAAGATTTGAGAGAAAAGGAACTGAATGAGAACGACATGCAAAAATAGCGACCCCTAACGAATGGGAAAAGCTAAAGAAGAAAAAGATGCAAGTGCAATTTGAATAGTTTGTTTATGAAATAATTTTACTGGAAATTTAGAATCTTTTGTAAGAAAAAATATGGAATTTATACATTATACACGAGAATGACGGAAGGTATTGTGCTGGCCACAACAGATTTTTTGTAATATAAAATGTATTTACTTAAAATTTTGTAATACTTAATAATTACTTACTTATTAACTTATTTAATCCTTAATCCTTTCTTCCTGTCTGTGTAAGGCTATGAGTGTCGGTGTTATTTTCGGATTCCAGTTTCTGGACTTTTTTCCAATAATTCTGTCTTCCATCTTTGCAGTCTTGCCACGACGCACCTCTACTTTCTGCAGCTGCCCATACTTCTTCCTCCCATGTTTTTATTGGCCTTCCTCTTTTCTTTTTACCCAGTAATTTCGCTTCGTACACATTTTGTTAATCTTGCGTTGTCCATTCATTGTATGTGTCTCTCCATCTAAGTTGTCCTTCTTCGATTGTTTCTTTTAGTGGTTTTGTGTTTAGTTTTTGTCATATAGGTACTTCGTTTTTAATTTTATCCAATTTATTTTCCCCTTGATTTTTCTTAGATATTTCATCTCTATACTTCTCAGTTTACTTTGCTGTCTTTCATTGGTAGACCATGATTCGCATCCATAAGTAATGACAGGGATTACTACCTTTCTATAAACTTCTACTTTAGTTTCTTTTGGCACTTCCTTCTTAGCCAAGAATTTTTGTTTCTAAGCATTAAAAAGTCTTCCTCCTTTGTTTATTCTTTCGTTAATCTCCTGTTCGATATTTCCTGCGTCGCTGATATTTACTGCTAGATATTTTTTAATAATTAACCGTTTTTTAAATAACAAAATTACATTAAATAAAGGGCGTGATTGCGTGATCTTCCACAAAGCACAACTTTCTACGGATATTTAGTTTTAGACATTTAGATCGATTTCTCGGAATTCACACCGAGAAACTCCAAAATTAAGGGAAATGATCGTTTATATACTGACAACATTGTAGAGGTCCCTAAAATATAAGCAAAAGGCCAAATTTGTAGATATGATATTTGTATGGTGCGTTATCTCCACAAGGGGTGTATCCAGGTCTTATTCAAACCGAGTGAGGAGAAGCCCTGGATAGGTATATAACAAAATTGGTCAATTTTATTGAAGAACACTCTGGATGATTTTATCTTCTGGTCAGACCTTGCGTTCTCTCACTATACAACACAAACTCAAAATTGGCTACATGTCCAAACAGTATCATTAGTTCCGCGAAAGGACAAACCCATAACCTTCCCCAGGCTCGTCCCATAGAAGGTTTTTGGACTCTTTTGTCTTGAAAAGTTCACGATGGAGGTTGGAAAGCCCAAAATGAGGACGAACTTCAACGCAAAATGTATAGGAATTCAGGAATGTTCGAGACATCGAAGTAAATGTCGTCCAAAACCCAATGCTAGGTTTCCGTAGAAAATTGCGCCTTGTGGAAGAACACGCCCATCTTTATTTAATTTAACTTCATATCTTTGTTGTTTATAAAATAGTTAATTATTTAACAAAACAAAATTGTTGAAATTTATGCCAAAACGTTTAGGACATACGTTATATTCTGAAACGTGTTTTCCATTAGGGATGCAAAGGCGTATTTCGGCAAAATTTCAAATTATAATAAAATAGAACAAGCCAAGAAAGATAATACATTTCTTTAAATAATTTAAAATACGTATAATGTCAAACTGTCTCGAACAGCAGGGGCTGTACTGCAAATGCTGCAAGAACTTAGCGAATCTATCGACCTCTTAAATAAAGCTCGAGCAAAGTTAAGCGCAAGTTTAAACACAATTGTAGGAAGCAGGAATAGTGCACATCCCGCGAAACAGGTCCTGCTGAATGGGCAGATCTGAAATGTAGTTTCCTGGAAGGATAAAGCACATTAAACAGTACGCGAGCCAGGATTCTTAACAGGATTGCTTGTCTCGTTATTAACAATTATATTTACGGTTCCTTGCGAAGTAAACGGAAATTTATTGCTGTCTCATACACCAATTATAGCTGCAATAATATAACAATAAACATTTTTTTACCTCTCTCTAGGAGAGGTATTGGATTAATAAGCACGTTTTACGGTCCCTACAAGCCGATTTTAAGATTTTTACGATGATGTGTGTGTGTGTGTCTAGATGTATGTGTATGTATGTGAGTGTGTGTATGTGTGTATGGATGTATATGTGTGTGAGTGGATGTTAGAATGACGATTTCTCAAAACCTATAATACTTAATATCTACTGAACAACGTATTTCACAATCGGGCATTAATGGGGTTTTAGTAACAATTGGATAATCGGAAGTAGCAATTATTATTTTTTGAAAAATTTTGATCGCGCAAATGTTAAAGAAAATTAAATTTTCTATCTGATATATTTCAACATTTTATTATATTTTCTATAGATTTAAAGATAATAAATATAATAAAATAATATGTTGTAATAAATCTCACAGCCCAAATAACCCATGGAAACCAATTGAAATATTAATATGTTTGTAATTGACAGATAAAAGTCAGTGTCAAAAATCCAGAGACATTACTGAAAGTTTTTCTATATTCTATATTATTTCTTATTATTATTATTATTATTATTATTATTATTATTATTATTATTATTATTATTATTATTATTATTATTATTATTATTATTATTATTATTATTATTATTATTATTATTATTATTATTATTATTATTATTATTATTATTATTATTATTATTATTATTATTATTATTATTATTATTATTATTATTATTATTATTATTATTATTATTATTATTATTATTATTATTATTATTATTATTATTATTATTATTATTATTATTATTATTATTATTATTATTATTATTATTATTATTATTATTATTATTATTATTATTATTATTATTATTTCATAATATTTGAAATTATAGGTATATTGCACATACCCTTCAAAAATACTGTCAATTCCGACAATGAATTGAAAAATTAGAAGAACAGGACAAAACTTCTTCACAGAATGAATTTAAAATTAAAAAATCTAAATACAAATAATAAATATAAGTACAATTTTTGGTGTAAAGTATAGGTATACAATATTTATATAACCTAAAATGGAAGTGGTAAGAGGTATTGTGCTGGCCACAACAGATTTTTTTTCATAGACATGTGTGTTTTACCTTGAAGAAGGCAGCACATAATATACTGCCTAAACATTGATTTAAATTAAAATAAACAGAATAAAAACTAAAAGTTTATTAATTGTAATAATAATAATAATAATATCATGAAAACTTCAAATCCATAATCCATGGTAAAACTGACACGGTGAGATAAAAAAGGAAACGATTCCATATATTGGGTATTTTAAACTGAGATAACCATTTTCATTCCTTTCAAAGCCGCGTCAAACGACTCCTACAAAGAATACGAGTATATTCCTACATGACAAATGTCTATAACCAAGCTAACTGAATCTAAATGAGATGTAAAATGATCTTGCACTCAGTTTAGCTTAAGTGGCACAAATATTATGGGAGATTGATAATACATTAAAGTTCCTTAACTTTGGAAATTTAATAACTCTTGTTAATTTTAGATGAAAGTGTAAGTATTTAGCATCATTGTAAATTAATTTAAATTATTTCGTGTATTTTCTAATGCCTAATCTACACACGAGTCGAAAAATTTACCTAAATATTAATTTATACAGGTTGTCGCGCGACTTATTGCCATAGTTAAAGGATATATTCCTTGGGTAACTTTAAGTCAAAAATACCTTATACATTTATGCCCAAAACTCAAAATTAGATGAGTTAACGATATTATATAGAGGAGCTCTTTGCAAAAAACAACCTTTGTCATTTTTACCTTCCGTCACCTTTAAGTAAGGAAGGTATTATCTTTGGCGAGTTTTTCATAAATTAGCACGTTTTAGTCCATATAATACGATATTACTATTTCACTATGATGTCTGTGTGTATGTGTGTGTGTGTGTGTCTCTGTGTGTGTGTGTGATAAAAAATTCTCCTTCGATAACTCCAGTACTACAATTTCAAAATTCTAATTCTTTCATATTCCCATTTTGTACGGCCGTATGAAGAGTTGATTTTGGCTATAATTGATAAACTGGAAGTACCTTTATTTCTTAACAGTTCTTTTCGAAGAAACGCAGTTAAATATCATTTTTTCACATTTTACGTTATCATAAATATTAAAGAATATTTTATTCTCTTTGCGATTTGGTTGCCTTTTTTCTTCATATTCAATATACTTAGAGTTAAAAAATTATAAAGAAATGAATTTTCATAAATCTTGCAACATATGCTGCTACAAACTCACCATGGAAATAGTAGGTATATAATATTTATTGACAAATGTCAGTGTCAAGTACAATTTGCATAAATCGTAAAATAATTTTACTGGAAATGAAAAGATTTTTGCAAGAAACTACCATATATGAGAAATTTATGTAAAATGTACATAGAATTGACGGAAGGTCAATGGTCGCATCAGATTTTTTTTTAGTTTGAGATAAAGAAAAAACTGGAGCTTCCTTTCTGTTAAAGATGTAGCAACAAAAAAAAATTAACAGATTGTATAATAAAATTTATTTTTAAAATACTAAAACGATGTAAGATAGTGTTTTGCTCGCTTACAACTACAAATTTTGTTAATTGTAAGTTTTCATGTAAAATGCTTATGGTGAAAATGAATAGGCAGAAGACTCATGTCATCACCCTGAAAAAAACTTTATAAAAATAAATATAACTTGTAGTAATTATTAGTTGTTACTTATAAAAATATACTATAGTATTAAAGGAACGTATATATTAATTAATTTACAATTATTTCTAAATCAATCCTTATTCCGTTTACGCAATATAAAATTATTTGATACAACATCATTCTCAGTAGTGCCAAAGTATGGTTCGAAAATAATCTACAATTATTTCAAATAATTTTATATTCCGTAAAAGGAATAACAATTGACTTAAAAATAATTGTAAATATCATTAATATATACATTACTTAATACTAGTACTTTTTTTTCTTCTTCTTTTAAAAATAAATAACACCCAATAATTTCTACAAGTTATATTTCGTTTTATAAGGTTTTTTTTCAAGTTGATGACGTAAGTCTTCTGCCTCATCATTTTCACTATACTTTACTCTTTAATCAGATTTTCTTGATTTCTCCAAAACTACCTTTTCCTTTTAAATCTCATCGCTTCAACTAGAATCTACTAATTCTGAATTCATAGTTGCATACAATGTAATATGCGATTACCATTATGCAGGCTCAAAATGTATAATCTGGAATATTGGTTTTTCCCTGCGTGATTAGTTTTTGCAATGTCCCAATTTCCATAATTATCGAAAAGAATAAAAATTAATTTAAATTTTCATAAACAATAAAAACACAAACATATTTGCAATTCTGAAACCAAACAAACTAGAGCTTTTTTAACTAAAATTAGCACAATTTTCCTGCATTTCATAATAAAGTCAATACATACCCAACTCGGCAAACCAAACGTTATCTGAATTTCGCGAATCAAATAATTAGCACAGTTTAATAAACAGAATGAACTGCTTTCCCTGTTTTCAGCTCTAGTGATCATTAAGTAGTCATCATTGTCTCCTTAGCAACGTACACGAGTTTTATTCTTCACTAAAATAATCATTAAGACACAATTTCCTATTCGTATAGTGTAAAGGATTCCCAGCAAAGATATTTGCGGTTATTAAAAATGCTTTGTAAAGAACAATTATTATTAAGTTGAGGGCTTAAGCGCTAGTCACTTTTATCACTGTAACCGTATTACAACGCCCAGATGGGTAGGCCCGTGTAAGCAGTTTGAGAGCGGCGTAGCTCAGTGGAAAGGGGCTGGGTAGAAAGGTTGTTTAAGGGTTAGGGCGCCAGTTGAATAAAACAAGCCCTCTCAACTAATTAATTGATTCAACGCACGATACGGGAAAGGGACGAGGCGATAGGGCCAAAAGGTTGCACGATATAACTAGAGAAATCCAGAATTAACAATAACATCTATTGTAACATGTCTCTATCATAATTTTCTCAAGCCAGTTAGGTTCAAGAATCAGTTGGCCGATCTTATTTGTCGTGAAAAACCTTTTATCTAGATGTTTATGTGTACTGCCACAGCTGGATATTCACATACAACGTGTTCCGATGTTTCTTCGGCCTGTTCGCAAGGTTTACAGATACTGTTTTCAGCTAGACTATTCTACATAGATGGTATAAAGTATGTAACAAAAGTTTTCGAAAAAAGTTAGACCTCTTCATGAAATAGAAACAATTTTTTTATTGAAACATTGGCATAAGGGTTGTTTCTATAAACTAAGGGGATAAGAAATCTAGTTTTACAACATAATAGGGGACGATAGGGAATCTTGAATGCAATGCAATTTTTAATACCTTGTCTCATTTGTCTCGTTTTGACATTCCCAACCATTGTTGCACACTTTTTTGGTAAGAAATGCCCAAAAAGCTTCAATCAATTGCGCCTGAGAAACATTTGGGGGATTATACTCTCGCTGCATCATCTGAAGATTCGCTTCAATGGCTCCAGCTGGGCCGCTGTCTATTTGGTTACATTATTTCTTTTTCAAAATTTTAAATCATTTCTAATCAAAGTTCTGCTAACAATCATTTCTAAAATTCTAAATCGTCGAGTTAATTTGCGCAATGCCATTCTAACTTTGTGTTGAGCACTTTAAATGAGTCTGCTGATTCGATTTGGCGGCAAAAGTTCGGGTCGCTCACTTTTTGGTAAATTAATGCATACTACATCTTTTTCACATTCTGTGTAGTTCGGTAAATAGTCGTCTGTCCAATATTTTGATCTCCAAAAACGTTAAAAATTTCACGTTTCGGCTATCTGTCCAAGTAATCTATAAATAGATTTGCGTATTTATAGTATGTATAACATCTTTCAAAACTTTTTCTGGAATTTTAACATGGTATATTATAAGACAAGTATTATTTATTTATTAATTATGTTCTGGGAAAACTAGATTAGACCTCATTTAGTAATATAATTTGGAGAGAATTTTTTTCGAAAAACTTTTGTTTCGTTATCAGAGGACCAGTAACGATACCTATCATAGTTCTAAGCCTAAGGTCCTATTTTGGTGAGAGCTAATAGTTCTTTGGTGATTGTCGACAAGGGTGAAATGAATTTCTTCGACTAACTAAGGCCCGGATTGTCTCTCTAAAATGACGCTATGGCTAACTTCTCACAGTTTTTTATTGCCTTTTTATATGGTTTTCGAACAGTCCACGAAAAGGTTGATAATTTGAATCACTTTTTAGCGAGCTCTCCTGCTTTTTCATTGATTAAATTCCAGACTAACTTTCTCTCACAAGTAAAGGCACCTAAGGTTTTTTTTTTACCTTCCGTCATAAGGAAGGTATTTGTCTTTGGTCAAAAAATTTGATAGTGAGTTTTTAATAAATAAGCACGTTTTAGTGTCCCTAGAATACGAATTTACTATTTTTACGATTGTGTCTGAAGGTGGGTGTATGTGTGTATAAGGGTGTGTCAGAGTGCGCGCGTGTGTGTGTAATAAAAATTTCTCCTTCGATAACTCCCATACTACAATTCCAAAAATTATAATTATTCCATATTCCTCTTTCGTCCATATGAAGAGTTGTTTAGATTTTGGTTATAATTAGTTAACCGGAAGTACCCTAATTTGAAAATTTTAACAGTTTTGCTTGAAAAAATGCTGTTAAATATCACTTTTTGACCTTTCTGTTATTTGGGAAAAGGTTTTTAAAATACAAACTTAAAAACTTTTTCCCAAATATCTATTTTACACTTATTCATCATCAATATTATAATTTCTATGTTATAATAAATATTAAAGAATATGTTATTCTCTATTCGATTTAATTTTTTTTTTCTTATTCAATGAATTTAGAGAAAGAATGATAAAGAGATATCTTGCAACCTATGCTGCTAAAAGCTGCACCATGGAAAAAGAATATTCAAAAATTAGTAATTAATAGAGGTCAGTGTCAAATAAAATTTACATAATACCTTTGTGAAATGATTTTACTGGAAATATAAAAATTTAAATTAATTTAAGGTGGCAAAAACAAATCACATAAGGTAATACAACAGATTATAGCCATAAGCCAATTCAGCAGATTATTATGTTATAAATATAATGCTATTAGTGATGCCGTGGGATCTCGCGTTTTCGAGATCTCGTCTCGAAAATCGAGACGAGACGAGAGTAATTCCCTCGAGATTTGTTCGAGATGAGAGTAGGTATTCGAGATCTCGAAATCACGATTTTTTTTAATTGTATATAATTAAAGATATACAACAAGAAAAATAATTATCAGTACAAATATTTTCATTGCCTGTTTATTATTTATTTATTCATTTTAAATTTATAGGGTTTTAGTAAATATAAAGAATAGGAACAAAAGTGTTCCCTGTCGTGTACTCTCCACGCTAGTATTAAATGCCCTTGCTGCGAGTAATATTTGTTCAGTATTTTTTTACTTAAATGCCAGACTTAGTAAAAATAAAATTTTAATCAGTAGTTTCTACTTCTTATTACGTCCAAGTTGATGCTAATTTATTTTCCTGATAGATGAAAGTATAGAAAATTTATAACATGTAAAGGTAATATTTTATGAATTTATTTTATATGTATTTATATACAAATAATAGATAATTACAGCGTCACTGCTTGCTACCTTCAACCATACAAATACGCTCTGACCTGCCAACTTATGGAACACCCATATAGCTAATTATAAATTCGAGAAATTCGAGACTCTCGAGTCGAGATCGAGAATAGGGGATGAAAAATATGACGAGACGAGACGAAAACAAATCTCGTCTCGAATTTTCGAGATGAGACGAGAGTGAACTGTTTCTCGCCGTTTCTCGTCTCGCGGCATCACTAAATGCTATACATGTTTTCATTTTCTACTTCTTAAGAAACATACTGGTTTTTTAGAAATAGTTCAGTTCAGTACAAGGTAAGATCAGTTCATTTCTCCCCTAAAAAGAAAACGCCACAGAATAGTTTGCAAAAAAATTCTGTGTGCAATTTGTACACAATATAACGTAGAATGGACGGAAGGTAATGTGCTGGCCACATCAGATTTTTTAAATCAGCCTGGCTATCTGACATTATGTTGATTGTTGTTCCTTTGAAAATTATATGTTTAGGTTTATTTGAATATATATTTATTACGTAGATCTCTGGTTGAAATATAGTGGATCCTTTTTTTTGTAACATGGACCAAATACAGTCACTCCAGTTTCTCCTGACTCTAGTTTTGAACCATCTGTAATCTGCAAACCAGGACGGAAAGTCCCTTTCAAAGCGTTTTATTCTTCACTAAAACGATCATTAAGACGATAGAAAAGTAATAACATTTTTCCATTTGCTGTTTATTACTTACCAAGAGTTGCACGCCTTTTTGTTGAATTAATAAAGTGTAAAGGATTCCCATCAAGAACGTTTGCGGGTATTAAAAACGCTTTGTAAAGAACAAAGAGCCAGGTGAGATTATACCTCAAAGGATAATTACAATTGGTGATGGTATTTTATCTTTTTCCGTCGTTAGTAACCGCAGAAGCAGGCAGTATTAACAATTTCGTCTTTGAGGAATAAAAATAAAAGTTTAATTGCAAACTGGTTAAAGAATACGGTTGATGCTTTTCTCTATTTTATGTCTGTATGTAATCTGTGAATTCTTTATACCTTTTCATGAAGGATGCACCGAGCCGCAATGTACTATTTTTACCTTTCGGTTAAGAAAGTAAACGAAAAATTGTAAGAAATATTCAAAATTATTATATTATATTTATATAATATAATTTACATACTACACAAAGTACTGCATTTTTACATTCAGTTTTTCAACATCGTACAAAAACTCATTAAAAAAAAACTCATGCACATCAACTTGCTCCCAAATTCGACATTCTGTTAGTCGAGAAATTTCCCACATTCAGGTACAATTTTTTTAATATCTATGAATATTACTAAATAACGATGGATTTCAAAATAAAGATATAAATCAGAGAATAGACAAACGAGCAAAAATATTCCATACTTTGAAGATAGTTTCGTAACCAAAAATTACAGTATAAAACACAATATACTGAAATATATTATTAAATGTCAGTGAATTATGCATTATATCACGTCAAATAAAATTAAAATACAAGTAAGTAGGAGAAAGGTGGTAGTTGGTGCTTTATGAAACATTTTACAATAAGTAAATAAAATTTTGTAAAACAAATCAGGAACATTGTTTTTTTTTATTAAAATAAAAAATAAATAAATATTTCATCACGGCATATTACCCATTGCTGGGTGTGCCAATCTGCTTCGTACACAGATATCGGTAATGATGGAATATTTGTACCGTGCGGGCGCTTACCAGGCGTCACCTCACGGGCACTCATTAAAATACAAGTATTAGAAACGAGGTACTGAAGAAAAGGTCAAAAAAAATTACGATGCTAGACAGAATAAGAAACATAATAAAGGAAGACTAAGAACAAAACCGACACTAAACTTCTTTATGACAAGGCAGAGTAAGTAGAAACATCTTATAAGGAGGTTTGGACAGCCAAAATAAAAGAGAGGATAAAGAAGAGGAAGGCTGTTTAGTAATAAAGAGGAGATATAAATAAACTGTAGTTTAAATTGAATAATGAAATTACTAACCTCTCAGTTAAAATGAATTAAAGTTAAATTCGAAGGATCAAAAATGTAATAATGTCAGACAAATGAGGGCTGATTTTATATATTGGTATTGTTGAAATAACTAACTCTAGAGTATCTGTTATTTCTGTAGACGCATTGTAGATAGGAACAGGATCAACTGGAGTTAGACTCTCTGAATATGATGACAGGACTCAGGACACGGCTGAAGACACTGACAGGGCTCAAGCGATTACTGAATACCCCCGCAGTCGCAGAGAGGAGCGAAGCAGATATGCGACAAGTCTCTTTGCAAGCACAATTCACTTGATGTACAGAAACGAAGCACCACAATAGCATTCGCGTAGAATAGAGGAAACCAATCTGCTAGTGGTTTCAAGTAAGTTTGAACCAGACTGTCTTCGTAGAATGAACCAAGCCCATACTGGGACGATCATTGGAATTAGATTCCAATATGCGGCATAGTAGAATCCGCTACTAGCCATGTGTAAAAAGATTTATAGAGTTATATTGTAAAATATAAATAATAAAATTGACGAAGATAATTTAATATAATTCAAACTGTTTATGTTAACAAAACGGTTGTTATATTAATAATGTTTTTACAAAAAATAAACATGTTTTTACAATTTTATTCATTTCATAACGGTCTAGATTTTAACTCTTTCCTTAAACGCTTTAAACAAAGGCGAAGAAAAGATGGTGAAGTAGAAGCTAACGAAGAAAGTAGCTACCATACAAGAAATGAAAATTTGTATGAGACAGGTAAGAGTGGAAATTTCGGCAGGAATTAGTTTTCTCCAAAAATGCCTCAAAGGTATATCCGTACAAGCGTTTAACGTCTTAAATGAAAATGTTCATCAAAGCAACTCCAAACCTTTGCAGGAACAACGAAACTGGAGCTAATGATAATTTATCGTCATCGTTATTTGTGCGTATTTAAATATTATAAATCATTTAATAATTCAGTTGCACTTTCTTATTCAATAGTCCTTTATTATTATAGCAAAAACTATAAGTAAATGTTTATTTGCTAGTGAATTAATAAAAAATTAAGTCATTCTCACAGAATTTTAACTCTGCGACTTATAATGTATTTAAAATAACATCAGGCACAAAAATAATACCACAGTCTTTATCAGACATATTAGCCATTTTCATTATTTTTCATGGCGCAAATAATAGAAAATAAAGCTTCTCTATAATTTATAAACTACTTGACGTCAATCAACGATTGTCATACACAGTCTACTAATTGATTAATTTTTTTATTTTCTAAAAATTAAATATTATACTGGTTTTTATTATTATTTCGTCAAAATTGAATAAATTATTGTATAAACCATGTTAGTTAAGAATGTTTATTCACTCAAAAAAAAATCTTTTCATGAATACACATTATCTGAACTCACTTGTATAAATATCTATTAATTATTTATTCCTCGCAGATTGTTATAGTTATACAAGGTGAACACAAAAATTTGTTACATTTAACATGAGAAAACATTTTTCTTTTCAAATATTATATATCCGCTATCCCGTAAAATTTTACGTAGTACTTTGTACCTACACACACATTTAGAGAATAAAATTCTGAATTTTTTAGTGCCAAAATATTTTTATTTATGCTTTTGGTGTCTTAATTTAAAGACATACTAAAAATTAATTTATATACGAAATATACGTATAGATATATCCGGCAGATTTTGAACACTGCGGTATTTTTTGGTTAATAATTATTGGACATAGGGTTAATATATTGTGACCAAGGCCTCCATGATAGATTAACGCAGAGTAATTCATCGGCTGATAGCAGAATCGATCTCGGCCGTGCAGCAAATGTTCCGGAAAGAGTTCCAATAAATTATCAATTCGCTACTCCACTGCAATTGAATTTTACTATGGGGAAAGGAGTCTAAAATGTCAGCTGTTCTATTAGTTTCCCACCGGTAAATTACTTTTCCTCGCGAAAAATCATCACAGAGGTAAACTATTTCGCTGCGGGATGAATGCTAATGCATTTTCTTTATAAATACAAGAAATATCAAATTTTGAAATATTGCTACAAGATTAAAATGCGAAATAGAAAGATAGTATTTGTATGCCCTATTGTTAAAGTATAATAAACATAAAATGAATATACTTTATTACAAATTGAACTTTGGAATGGAAATTTCATATACGTATTTTAAATAATTTAAATGAACATATTTCATTTTAATGGTTTTAGCAGAAATTGAATATCTATTGTCAAGTGGGGCCAAGCAATAAAAGTTTACTATGACAAAGGGAAAACCTTTTATTCACAATCATTATAGTAATATGTTCTTTTAAAGGTTGGGAAATATGTCATTCGTAACTGCAATGACAATCTCTAGGGTGGGAAATAACAGTTTTCACTACCACCCCACGGGTTGGAAATGTTTATGTAGGGGTTGCCTAACAACATTGTCTAAGATCGCAATAATAAAGCAGGTTAAACAAATTTTAATAGAGCTGACAAAAAATATTAATAAAATTAAAGGTTATAACTCAATAATTGAGTCTGAAAATTATTGATTTAAAAAGAGGATGATTGTGAATAAAATAGTACACATACCTCGATAATATACATAAGCCCTCAGCTGTAATGAAACTTATTCCACGTCGAATGTAATATAATATTACATAAAAGAGCAACAATACAAAATGTGCAAGTAAGGGGCTTCCGTCACCTTACAGATAAAAATGGTATTGTCTTTGGTTAAAAAAATCGGTGGCGAGTTTTAATGAATAAGTACATTTAAGAACCTCTAGAATACAATTTTACTATTGTTAAATTATATTTTTTCAAATTCTTCAAGTTTACAACCAAAAGAAGAGGTGATTAGATTTTGGCTATTATTCGTCAACTTTATTTAAAGATTTTAACAGTTTTTCTTGAAAAAACGAAGTTAAACATCATTTTATACGGTTTGACTGCATATTCAATGGATATTGAGTAAAAATTATAAAGAAATTAAATTTCAGCCAGCTAAGCTATAACCATGGAAACAGCTACTATATTAAGATAATTCTGATTGACAAATGCCGGTGTCAAGTGTAATTTGCATAATACTTGTACAAAATACATAGAACTGACGGAAGGCAATGTACTGGACACTGGACACATCAGATTTTTTAATTTAAAATAATGAAAAAAAATAATCTTTCTATCTTCCTTACTGTTAAAGACTTCTGTAGCTCAATTTAACTCAATATTTTTTTTAATATTAGAAAATTATTTGCTATATGTCACGTAATAGAAAATTAAACATTGCTAAGCAATAAATCCTCATTTATTGTTAACAAAAAATCTGTTGTGGCCAGCACAATACCTCTCGCCACTTCCTTTTTTTGGTTACATAAGTATAGGGCGCGAACGGTAATGTTACATTTTTGGGCTTGACAAGCAAATGTGTGGGCCCGTTTCAGAATGATAATTAGTAATTATGTACATAGATGTCAAATGTTAGAATTTTTCATTAAAAATTTCAAGATTTTCTAAATTTACGTAGTTAATTTATCACCAGGAGTTTAAAGTTTACTTGTATGCCTTAGATATTTAACATTTAATTCTGCTCCACATGGAATTGGAAAATCACTAAATTTAGAATGAGAAATTATGATATTTGACATCTATATACATAATTACTAGCTATCATTCTGACATGGGCCCCCATATCTGCTTGTCAAGGCCAACAAAATCATATGACTGCTCGCTCCCTATTGTATTTAACATTTCTTGTATACCTACACTCTACACCAAAAATTCTACTTACGCATATATCTATTCCATATATATTTAGATTGTTTAATTTTAAATTCATTTTTGATGAAGAAATTTTGTCCTCTTCTAATTTTTCGAAATGTTTCCAATTCTATTAATACATTAAGAAATAATATAATGTATGTACTTCCCAGAAAAAGTCTTCAGTAATGTCTTCGGATTTCTGACACTGACATTATCTGTCAGTTACAAACAAATTAAATTTTCAACTATTTTCCATGGCCATTCTTTCGGCTGTAAAATTTATTATAACAGATTATTTTACATACTATATTTCTTCTATCTCTAAATCTATAGAATATATTGTAAAATATTTAAATGTATCAGAAAGAGAATTTATTTTTCTTTAATATTATCAAGAAAAAATTTCAAAAAATATTATTTAAAAGATTTTTTTTCAAGAATCTTCTACTTCCGGTTGTCCATTTGTTACCAAAACCTTTTCAGATCTTCCCATGAATGTCCGATTGGGAAATACGTAGTTAAAAAAAATTAAAGTCTTATAGTTTTTGAGTAACCGTCCTTCCAACATCCCACACACACACACACATACACACACACATCCACACACACACACACACACACACACACACACACACACACACACACAGACATCATCGTAAAAATGATAAAATCGGATTGTAGGGACCTTAAAACGTGCTTATTCAATAAAATCTGGATATGCGATTTTTAGCATGAATGCAATACCTCTCTTAGCGAGTGGTAAAAATCAGCACAAACTTCATAATTTTTCATATTATTTATCTTAGAAAAGGCAACAAACTAAAACAACTTTACCCGCATAAACTACAGTTAAACAACATAATCTACACAAAAATCCACCAGTAATCTCATTTATTTTTTAAAGTTCAGCAAATATTGTCAAAGCATTCCCCTTTTTGAAGTGGCGAAGTGGATTTTTAATTACTTATATGAAATTTCGATTAAATTTATATTCTGCCGTACCATGAATACCTTGTTTATAAAAATAACTTTTATTTCCTGCACAATCAATATCATCTAACGTGAAATATAATTCTGCATCGATAATTACAAAAATGCAAATTACAATTGCATTTTGCTACACTTTGGTACAGATTTTCTGTTTCTTAACATTATTTTTCTTTCTTATAATATACATGTTTACATACATATGTGAAATTTTGAATTCTGCCTAATTTTCTTAAAGATTGTTTATCTTTTCTAATAGATTCCGTCTGAAGCTTCTTTTTCTTGTTTTCATCCATTTTACTAGCTTTTCTACAACTTCTTTGGCTCTTTATAGTGATTATCTGCTGTCAACTCAACTACGTAATTACGAGGTTGAATCAAATATAAACGGGACTATTTTTTTTTAATTCTGGGTTTATTTTAAAAAGCATACAAAAACATATTATTTTTCTACATAATAGAAACGCATTTTTCCCAACAGATTGAGAGCTTTTAATTCCTTCATCGTAGAAACTAGCGGGACCTTCATATAACCATTGAAGCACAAACTCCTCCATCGCACGGTCGTCGTCGAATCGATGGCCTCCCATCGCTTTTTTCAGTGGCCCAAGACGGTGAAAGTCACATGATGACAAGTCGGGATTGTAGCTTGGAAGTTCCAACATTTCCCAGCCAATTCTGTTTAATTTTTGCCTCGTAGTGTTTGCTGTGTGGGGCCTGACGTTGTCATAAATCAAAATGACATTTTTGACAGTTTGCGTTTTTCTTTTCTTTCGATAGGACAATTTTACGGCATCCAGTAAGTTGCAACAATATTGCGCATTAAATGGGCGTTGATCATTATGCGTTTATTAGTCTTCATGAGATTCCGAACCTCCTCGATGTTGACTTCGGTAACGCTCATCCTTTGGCGGCAATCGTGGCTCTGATTCTCGACCCTTTCTCACCCTTCAGAGAACTCCTTATGCCAAGCAAAGACACGGGTCCTTAAAAACATGTTGTCCCCGCACTGGGTCTTTCACCTCCGCAAAATTTCGGTTGGCCTTCCTTGGCCAAAAACTTAATAATAATCCGTTGCTCCACGGAGACATGCCCTTCTTGTTCGCTCATGGTTTTCTTTAATTCTAAAGAGACCTAAGCAAATTGGGGTCATGTCTACCCTTCCTAATAGTTACCTAATAATCAGCTTCATACGGGTCTATGACCCCTCTGGAATTAAAAAAAAATCAGTCCCGTTTATATTTGATTCACCCTCGTATATCATACGTAGTCTGCCGTGGTATATCCATTAGAAAAAATATGTTGACGGTGAATGATTTTTCCTACAATCTATATTTTTGGTATTAGACTAATGTGAACTTCAAAGTTGCTTCACATATTATTACGTTTTAAAGAATATTAATAAATTAAATGGGGTCTCGAGGCCGTGTGCCTGAGTGTCTGGTCGCGAATCTGGGGACCCGGGTTCGATCCCGACCGACGCCAAAAATTACATCGAATTTTAATTGCACAAAATTGACCCCTGTAGCGCACTCTCCACGCCAGCAATGAGTTTCCGTGAGGTGACGCCTGATAAGCGCCCGAAGGTACAAATATTCCATCATTACCGATATCTGTGTACCAAGCAGATTGGCACACCCAGCAATGGGTAATATGCTGTGATGAAATATTTATTTATTTATTTAAATTTTAAGAATTTTTTTTCTTAACACAGCCTTACATATTAATTAGTAATTTTTTTAGGACAATTTTGTAAAAATGGTCAAACTTTACAATGTAATAACTTTTGCCTAAGATATTTTTGCAAGAAACAATTTACCAAACTGTTTAGTTGTTTAGCATCATTAAAAAATAGTTGTCACTATATGTAACTCATTTTTACTATATTTGGACTATGATTGTTCAATTTAAATTATAACCAAAAATATAGATTAATTCAGACGGTGTCAGAACTACGATATGTACTACAATTAAATTATTATTTATTTTATTTATTCAATTAATTTGTTTCGGGCGATTACCCACACGAATGGTATTGACATTTTCTACAATTCAAACAAGTTATGCAAAATTCCTAGAAATATTGGTTCTGTAACAGACTGATTTTGAGAATTAAATTGCTGTTAAATAGACAATTAATGAAAATGCATGAGTACAACCTACACCTAATTAGAGTTTATCAAAACAAACATTTGTAAACGAAACATAAGATCAATTTACCCTGAAGAAACTGTAGAAATAAAGAGAAAAAAAACAATTAAAAGCAGATCCAGATGTAAACATGTTAAATTATCAATCATTCATGCAAAAGCCACGTAGTTTAAATACTGGAATCATATAATTAAATACCTCCCGTTCAATTTAATTTTTATTCATGTAAATACTTAAAATTAAATTAAATTTAAATACCGGGTTCGATCCCGACCGGTGCCAAATATATTGAATTTTAAATGGCACAAAAATGACCCCTATGGTGCACTCTCCACGCCAACAATAAGTGCTCGTGAGGTGACACCTGGTAAACGCCCGCACGGTACAAATATATCATCATTGTTACCGAAATCTGTGCATGTACAAAGCAGACTGGCAGACCCAGCAATGGGTAATATGCCGTGATGATATATTTATTTTATTTATTTATATACTTACCTATATTCATTGCTGGCGTGGAGAGTACACCACAGGGGTCAATTTTGTGCCATTTCAAATTCTAAAATATTTGGCGTCGGTCCCAAGATTCGCGTGAAGTGACGCCTGGTAAACGCCTGCACGGAACAAATATGTCATCATTATTACCGACATCTGCGTACAAAGCAAATTGACTCACCCATCAATGGGTAATATGCCGTGATGATATATGTTTTTATTCTCTTACCTATATTTTTACATATTTGCTTATGCTGGAAACTGTATTAAGTTCCTTTCCATATAATTATTGTTCCATTTACTATTTTCTTTATAAAATGTTAATATTATATTTGAATTGATTAGTTCGTTGACAGTGATATATATCTGTCAGTTACAAACATTTGAGATCTGAATTGTATAACCATGTGTATGAGGTGTTTAAAACGTAGGCTCCCAGGATTAAAATTATAGATAGTTTTATAAATTTATCTATAAAATATATAAAAAAGTATTAATGCAAACCTGTAAAAAATTTAATAATCTTTAATTTTTATATAACATAAATCTCGAAAAAATAATATTTAAAAGTATTTTTCGAAGAAAAACTATTTTAATCTTCCAGTAAAGTGCCATTTTCGGTTATCTGATTTACTCCAAAATCTAATGGCATCTTTCCATATAAAAGTAAGGTAGAAATACAAGGTTTCAAAATTTTCTGAGCGATAGTATTTGAGTTAGACCGTAAAGAGGATCCACACACACATACACACAGACATCATCGTGAAAATGTTAAAATTGGATTGTAGGGACCTTAAAACGTGGTCATTTACCAAAATCTCGATATGCGATTTTTAGCACGATCCCTATACCTCCCTTACTAAGGGTAGCGGGAGGTAAAAATATAGTTAATTTTTATTTTTGTAAAAAATGTAAAAAAGTTATATTCGTTTACATCGTTTTTACTCTAGTTGGTATTGGATTATTAAAGAAACGGATTAAAATTCTACTATTTTTGCTAGAGAATATATTTATAGGTACTTTTTTTTGAAAGCTACGCAATGTACGAAATTTATTTCTTCCATTTTTAATTCTGATTCCTTATTTGCAAAGCCTTTTGTAGGACTGATAACTTTCATTAAAAGTTTTTAATGTCAGAAGTAATTTTAATGCGGTGTTGGTCGTTAATTAATTAAAGAGAATACGCGAAATTGTGTATGCTCAATAATAAACATTTTGTATACTTTATTCATTTGCGTAACAAATTCAAGTCCTTTTTCAATATGTCCTAGGAAAAAAACTACGTAGCATACATTGAGCTCTGAATATTTCTCGTTTCAACATATAGGATGGTGGCGGTTAGAGGGTAACATAGGTATTAAACATGGTATGTTTGTTTTATGAAATTTCCTACTCCCCTATTCATTTTACGCCAAAACCTGTAAAGAATTAAAAGTTGCATGTAAAACTGTTTTTACATTTTTATTATGTTTCTAGTTTCTTCACAATTTCAAAAAGAAATTTCAAAATTTCTGTTAGTTGGTAGCAATAGCCATGGCTTTTTTTAGTTTTCAGAGATTATTAATAAACGTCAATCTGACTTACTTTTTATTAAAAAATATTTTTACAGAATATGAATAAATTAATATTGTTTCTAAAATTTTATAAGCTATTGCTATTATTTAACGGAACTTATGAAATTTCTTTTAAAATTAAAAAGAAACTAAAACCATAATAAAAAATGTAAATAATACAGTTTTGTATACAACTTTTAATACCGTACAACTTTGCGTTCTACAGGTTTTGCCGTAAAATAAACAGAAGAGCGTAAAACAAAAATTCCGTGTTAAATCCGTATTTTCACCCCTAACCGCCACCAACCTGTATATATTTTTCTCGTTAACAACCTAGATTTTTGCAGTATTTCAATTTATTTACGTTAGAGGCATGACTATAACTTCAAAGACTGAACAAATAATGTGCATATTTTGTGACACCTACGCGCGTTGCTATTTCAAAATCAAAGACCTGTTATTGAATCTCGGTTCGTGTTTTTACCATTAACATTATGTTGCATACAATATCAATCTGTTTGATTCTATTAACATCTAGGAATCAAATCTTCAGTTGTCGCTCTATTGTGTTTTTCGATTATTTTATAAAACAACAGCAATGTTCTCGATAACAGCTGTGAAACAACCTTCTTCTTTTTGGTGGCGAATATAATTTTCTTCTCTTTCATATTCTTTATATCAGAGATAAATTGTAGCCAAAGATGGCGCTTGTTCATTAAAAACTGGATCTACACTTTCTTTGTTTCTTTGCAGTCATAAGCTCTTAAGGCCGGTTTCATAAACGTCTAGTTAGATTTACTTCCAAAGTAAATTTAATTATATGAACAAATTTGAATCAGTTTCCATATTCTTGTGATATTAAATTCATTACTGTCAAAAAATCAAGTTGCATTTGTACAATTTTTACATTCCGTTACCTTTAGGTAAGGAATGTAGGTTATTCTTTGTTCAAAAAAATCGATAGTGAGTTTTTAGTGAACAAGAACGTTTCAGGGTCCCTAGAGTACGATTTTACTATTTCTACGATGATGTCTGTACGTGTGCATGTGTGTGTGAAGATTTTTTCATAGACTATAACTCCAACATTAGTCTTGAATGAGGATGACACGCAAAATAGAAATGAGTGGAGAAAGAAAATCAAAAATAGCGAACCCTAACTAATGGCAAAACTAAAGAAGAAGATGTCAGTGTCTAGTTCAATTTACATAATATATTTATGAAATAATTTTACTGCAAATATAGAATTTTTGCAAGAAAATTTATGTATGGAGTTTGCACATACATATACACAGAATTGATGGAAGGTGATGTGCTGGCCACATCAGATTTTTAAAATTTACTTTGCAAGATCCCGCTACAACTTTATTTTAAATGACAGATAACTAACTTTAAAATGATATCACATTAGTAAGAATGGATTATCAAAAGAGTAGTGTAATATCAGAGGCTTTGATTTGCAAAATTGTAATATTATATCAAAAAGAAAAATCCGTTGTGGCCAGCACAATACCTCTCGCCATTATCATTTTATGTTACATAGGGCGAGAGTAGTCATGTGACTTTGTTGGCCTTGACAAACAGATATAGGGGCCCGTGTTAGAATGGCAACTATTAATAATGTACATAGGTGTCAAGTATCATAATTTTTCATTCAAAACATCATTATTTTCCAAATCCATGTGGATTATTTTCCTCGGCAAGTATAATCCATGCTATTGATGACAAATAAACATCAGAATACCTATTTTGAAATTTTGAAAGAAAAATTATGACATATGACAATTGTGATACATATGTAAATAACTACTAGCCGTCATTCTGACACGGATCCTCATTTCTGCTTGCCAAGGCCAACAAAGTCACATGCCTGCTCGCGCCTTTACGCAACGAATTTAACATTTCTTGTACATAATAAATAATTGAAATTGTATCTCTTCTTTCGTTCTGTGAGAAAAGTTGTCCTACTGTTTTAATATGTTCAAAATTCTTCAAATTCATTGACAGTATTAGCGGTATTTCTTAAGGATATATGTAATATTAACGTACCTATAATTTAAATACATATTTAATTAATAATACAATAATATAAATTAAATGTATTCGTACCTCCCAGAAAAAATGATTTTTGACACTGACATTTTGCATTTATCTGTCAATTACAAACATTTGAATATCTCAACTGTTTTTTAGGCAACGAGATTTATTACAACAGATTATTCTATATTTTTGTATACTATATCCCCAAACCTATACGAGGTATAATAAAAAATGTAATTGTGTCAGATTGAGAATTTTTTTCAAGAATCTTCTACTTCCGGTTGTCCAATTGTTACCAAAACCTTTTCAGCTCTTCTTATTAATGTCCGATTGAGAAATACGTAGTTAAACAAATATAAAGTCTTATAGTTTTTGAGTAATCGTCCTTCTAACGTCCCACACACATACACATACATACACACACACAAACACACAAACACACACACACACACAGACAGACATCATCGTAAAAATGTTAAAATCGGATTGTAAGGACCTTAAAACGTGCTTAATTATTAAAATCTGGATATGCGATTTTAGAATGAATCCAATACCTCTCTTACCGAGAGGTAAAAAAGTAATTCTATACGCCTCAGAAAATACAGTCGTTAAATTTAAATTGAAGTATATAATGTGATACCTTTTTTCATTGTATATAATTTTTTCCCTCGTACGAATTGAAAAAAGTGTAAAAGAGTTCTATACATGAAAGAAGATACACCAAAAGAAACGAATCTCTTTTAAAAAATCAGATTCCACATACGCGTGTTTCAATTCAAAATGAATAGAAATAAAACTCCCCCAAAATTACGCATCTTGGAATCTTAGGCGGTTAAAAAACTACCAAAGTTATGAATGTTGTGAGAGAAGTCCCGTCATTTACATAATGAATATGGCAGATAAAACAGAAGTGCAAAGTTTGCTTTGGTGAATAGGTTTGTGGCGCAAAGTGAAACGTTTCAGCCCATTTGGTATTGTTATGGAGAGCTCGGCAAGCGAGCTGATATCAGAAGCGCAGACACGACGATTCAAATGGAACATTATTATTCTATATATCATTTCGCTGAATCTACCACGACTCATGAGGGATGAATATGTTGCAAATGGATTCTTTCATAGAGCTAATAATATAGAGAAATATATACAGGTCTTCGAAAAATAAGAGGCAAACAAACCGTCTCGAAATTAAACACTTTTTTGTCCACCATTCTGAGGCGAGTTATTAATTTGTTCAATCATATTTCCTTAAGCTTCGATTACACATCGCTAGTTTACTCGCCACTAGCCAGCTAATTTACTGGCAGCAAGTAATTGACGAGTTTTCTCGCTAAGACAGTGGCGAGTAAAGTTGAAGCCCAATTTTAGTTAACCAGACTCGTGTAACAAAGCTAGTGTTTTCTTTACAGTTTCTACTTTTGTTTGGTTCTAGTAAAAAAATGTCGACTAAAGCCCGCTCCTACCATCTCTAATTAAAGTGACAGTTAGTATTAATGTTGCAAAATTATTCGTACCACCTTTGGTTAGAACTAACTGGAAGTTAAAACTGTTGTTCGCATCGCTTCTAACCTTCAGTTTAATTAATAAGTAATAGTCACTTTAACTAGAGGTGGTAGAATCGAGCCTAAGGTAGTTTAGAACAGATATTGTTTTAATTAGTACAGAGAAAATAACAATAATAAATCTGTTGTGGCCATCACAATACCTCTCGCCCTTTCCATTATGGTATATATAAGTATTGTATTTAACTTTTTTTGTACACACAATTACAATTAAACCTAATCTTTATATTTACGTATTTTCTATAATTTTAAATTCATTCTATGAGCAACTTTTCTCCATTTCTTCTAAATGTTACAGGTTTCTCCAATTCATTAACGGGATTGGTGGTATTTCTGAAGGGTTCATGTAATATACCTATAATTTAAAATATAAATATAATTATAATACAATAAGAAATATTAAATATAGTTCCCACAAAAAGCCTAAAGTACTATCTCTGAATTTTTGGCACTGACATTAGTAACATTTATCTGTCAATTACACACATTTAAATTTCTCAAGTAGTTACCATGGAGATGTTTGGGCTGTGAGCAGGCTGTGAGATTTACTACAGCAGATTATTTTACAGATTATATTTCTATATCTTTAAATCTATAGAAGATATAATATATTTTTTAATTGTGTCGGATAGAGAATCTTGTTTTTTAATATTTGTAATAACTTAAATTTTCAAAAAATTATATTTAGAAGATTTTTGTTAAAGTACTACTACTTTCGATTATCCAATTGTTACCAGAACCTATTCAACTATTCCCATTACTATTAGATTGAGGAATCCATAGTTACACAGGTCTTTAATCTTATACAATTTGAGAAATCGTATCTCTAACAAACCCACACACACACACACATACACACACATCAACACATACACACACATCTACACACACACACACACACACAGACATCATCGTAAAAATGTTATAATCAGATTGTAGGGACCTTAAAAGGTGCTTGTTCACTAAAATCTGGATATGCGATTTTTAGCATGAATCCAGTACCTCTCTTAGCGAGAGGTAAAAAAGTAAATACAGTTTTATATACAACTTTTAATACTGTACAACTTTGCGTTCTACAGGTTTTGCCGTAAAATAAACAGAAGAGCGTACAACAAAAATCCCTAATTAAATCCCTATTTTTACCCCTAACCGCCACCATCCTGTATATGTTTTTCTTGTTAACAACTTAGATTTTTGCAGTATTTCAATTTATTTACGTTGGAGGCATGACTATAACTTCAAAGATTGAACAAATAATGTGCATATATTTTGTGACACCTACGCGCGTTGCTATTTTAAAATCAAAGACCTGTTATTGAATCTCGGTTCGTGTTTTTGTTTGTTTTAATATTTTATTACCATTAACATTATATTGCATACAATATCAACCTGTTTGATTCTATTAATATCTGGGGATCTAATCTTCAGTTGTCGCTCAATTGTCTTTTTCGATTATTTTATAAAACAACAGCAATGTTGAGATATCGTATCTCCAACAAACCCACACACACACACACACACACACACATACACACATACACACACACACACAAACACACACACACATACATACATACATATACACACATCATTGTAAAAATGTTATAATCGGATTCTAGGGACCTTAAAAGGTGCTTATTCACTAAAATCTGGATATGCGATTTTTAGCATTAATCCAATACCTCTCTTTGCGAGAGGTAAAAAGGTAAAGGAGGAAAATTTGGATTGCTTACAGCGCTAATAATAAACAAGGGTTAAGTTCAGAATAGCTTCTTTTTAACACTGGAATAGTTATTCATAGTTTATCACGAGCTTAACCCACAAATGTATAATAATAAACATGGAATAAGACTTAACTCTAGAATAAACTCTCCATAAACGTCATTTTAACACAGAGTTAAGAGATATTCTCGGAATACCTAATCTGGAAATTACCGCTGTTAGAGACAAAAAATTGACGAATCTGCGTTTTAACAGTCATTAATGTGGAGTGTCTTGACAAATCAACTCATGCATCCTTCCCATCCATACAATTTGAAGAAACTGTCCAAAAAAAATTCTATATATCATAATTTATTTATTTAATGTCAGTTTACTAACGAAAAAGATAACGGGACCATTATCATTTTTTTACGTTCGTCCAGAAAATGAGCTGTTTCTGATGACATTAGATCGGAAAATCCTTCTTTACTGAGCTAGCTCAGAAAATTGTCTATAAGGGATTAGAAAGTAACTTTTTGATCCTACATGAATATTTCCATGACGATCAGTTGTTTATTTATTTTTTAATTCCTCGCAATAAAAAATAAGATAATGGATAGCTACAGATTTTCTTTTTTTTAGAAACACGAAAAAAATGTTGTGCCTAACATGACCTGAAAGTGTGTTTCCTGTGTGTTTGCTCACTAGCTAGGAATATTATTGGTTACATGAGCTTAAGGTTTGCTAAATAATTATTCAAAGCCTTTGATCAACACTTCATTATATTTCAACACATTAATTATTTATGATATGTGTTAACAGTGACATTTTATTTTGTGAGAAGGTAGTTTCGAACACGACGCGAAGCGGAGTAGTCCAAACCGTCGAACAAAATAAAATCACTTTTAACACGTATATCATACACTCTTATTTGTACAGAAACTATTTTTTCATTTGATTTGCATTTCTAATAATTTTTTAACATATGCCAAAAATGTCGATTTGTTGTTTCATTCGTCATTACCAGGGTAACTAAAGGTGATATCGGGCGACAATCGTCCACTTGCGTTCAGGTGCGTTCAAAAATTCGGGCGTTGTGAACAGCTTACCCGATATGCTTGGATCAGTGATCACAGCTAAACGGGTTTGCGAGCAGGGTCAGCTCTGTGTTCACTATTTCTATCTCTTTTTATTATATTGATATCCTTTTCTATTGAAATACCAATATCAAAATATTTATAAAATAATACATTATAATTTAATACTGGAATATTTAATTCATCCTCCAGCGCTGAATATAAACACAATCTGTTTTCTTATGTTCACTCATTTTGACTGTCAAAGAAACTGCTTGTGACAGTTTTAAATTAGGCAGAATCTGCATAACCAACAAGTGAACCAAACGATTTTTAGCGATACCCTAACCACATCATACCGTAATTAATCCTACTAAGTGAGCGGGTATGTTGCTCGAATTAACACTAGTCTTAAAAGTAACTATGGTCTGTTACTTTATAACACTGGTGTCATAAAATGATATATTTAACCCTGAAAACAAACATTAAAAAGATTGCTTTTAATAGTGTTTGTAGAAAAAAATACATTTGACAGCTACTGCCTGTCAATCATCGAAACTCGTTTAAACTATATTAATGACAACTGAATACCAACAAATTCAGAGTTAATAAATACAATTATTGTCCTCCTATATTTTAACACTGTCCCTTAATACTTTATAGGCTAATTTATACATACAGTTTTAGAGAATAAAATTTTATTTTTCCAATATCATTTTTACCTCTCGCTAAGAGGGGTATTGGATTCATGCTAAAAATCACATATCCATATTTTATTGAATAGGCACGATTTAAGGTTCATAGAATCCGATTTTAACATTTTTACAATAATGTTTGTGTGTGTGTGTTTGTGTATGTGGGTGGATGTGTGTGGATGTGTGTGTGTGGGTGTGAGGTTGTTGGAGACACGATTTCTCAAATACTATAAGACTAAAGACCTGTTTAACTACGAATTCCTCAATCTAACATTAATGGGGAGAGTTGAATAGGTTTTGGTACCAATTGGAAAACCGGAAGTAGTAGTATCTTAAAAAAAATTCTAAATATTTTTTTTTTATTGGTATTAAAGAACGTAAAATTCTCTATTCGATACATTTTCAAATTTTATTATATCCTATATATATATGTTGAGATAACAAAGTAATATATAAAATAATTTTTTCAAATAAATTTCAAATCCTAAACAACTCCATAGTAACCATCAGATGTTTGTAAATAACAAAAAAATGTCAGTGTCAAAAACCAACAGTAGTTCATAAACCTATTTGGGCGGTATTGGCAGCTCAATTCTAAAACTTGACCTTAAGTCTATTTTAACTAAACACATGACAGTGGATAAGAACCGATTCAAAATTTGTCATAGTACGAATATGGTTTTATGTAGGTTTTAGCTGAAACTAAATCTTAGAATTTTTTTTTGGCAACATAGTAGTAAAACGTCAAATTATGCTTTTACGTTAAATGAAGAAGTTTAACTGACATCATTGAAGAATTTTTCTGTGATCATTAGAAATCCCGTCAAGAAATTGGAAGATATTGAAACATTTAGAAGTGTAGGAGAAAACTTCCTCAAAAAATAAATTAATAATCTAAACATAAAGAAAAGACATGATAAATTTATAGGGTGCGAGCAGTCATGTGACTTTGTTGGACTTGACAAGCAAATATGGGGGCTCGAGTTAGAATGACAGCTAGTAATTATGTACATAGATGTCAAATGTCAATTTTCCATCCCAAATTGCATGATATTTCAATTCCATGTGGTTTATTTTCCTCGACAAGTAAATTACACATTCGTGGTGACAAATTAACCACGTGAAAAATTATGACATTTATGTAAATAATTACTAACTGTCATTTTGACAAGGGCCTCCATATCTGCTTGTCTAGGTCAAATACATGACTGCTCGCGCCCTATACTTGTAATTGGTGAATTTAGAAAATCTTGAAAGTTTAATGTAAATTCTGACACTTGCCATCTATGTAAATAATTACTAATTATCATTCTGACACGGGCCCTCTTATCTACTTTTCAAGGCCAAATACATGACTGCTCGCGCGTTATGTTTATGTAACCAAAAACGGAAATGGCGAGAGGTATTGTGCTGGCCACAACAGTTTTTTTTATATATTCTTAAACATCATAAGAGAAAAATTGACAGAAATTGAAGCGTATTAATTTTAGGTTATTGATAATCTTTTCCTTAACAATTTCTCTCTTCTTCACCTATGTCGCAGGCAAAAACGAAGTTTGAGCTTTGTTGTGTGCGGTGCTGATAAACGCACATGGATAAAATAAGTCGCTGACGAGAGAAACTCATTATACTAGTATAGATATATACCATGGTTGCTTCAGAGGTACGAATCCAATTAGAAGATATATTGCTATGCTACACTTATTCAGGATTCTGTATTATTGGAATATTATTTATTTTGCTGAGATCGCAATGGATATTCACGCAGTTTAAATATACCTAAGTATAAACATTAAAAGTATTATTATTATTGTCATTCCGTGAATCACTTTCATCTTTGAATGGTATTCATGGCATTGTTCTTGGCCGTCAACTGACAACGTGAAGCGTGTAGTGTCTCATGAAAGAAAGAAATTGCGGTATGAGCGTTCTGCTGACTCGCGTTTCACGTCTCCTTTCCGTGACTGTAACCGATGTAGTTGAGTTTACTCTGCTCGATCACTCGTCGCACGCTCACTGACTTCAAATGTGTGAAGTGCATGTGTAAGTGTAACGTGGAGCTATTTTTAAACTAGTTGATTGGAAGGATTTCTTAAAGGATCGAGAAAGAAAAAGAAATAAGGAAGACTCGGTAATATGGGATCAGTGGCCGTGGAAAATAAATGACCGGTTTGGTTTCTAAAAACTTGAATTCGAATCCGATTGCAGTCAAATCCTATTGTACGAACAAAGATTATATAACGTATATTTTGGTATATTGGGAAATTTCAAAAAATTAAAAGCAAAATTTCAAGCCAAACTAAAATTATTTAAACTCTTTACATTTTAATTAAATTCCTGAAACAATACTGCATAATAATGTAGCTATCAACAACTAATTGGAGTTCGTTTAGATGATGTCACCGAAAAAACCATCCCCAAGATATTTTTAGCTGTTTTCCGAATTATTATGCCATTATTTTAGCAGCACACAAATTTGTATATGTCTTTTACAAAAACAATGTTATATACATGAGAATATAATTCCTTAGTCACGTGACATATTTTCCGCCAATCAACATTCAGAATCTCCCTAGCTACATGTATATCACAGCGATGATAAAAAACAAGGAAATTATCACCGTATTTATAGTCGTTACTAAGGGATTTGTTTTCTTTATTTATGACATTGACAGTTAATTTTGAGTATAAAAATAAATAATAAGAATAATTCAAACTCCTAAATATTAAATAAAACTCGTAAGTATCATGTTTTAATACAATATGAATATGTATATCAAAAGTTAGGTTAGGTTAGATTGCAAAAATTCATTATATTCTCTCATTAAATATAAGCTCATGATATGATTAATAATCGAAGATATTGCTCGGTTTCATTCGAGAATATCATCGATGATAATCGTATCACTTGTTATATTACGTGTGAATATACAGGCTGTTGATCGCGACACTGGAACATAGGACTTTAAAATGAAAGACCATATTTTTGTAATTTCCTGCGTCCCTATTTAGGTAAAAATACTTCAAATAAAAGTTATAGAGCTTAAAATTATGTATCAATGAGCAAAATTAATTTTCCATGCTTTGTAATGGCAGAAATTAGGTATGAAAATGTCAAAAACCACTCCAAAAATAGCGATAACCACGAAATTGAAACAGATAAATTAACAAATGTTTGATATTTTCTCTTTACTCAACTGTAAACAACTATCTACCTTCTTAGCAACGGGCCTAGTAGGTACGTTTTTAACAGCCTAGGCCGGTAGCACATAGCAACAACGTCCGGTAGGTAATTCAAAATTGAATATTACTTAGTTTGTAAATTGTAAATTAGATAAATAAATTTCGTTTAATAAATTCTACTTTAACAACGCATCACAGCAAACTTGTGCAAAACAAACGCGACGCTTTTGATTTAATAATAATTATTCTAAATAATTTTCTTTCAAATAGTTGTTGAGAATACAGAATAATTTTACACGACACACGGCCAGTAGCTGCATTACGGTCTTGCTAGTTCACGTGTTTCGCCCTGCCGGGCTCGACCCGTCATGTACATACTAGCTCGCCCGTAAATACTTAGCTACAGGTCTAATGAAATAAATAGCTATTTTCTTAAATACTATTTGTAATATCTGTTCTATACTTCATTTTACGTAAGAAAATACCGTTGGTTTAGATAAGGATGTAAATTCTGCCCTTTTATTGGTTAGAATACAAACTTGGTTCACAAAAAGGAAAAACATATCACTTGTCAGTTGTCAATTATTAAATAAAATCTACCGAATTAAGTAATGTTTAACCGTGTTTTGTTTTACTTTTTAATATTCAAATATTGTACGTTTTTACGGATAAAGATGTATATTATTGACAAAGTTCAGTTTCACGAATTTAATTTACATATTTATTTAATGCATATAAAAACGGTCGGCTCTCAAGCGCCAGCTGCTATTTTCTTACGTGAAACAAAATATAAACAATTATCTATTAATTTACATAACAGAAATTACAAATAATAACAAAAATAAATTAACAACTTGACAGATAAATCGCTAACATTTGTTAATTTTTAGTTTCAATTCCATGCTATTGCTATTTTAGTGGATGATTTATATAAATGTTTACCGAAACCTCGGTTTTGTAAAAATCTGAATAAATGCTGTAAATCGAGTATTTGTTAAACATAATCTACATTACAGTTGAGAAATTTATCCACATTTACGCTAATAATAATAACAATACTGGCCTAAAACATTTTTTTAGCCATTGTGAATCCAAAACTAAGGATACAACCGATACCGATATATCGGTTATATTATCTTATAGACGATGTATCGGAATCGACGATATTTATTTGCCGATACGTGAATACGTTTCAAATTCCGCGCCTTCAAAAAACCACATAAACGGCCGTGCTTGAGTTATGATAATGCGTGGGGAATCTCAATATTTAGTTTCGTTCGACCAACTCTCCAGCACCTGACTCCTGACCCCTGACCCCTGATTCCCACAAAATCGAGATATTTAAAAACCCTTAATATTGCATGAAAAGCGGGTACGTTGATTTTGATCGCGATGAAATTCTTTACAAAACTTGAAAAAAACTGCTCAAACGTATTGCAGTTTCCAGATGAATTCTGTGGAATTCAAGACACTGTTTTCAACAGCAGGTCTCATTCAGACAGACTTGCAAAATTGATTGTCTCCACACAAATTGAGGATGCAATGTTTTTTAAATAAAAATATTAAATGTTAATTTTATTTACTAACTTTCCGAATGGTGTTTTGTCCAAACTAATTTTGATGAGTAAATATGCTGCATTCACCTTTGTCTTTCTTTTATTTTTACTTTCTTCTAAAATTTATTTGTTGATATTGATATCGCCGATATTTTTCAACAATATGGGTACCGTATCGACAAAACCTAATATCGGTGAATCCCTACAAAAACAAAGCTTTTTGTACCAAAGGATCGTTGGATAACATGTTTGGATTGAAAAGAGACAATAGTTTGAAAATAACAATTTTCATTGTAGTTCAAGAAAATATTAAGAAGTACCAATTCATAAAAATTATAAAACTACTTACACAATCATGTGACTTGATTTTACTCTTTATCACGTATTTTTTATGTGGGATATTTTTCGATAATTTAAATTTCGAAATTTATTCTTTGTTCGCAGAACCCTTAAGGGGTTTTCACGGAGCCCTTAGGTTCCGCGCAACATACTTTGGAAACCATATATTTGAAGTCCATAATAATGTATTTATTTACCTCTTATAAATATCAATTATCGTAACGACGTAGCTGTAATTTGAATATTACCTAAATTTGTCCAATCCAAAACAATTAAATTCTTTCCATATAAACGTTATTAATTCCTTTGATGATTGCTTTGATGTATGAGTAGCTCGTTACATTAATAGACCATCGACTCTTTTCTAATTAGCTCGTTGGTTTTTCATTCTGTGTCGAGATATTGGACGTACCGTACGTAACATGTGTGTTCATTATTTAAGCGCTGTATTGATTATGCATTACGCCATATCGCGGTTTGTTATCGTATCGATATTGTTTAAATGAATTATGAGAGCTGCTGCCTATTTTATAAGTACCAGTTGTTGTTTATTTAAGAGGATTGCTTTAGTTATACGAGCACCTTATGGTATTTATGCTTTAAACTTATGTGTCTCCTATTGTTTTACGGTGTTATATGAAACATTTCTATTAAAAGGTATGTTCTGTTTAGATTAAAATTTAATTTTTAATATTTCTTCTTTACAATTTGATTAAAGTTTATTCTAATTTTAATCATCATGTATGATTTCAGTTTTCCGGGAAACACCGTATATATTATAGATATCTACTTGAAATCTGGTTGGGAAATACGTCAATTTTTACCTTCCGTCACCTTTAGGTAAGGAAGGTATTGTCTTTGATCAAAAAATTCAATGATGAGTTTTTAGTGAATAAGCATGTTTTAGGGCCCCTATAATACGATTTTACCATTTTTACGATGATGTCTGTATGTATGCGTATGTGTGTGTGTCTGTGTGTGTGTGACGAAAGTTTCGTATGGCATAACTTCAATACCACGATTCCAAAAATTATAATTTTTTCGTATTCCCCAAGTTTACATCCAGAAGAACAAGTGATTAGATTTTGATTATAATTGGTCAACCGAAAGAAGCCTCATTTGACGATTTAACAGTTAAATATGATTTATTGACATTTAACATTATTACAACGAAGAATATATTATTTTCTATACGATTTTAATGCATTTTATACTTCATATTAAATAGATATAGAATTAAAGAATTATGAAGATATTAAATATCATAAATCAGCCAGCTATGCTAACCAAGGAAACTGCTAATATATTCAGATAATTCAAATTGACAGATGTCAGTATCAATGAAAAGTAAATGAATGTGGCAGAGATGAGGATGTTGAAGTAGATGTTGGGGAAGACACGGAAAGATGCGGTAAGGAAATTACTCTAGTGTTACAAGTTTCTAGAAAGACTCAAGAGAGACGATTACATTAGTTTGAAGATATCATGAGGAGAGATGAAGAATATATTGGAAGAAGAATAAATAGCTTAGTAATAGAAGGTTGAAGAAACAGAGGAAGACCAAAGATAAGATGAAAGGTCCTATAACGGCCCGTACTGCGGAAGACTTGAGAGAAAAAGAATTGAATGAGAACGACACGCAAAACAGAAATGAGTGGAAGAAGAAAATAAAAAATAGCGACCCCCAACGAATGGGAAAAGCTAGAGAAGAAGAAGATGTCAGTGTCAAGTACAATTTGCATAGTTTGTTTATGAAATAAATTTACTGGAAATTTAGAATCTTTTGCAAGAAAATTTATGTATGGAATTTATACATAATACACAGGATTGACGGAAGGTACTGTGCTGGCCACATCAGATTTTTTTATTTTACTGTAGCAATTTGCCTATAATTTTAGGAGAAAGTTGGAAATACAAAACTTGTTCAAAATTAAAAACTACCCAGTATTTCTTAAATTAATAATATTATAAAAACCTTTCCAAATAAAAGTTATATTATATTACATATTCTATATTATAGCATATTTTTTTTGTAGCTATTACATAAATATTATTTTGACAAATTTTGTTTTGAGTTGCATGGCTATCGCTATAAATCAGCAATCTTCAAACATCTTTAAAATTGATTTTCTCGGTAATAAAATCTTATTACTAACTCGGGTGCAGAATTTAATTCTCTACATTTATGTTAAGTATTTTTGTCTAAAATAATTTGGGAACTTCTGCGCAAGAAAAAACTGATTTCCCATGTTAAACGCCTATGGCCAGTTTTTTAATTAACACACTGTATATATATATATATATATATATATATATATATATATATATATATATATATATATAATAATAATAATAATAATAAATAACTTTATGGACAAACGACAAAGGCGAGGTTCAGCCAAGGCTGTTCTACCACCTAACCAAAAGATTATACAGAAAAATATTAGAAAAACAATTACAAAATAAAGGTTCAAAAATTCTTACAATAATTTTAGTAATGTAGTATTACAAAGAATAAACTAAAACAATATATACTGAACTAATTATTAATTTAAGAAAAAACGTACATAAATATACAAAAGTTGTAGAAGATCAAACCATAAAGGTAAGCAAATATAAAAATAGAAAAGTATTGAACAATAGAAAAAAAAAAATTTAAATTTAGGGCAAAAATAAGAGTAATTATTTTAAGGTACGGAGCACCTCTTTCACGTTATTTTTAAAGGAATATAACGTACTTGTAAAATTACACAATCGTCTAAGGGCTCATGAGTAACTCCTTTCACTCACATGTAATAAGCACCTAACAATGATCGTAATGTAACTGTAACATTACCAAAGTTACATTATTGTAACTTTCTATTTTGTTCCTTGTATCATTTATTTTTACAACTGTACGAGTTGATAATACCGTGTTAAGTATATTTGCACTGTTTCGCCTTGTATTCGTATGTATTCCAGTGTTCCTGATATTGATATTTTATACATCAGTTTATTGAGTGTTTGTGAAATCGCGCTAGCCTTGAACCGTTTATTAACGCTCCCTGCTCTGCTATAACGTTATCATGGGAGGCAAATAGGAGAAAATCAAGTAAATCGATACGATATGAAAGTATCGAAGTTGGAGTACGCGAAGTGCTATTTATGGCTTTCAATTATGTTTGTCATTTAGATAGTGAAATTACATTAGCGGTTGTAATGGACATCCTAATAGAATGAAGCGCGATTCCACGCATCCGTCCATTCCACACTTTTTATGTGATTAAGTCCGACAGTTGAGGATTTTACAATTACGACTTCAATCAATGGCACACTTTTCAAAAAGGATGGTCAGCCACCACACACAGAACTGAAAAACCGACACGAAAGATACACTCATGGCCTAAAAAAACGGACACTTAAAAAAGGTATATTATTGACTTGGAACAAACGAAATATGGGTTTATTTATTATTTTTATGTTAAAATATAAACAACTGATCTGTAAAGTAAGATAAGAAAATAAAAAATGTAGCAAACACTTTATTGGTAAGAAAAATCTGTTGTGGCCAGCACAATACCTCTCGCCACTTCCGTTTTTGCTTACATAAGTATAGGGCGCGAGCAGTCATGTGACTTTGTTGGCTTGACAAGCAGATATGGGAGTTCTGTCAAAATGACAATTAGTAATTATGTACATTGATGTCAAATGTCAGAATTTTTCATCAAAAATTTCAAGATCTTCTAAATTTACGTAGTTAGTCATACTTGATCTAGACAAGCAGATATGGAGGCCCTTGTCAAAATGACAGTTAGTAATTAATTACATAAATGTCAAATGTCGTAATTTTTCACATGGTTATTTTGTCACCAGGAATATGGAATTTACTTGTCGAGGAAAATAAACCACATGGAATTGGAATATCATAAAATTTTGGATGGACATTTGACATATATGTACATAATTACTAGCTGTCATTCTAACTCGGGCCCTTATTTGCTTGTGAAGTCCAACAAAGTCACATGAATGCTCGCTCCCTATAAATTTCTCATGTCTTTTTTTATGTTTAGATTATTTTTATAATTTAAAAATTATTTTTTGGGGAAGTTTTCTCCTATACTTCTAAATGTTCGAATTTCTTCCAATTTCTTGACAGGATTTCTGATGGGTATATGTATATAGCTATAATTTTAAATATTTAATTGTTATTATTGTTATACCACAAGAAATAGTAAACTTACCAATATCTCAGAAAAATTCTTCAATAATGTCAGTTAATTTTGACGTTTTACTGTTATGTTGCCAAAAAAATATCTAAGATTCATTTTCAGCTAATAAAACCATATTCGTACTATGGCAAATTCTGAATCGGTTCTTATCCACTGTCATGTGTTCAGTTAAAATAGACTTAAATTCAAGTTTTAGAATTGAGCTGCCAAACAGGTTTATGTACTACTGTTGGTTTTTGACAATGACATTTTTCTGTCATTTACAAACATCTGATGGTTACTATAGAGTTGTTTAGGCTCTGAAATTTATTACAACAGATTATTTCATATTATTATTTACTATATCTCCAAACATATAGGAGATATAATAAAAATTTAAAATGTACCGAATAGAGAATTTTACGTTCTTTAATACTAATAATAAAAAAATTCAAAAAAAATAATATTTAGAATTTTTTTTTTTAAGATACTACTACTTCCGGTTTTCCAATTGGTACTAAAACCTATTCAACTGTTCCCATTAATGTTAGATTGAGGAATCCGTAGTCAAAAAGGTCTTGTCTTATAAAATTTGAGAAATCGTGTCTCCAACAACCTCACACACACACACACATCCACACACACACACACACACACACACACACACGCACAGACATCATTGTAAAAATGTTAAAATCGGATTCTATGGACCTTAAATCGTGCTTATTCAATAAAATCTGGATATGCGATTTTTAGCATGAATCCAATACCTCTCTTTGCGAGAGGTAAAAAATCTGATGTACACATTCCATACCTAAACAATTTTCTAGTAAATGATTATAAATATCCATTATAATTATTTCAGGAACAAAATATGTAAATTGCAATTGACGCTAACATCTGTCAATTAGAATTAGCTGAAAATATTCGTAGTTTCCATCGTTATAGCATAGCAGGCTGATTTATGAAATTTAATTTCTTTATAATTCTCTTACTTTACATGCATTGAACATGAAGGAAAAAATTCAATCATACCGTGTAGAGAATAAATTATTCTTTAATATTCATAGTAACGTAAATTGTCAAAATATAATATTTAGCTGCGTTTCTTTTCAAGAAAAACTGTTAAAAACTTTAATTAAGAGTACTTCCGGTTGACCAATTATAACCTAAATCTAATCAACTCTCCATATGGATGTACAGAAGAGGAATACGAAAAAAATATAATTTTTGGAATTGTGGTATTGGAGTTATCAAAGGAGATTTTTTTGTCACACACAAATGCACACGCACACACACATACCTAGAGTTTCACGGCTTGACTTGATATTCAAGTTACTTGACTTGACTTGAAATCAAGTCAAGCTCAAGTCAAGTAATAGTAGCCGAAAGTCAAGTCAAGTCAAGTAGTTAAAATGTCAAGTACTTGAAAAGTCAAGTAGTTATTTTTCAATTACTTGAAAAAATCAAGTACTTATTTTAATTACCAGAAAAATCAAGAAGTTCTTCAAGACTACATTTCATTTTCATATACTTCCTTATGTTTTATAACAATATCAATAATACGAGTATACCTTGAAATATAGACTTCATAAAAATAAATCATACATTCAAATTTAAAAATAAAAAAAAGATTTAAAAGTATAATATATGGACTAACAAACTATTTATAGTATATGTATTATGGTGGACCTTAAAAGGGAGCAAGTCGAATTTTAACTGGGCCGCCCCCTAAAGTGATTCCAAATAAATAAATAAAAATTATACTGGCAATGATTCCGCTTAATTTTAATATTTCACCGTGCCTAAATGCACTTGATTTTTCCCTATTTAAATAACATTCGGTTTTGGCACATTTTGGAACTTTATTTTTCTCCGAGATATTTAAGATGTTTCAAAAATCCATTCATTATTGGAATATATATTAGAATGACCCGAGAATATGTGGACAAAATCTGAAGTCCCAATTATTATTCTTAATTCGAATGGAGTATAGCTTTTTGGACTTTTGTGCGATAGTTTAACCATCTACAGTTATCTTAATAATAATTAGGACTTCAAATTTTGTCGACATATTCTCGGGTCATTCTAGTATATATTTCAATATTGAGTGAATTTTTTAAACCTCTGCAGAAATTTTAACTTGCAGTAGTGAATCAGCACAGCATATGACGCGCCACGCCGGACCACACACAGCTAGATTAAGATTCTACTGATTCGTGCGTTTTCGTACATAATCGGTTCGTTATCAAGCAGCTTGAATTTGCTTGAAATTGCTTGATCAAGTCAAGTAGTAACGATAGAAAATCAAGTCAAGTCAAGTAATGAATTTTTGAAAAGCTTGATTTTCAAGTCAAGTCAAGTAATTTACAAAAATATCAAGCTACTTGACTTGATGAAATCCTACACATACCCACATAGACATCATCGTAAAAACAGTAAATTTATATTGTAGGGATCCTAAAACGTGCTTATTGATTAAAATCTCATCATCGAATTTTTTGATCAGACAATATATTCCTTACCTTATAGGTGACGGAAGGTATAAAGAAGAAAAACTGAATGTGTGCAAAATAAATTCTTCAATTATCGTTGGTTAATGACTCTTGGTATGTAGTTTAATGTACTCTTATTACTTAGAGTACTGAATGTGAAAAATTTCTTATAATTCAATCGGATAATATACCCTGAGCAGGAACTACAGGTAAAAATAATAACATTGTACAATACATCGCTGTAGCTTTGATTATTCCCAGAAGAACTGTCCAAAATATAACTGGGAATTATTATCAAACTAGGGAATATATCAAATAAAGAATATCAGGAACATTATCTATTTAAACATCGATTTATAGCAATTTTTTTACCACAATAATAGGGCGCACTATCAACTATTGTCTGTTGCCAAGTGGAAACTGTTCATAGAATTGAAATTTGTTCACGAACCGTTCGCCAAAGGCTACGCTAATATTGTTTAAGCAATAGGATGCCCGTTGCTTGCCCAGATTTTCTCGTAACACATCGAGTATAACAATTACGTTTTGCGCGAATTCATAGGGACTAGACAATGAAGCACTGAAACTCCTTATTGCTCATATATAAATCCCATTTCTGTCCGTGTTCATTAAATAAACAAGAATACGCGTGGAGAAGGTCAGGAGAACCGTTTTCAGGATTTTGAATTTCCTGTAAAACACCATTTGACCGTGGTAGTGAAATGATATGGCCTGCTATTTCGATGTATTGAAATATTAAGCTTGTTTTGGTTAAATATGGTGGGTTGAGGCAGTTATATAAAGTAGAAAATACTCCATTTGTTCCCGAGAATTTCTTCTTACAAGTTGACACCATGCGTCCTAACTATACACATATAACAAAGCAGCATTTAAAATAAGTCAATATTCGATTATTACGATGGTCACATCGCAGCCCTAACTTAAATTCCTGCGAAAAATATGGGAGTACTATATGGCAAAATGTTCTTCATCAAAAATCCGTACCAAAAACAGTACCTCTTTCTTAAGAATAGAAAAATAATTAACACGAAGATTTACCAACTGTATCGAAAGTATACCAAACCATATGGCAGAAGTCTTTATAGCTCGGGGAGGCAATGCATACTATTACTTACTCAAAAGAAATCATACTTTAGCTATAAAACCCAATTTAAACGAAACATAATTTTGCTACTTTTATTCATTATTCTGTTTCAGGAGCTTTTCTTAATAAATTAAGTTTGCTAAACTATTTTATTTTCTAATTTTACTTTACAGATCTGTCATTCATATTTTAACAAAAAATATCAAATAAACCCATATTTTGTTTATTTTAAATCGATAAAAACTTTTTTCCACAACTGTCAAAAAAAGTTGATATTTGTGCATTGATGTCAATAAGCGAAAATGTCATTTTTTTCATTAAATATACGTAACCATAACAACGCGGATTTTACAAACTGTGCACATTATCTCGTACACCGGGCGCATTGTTTCGTACACTGGGCGCATTATTGCGTGCTCTGTGCACATTATTTTGCGCATTATTTCACGCACACATCCAAAATCAGACATAAAATGAGAAAAAACTTGTATTTTTATTTGTGTAAATGTTATTACTATTAATAAATATGTATAATTTAGTAAATTTAATATTAAACTTGTATAAAAATTCAAAATGAAATGTATCAAAACTTATAAGAAAATGCAACTGTTATGTCATTTGTCAATAGAGGTTATTTTTTTAATAGTTATATCTGTTTTCCAAATATTAAATTTAGTTGTAGAAAAAATATGTGCATCTAGTGCGCGAAATAGGTTTGGTGCACTCGAATGAAAAACTTACACTCTCGTGCACTAAAAATATATGCATTTCGCGCACATGGGACACAAATAGTATATTGTGTTATTAGGAGAAAGTGATACTTTGTGTGGCGAGCGTGGAAGTTTGAACGACGAGCGAAGACACTTTTACTCCGAATGACACATTATATTTTTTCTTCAACGTAGATATTTAAAGATAAATATCTACTACTGACGTTACATTTTCTTATCACTTTAATTCTAAGTATTCTTATGTTCATTACCGTCCCTGTAATTGTAATCTGTAAGTCTGCTATTCTTTAATATGTTATTTTCTCGAAAGTAAACTCTGTTTATATTTCAATTCATAGGTTATTTATTTAAATTTGACAGCTATTGATGGCATTTAGTAACTTTATTCTTAGATTACCTAGCATGTTATTGTGACATTTAGGGCGATATTACAGGTTTCTTTTATTAAAGTTACTTCTTATTCGTTTATTCTGTGTAGTTTCTATGGATATTTATTTAATTTATTTCTACGCCGGCAGCGTAGAAATTAGCTACTTCTACTACGACGGCATAGAAATTAAACTTCTACCTTGTGAATCATGTCACAAAAGATGCTACTTTTATGACGTTTGAAGAAAATAACTATTTTTGTCCGGTTTTTACTTTGTCACGAGTGTATGTAGGGAGTGCTTTCAATATCGTTACTGGCTCGATAGCATTACATTACACAGCAGGTCTTAAATACCGTTGTATAATGAAACATACACATGTAAATCAATCCAACAGTATTAGAATTTACGGTTTCAATTAGGCTGCCAAATGTATACGACATACTACCAACAAGACATTTAATTACATGTCAAATTAAATCCTTTGTCTGCGGTCTCCATCTTCTCCATTTTTTTACCTATTACTTCAATTTCAAATGTAATACTTTAAGTTCATTATATAATAATATGTTTTCCACACCAAATCCTTTTAATGTATCAACCGCCAGGCAAGAAACAAAATTTGTTGATAATACATCAGCAATTTGACTTACGAATGCAAATGACGATAATTTTCCCAATGCGCGGAGCAATTTGTCGAAAGAAACCATAAAAAAGTTATTCGTGACGTCAACTTCAAGTACCAATTACTTGAATTCATAGCATCAAAGTTTCAGTTTACTTACATATACAAAGAGGGGGAGTAGTCATAAAATCGATCCTATATGGAGGAGTTTGTTTGCAGGTTTTATCACGAATGAAAAGCTTCATTCATTGTGATGATATGCTTCGTTTCTGATGTTTACTTTACCCAAAAGATCAATTTAGAAAAATATGTATTTTCGTCACAATACAGACAACTTTTAAACGAGATGTTTTAGTTATCTCTGAAGTATAGAGTTCTAGAATCTAGAGCATGTCGTTATTTCTACAATGAGAAATTTTAAGACGTGACTTACAATGCTTCTGGAATCTTAATGTCGTTAAAAGTGACGTTCAACAAATTGAGCTTTCGACATACCTGTAACAGAAAATATAAGTTAGTAAAATTTCATAACGGTATAATAAATATATTGCTCGTATTATAAACGCACTTTTATAAGACACTTTTGTTAAAAGAATATCATGAAAAAGTGCTTTTCATAATAGCACTATTATTTTATAATAGAGTACTCCTAATACAGATCAATTACTTTTATATATTTTTTATATTTACAAAATATTTGTATTTGCTTTCAATACATGAAGTACCTACTTCGAACAAATTGTTATTTTTTATTCAGTCTAGACTTATAAAAACGAGTGAATATAATCAAAAGAAGGGTATGTACACAGTACGGTAGAATAACCTCTCTAGTTTTGAAGGAGAATTAAAAAATAAATACTCGAGATAATAATTATTAACTATCAAGTGTGTTACTGAATGCGATTAATGATTGAGACATTTTACGCTTGTGATCATTAAACGCCAGTTAACACACGTGTTAGGTACAATATTTTTTCGTTGACCGTATCTTACTAAATTTATTTTTATTGTAATACGGGTACAGTTTGCGTAATCGAGCTGTAGGCGAGTTACGCAAAGTACGAGTATTACAAATAAACATTGTAATATGTTTTTTTCATACTATTTTTCCTATTTTGCATTAATTTACTTTTATTTTAAAATTATTATTGAAAGAAATATTAAAATATTAAGGTTGGTAACACTAACAGTTTCATTAAACATTTGAAATTTAATTTATTTTGTCATATTAATAGTTATTTACGAGTTCAAGTTAAAATTTATATATTATGTTATGAACATACATATAAATACTTTCAATTTTAATTTGAAAGAGTGCTTTTCTGTTTGATCTGAATATTTCCCTATAAAAAAGACTAATTTCGGTAATTTTCCATGAGTAATGACAGATAATGCCAATTAAAATGAGAGATGTTTATTTGACATTTAGACTAAGTTACCAACTTAACAATTTAATAAAAACCCCAAAAACATTTGTACAATTTTTTTGATTGTATCACTGTTTATGATAAAAACAGTTATACAAAATTCACTTTTTAAACGCAAAATAGGAAAAAAAATATTCCTAGTAACGTTTGACACATAAAATGTTGTCAATTGTTCAGCAATGGTATGTGTTATCTATGGTTACCCACTAAAATTGTTTATTAGTATAAAAACATGCAATAATAGGGGTCAATAATGGATGATTTTCTATACATTAATATATCCTATTAATAAACGGTCAACGGAAATAGTTATTTATGTATCAAGGTACTGAAGTTATACTTTTTACCATGAATATGGAAAAGTAAACAATGTGAGTGATAAAACGAACTTCAGAATCGATGTATTTTTTTTTTTAAATCAAAATTTTCTAAAAATGAAAGGAATATTTATATTTATAGGTTATGTAGATTATATCTGTCAGTCTGACACCCAATCTTGCTAACTTTCGGGTACTGAGGTTATCATAAAGAACACTCAAAATTATGTGTTTTATCTAACTCTTCACCGGAACTATTTAGTTTGTTCTTTTTGCACATATTCGTTGTCGTTTTACGTACAACTTAACTATTGTACATCGCATTGCTACCAAAAATTTTCTTATATACAATAATTATCACAAGGTTGGTAACCCTGCATTTGTATGAAATCATGATATAATAGATTACTTTATTGCCGATTTTTGAACTGTTAATGACGTTTTTTGTGCTCTCGCCATTTAATTTTTGTTAACTTAAATACATACCTACATATTTAATAATGCTGACCACTGTACTGCTACTGCATTAAGTTTCTTTGCATGTTATAGTAATATAACTATTGTTCCACTTTATTATATATTATTCGTATTTTCTTCTCCAGAATCTTACCATAATTTTATTTTGTGATAGTGACGTTAATATCTTTTCAATTACAAACATATGAAAACTAATTTATTAATTAGATATTTTATAAATTCATATTTTAATATTTTCTTTTTAAAATAATTCCATTATTAATTTGGAATGATTAATTTATTAACAGTGACATTTATCTGTCAGTTACATAAATTTAAGATCTGAATTGCGTAACCAAGGAGACATGTTTATCGCTAAAGCATAGACTCCGGGATAAATGATTTTATACATTTATTCATAAAATATATAAAAAAGTATTACTGCATGTTTGTAGAAAATTATATAATCTTTAATTTTTATAATAACACAAAACGCAAAAAATGTAATTTAAATGTATTTTTCGTAGAAAAACTGTTTTGAGCTTCAAGTGTCATTTTCGGTTATCTAATTTTCACCAAAGTCTATTGGCTTCCTTCAATATTAAAGTAGAGTAAGAATATACGGTTTCATAATTTTCAGCATGATAGTATTTGAGTTGGAGCGAAAAGAGGATACACACACGCACACACACACACACACACACACACACATATATATATATATACCCACAGACATCATCGTGAAAATGTTAAAATCTGATTCTAGGGACTTAAAAGGTGCTCATTTACCAATATCTCGATATGCGATATTAAGCATGATGCCTATACCAAAGGTAGCGGGAGGTAAAAAATATTTTCAGGGCCCTTACAACATAGGAAGTTTTATTTCATGTGACTTTGAAAATATTGTCCAAATGGTGTCCGCCACTGTCCAAACACTGTTGCAAGCAACTTACGAAGCATTCTTGGGGTATACGCAGATTTCTATGCGGATTGTCTCCTAGGGTTTGCAGATTCCTCGTCTTTGAGATTACCCCACAGAAAAAAGTCGTACGATGTTAAATCTGATGAGCGCGCGGGCCAAGAAATATCGCCTTTCAGGGAAAATAAGCTCTCGGAGGACCTACATTGATTCTTGCACTGCAAACATTCTCCCCGAACATGTTTTTTAAGAATTGAGGCAAAAATCTGGAACAAGTTCACACACCGGCAGAATTGATGGTGACTACCCGATTTCCCTTCGTCGATGTTTTCTGATATTCGAGCAGTCCATGTTTGTCCGCGTCCTTTGATTCTGTTTCCCTAAAGTTTTTCTTCAACGTAATAGATTTTCGGACCAGAATTGCTTGGCGCGGAGATATTTGGACCCGAGTACTAAAGGTGCGACTACATTCCTGTTTTCATGGATGTAGTCTCCAGTGGTGGGATTCGGATCTGGATAGTTTCGGTTTCGGATCCAGAAATATCCGGATAATTGAATGTTAAAATATCCGGATCTAGGATACAAATCTCAATATCGGATTTTGGATCCAGATCTGAGTATCGGATTTTGGATCCGAATCTGAGTATCGAATCTTAAATCCGGATTCGAATATCGAATCTTGGAAACGGATTTTAGTATTGATCTTAGATTCGAATATGCGTATATCATATTAATATGTTACTTTATAATGTGTAATAATACAAATTTGTATTTTTTATTCATCATTTACTGAATAGGACTCTATGAAAGTATAAATCCTTTTTCTTTACATTTGCACAAACTACCTATTTTAGAGAAGTTTGCCTTCATATTCAGAATGAAGAATCGGATCCAGAATTAAAATTTGGATCCGGATCCGTAAACAAAACATCGAATCCGGATCCAAATCCGAATTAAATTTACGGATATCCGCTTCAATATCCGAATATCGGATATCGGTGGAACCGGATATTTTGAAATCCGGGTACTCGGATCCAAGTTTTGCCGGATCCTCACAGCACTAGTAGTCTCAACTACCTGTCTCCATAGACACTACCCCCACTCTTTTTACGACCTCCATTCGCTTCACAATGCTATAATAAAACTAGGGAGGTTATTGTGCCGCACTCTGTTTATACATCCACATATGTTACACAAACACTGCATTGATGAAGTCAAAACAAAATTGTATTTTTTTCATAAGCTCATGAGAAAATCTTTAGCCTCAAGAGATTTTTTTGTTGAAAGAATATTGAAAATATCAAATGTAACAAAGCTTATATACTAATTATTTGCAATTAAATCTTCAAACATAAATACTTAAAATATTCTATAAAAAATAAAAATCAAAGACCATCAAAGATTTTCATAAAAAACTTAATTATGTTGTCAGGCGAATTGAAAGTCACAAACATTTGCAGCAAGAACAGTCCAAGACAAGGGGAGAAATGTTCTCAGGTATTTTTATAATATTTATGAGTGAAATGGGGTTTCACATTATTTTTATATTTTTATTAAACTTCATGGAGTCTCGTGGGCGTGTGCCAAAGTGTCTGGTCGCGAATCTGGGGACCCGGGTTCGATCCCGAACGATGTTAAACATTACTTTGAATTTAATGGCACTAAATTGACTCCTGTGGTGCACTCTCTATGCCAGCATTGAGTGTCCGTTAGGTGACGCCTGGTAAGCGCCTGCACGGTACAAATATTTCAGCATTACATTGTGTACAAAGCACACCCAGCAATAGTAATGCCGTGATGATATATTTATTTATTGAAGTTAAAAGTGATCCTAATTAATTAATTCTATATACTTTTCACTGTTATTTGTTAAGCCGGAATAATTTGTTCAATATTCTATGACGTAAATGATATATAGTTGTTGTTACAATTTAATATACAGGTTGTCGTCGGACCAGTTGTCGGACCAATCCCTAATTTTGTGGGCGGTTCCACGATTGTCGAAACCGCGGGGAAACCACCCTTCCTGGTCTTGGAAGTATCATCCAACCTTCCATTATCTCGCTTCCAGTGTGGATAGCCTCTGCTCAGCAATAGTCGTTCAGAAATCATACTGAGACAGCATTTTATTTCTTTAAGGTGCCAGTAAATGTTTGATTTTTACAAGAATATTATTATATGTAAAAAGATAGCGTCCACTTGTTGAAATTTGGAAGTTGATAGAAATTGGACCAAGGGAATTTAATAAAACGAAACAATTTCTCATTTCCTTGACGTTTCGATTAAAATTTTAATCATTTTCACAGAGCTATAATAAAATAAAATTACAATATAGATTGTATTACAAAATTTAAGTTTAAAAATATATATTTTTTTTTAATTTCAAAATACATGCACAAAAAAAATTACATACAAATATATTCAAACAATTGAAAAACAGAAGCTGTATTAATATACAAAATAAATTAAATTATACTATTACAATTAAATATATTTCTATAAAATACCTACAACTTCTTACAGTGTTTTAAATTTCAATTCAGCTCACCCATTAACTCAGAAAATTAACACGATTAAATGCTTAAAATGCAATAAAAGGACTGTCTGAAGGTTTGAGGGCTATTTTCAAACATAATAACGTCAATCTTGTGTTTTACAACACAAAAATTAGCTGACATTTTCATTAACTTAAAAGATAATCCCCTAATTTTTTTTTAGATATCCGTTGTACACTAAATAGATTGTAAAAATTGTAATGAGACATATGTAGGCCAAACCAAAAACTAATTAGGCAAACGTATACAATCCCATAAGAACGACTGTAAGAATAATCATGTTAAAAATTAATTAGGTCATGATTTTGATTTTGATAATGTTCAGATATTGGATAAAGAGATCTTGCTATTATTATTTATGACTTAGTTCTTTTCATTTTAATTCGGTTATTTCTGTCTACCTGTAAATTTTACCTAATGAATTCTCACAGTTCCATAAAACCTTGCCGTTCTTTATTGGTTCCTCAGACTGTCAACAGTTTTGTGAGCAACTCATTTCAATTTCAATTTTAATAATTTTACAATGGTACTTTACAACAATATACCATCACTACATATAACACAATCTCAACCCAACGGTATGTAAATTAATTATCTTTCCTGTGTTTTACATATTTAATTGTAATAGTACTCGTACAATTTAATTTATTTTGTATATTAATACAGCTTCTGTTTTTTAATTGTCTGAATATATTTGTATGTAAAAAAATTGTGCATAGGTATATTTTGAAATTTTAAAAAAATATAAATATTTTTAAACTTAAATTTTGTAATACAATCTATATTGTAATTTAATTTATTATAGCTCTATGAAAATGATTAAAATTTTAATCGAAACGTCGAGGAATTGAGAAATTGTTTCGTTTTATTAAATTCTCTTGGTCCAATTTCCGACTATCAACTTCCAAAGATATTATTATAGCTGTTCAACATATCACAGGATTGATGTGAAAAGAGTTTACGATGGAAAATAAATATTATATCATTGAACTCAGTATTACGACGACTACTCAAAAATTACGAGAATTGTTTTCTGGTGGGTGGCAGGGGGCTAGTTCTGACTTCTCCCGCTACGTGTTTTTACTAGACACTTCATTGGACTTGATCCCAAACGTCATAGTTGGGGAAACATCTAAACCATCAGTATGATTTTTTTCGTAAGCGCTGTTTGACGTGGGCGGCGATTTTGTAAAAACAGACATTACAAAGCAACTTGTTAACATCAAGTTATGTTTCCTGTTATAGGCAAATCAGCAGAAATGATTGGGAGAACTTATAAAAAATCAGGATCGATTTCTGACTATTCTTTCAAATCCTGACACAGTGTTGGCCCTGTGGTCACTGGAAACCAAACATGAAACGAATTCCGTTGCGACACTTCATCATCAATTTGCAGTCCAAATTAGTTGGCATAAACTTCTACAATGATCAAACATGATCGCATCACGGATTTTTCAATCCTTTCGGCCATTCTGGAAGCAACTGAAAAAGAACCTCGGCGAGGACGGTCTTCCACTCGTAAACCCATGTTGGCTCAAAGCTTATTCCTTGTAAGCCCTCCGAAGCATTGCAACAGTCTCCGCTGCTGACTTTCCTAACAGGAATTAAAACTTTAATGTCTGCCATTGAAAAATCGCCGACTATGTCGAACAGCACATATGAAAAAAATCACACCGGCCGCTTAGATATTTCCCCAAGAATGACGCTTCGGCAACAGATCTAAAAAGGTGACTAGTAAAAATACCTAACGGGATAAGTCGAAACTAGTGCTCTATCACCCGCCAGAAAACAATTCTCGTTATTTTTGGGTATTCCCTCATAAAAAAATCTGTTCTTGCCAGCACAATACCTCTCGCCATTTGCATTTTATGTTGCATAGGGCGCGAGCAGTTGTGACTTTGTTGGCCTTGGCAAGCAAATATAGGGACCCGTCTCAAAGTGATAGCTAGTAATAATTGTACATAGGTGTCAAGTATCATAAGTTTCCATTCAAAACATTATGATTTTTGGAAATCCATGTGGATTATTTTCCTCAACACATATATATTCCATACTATGGATGACAAATAAACGTCAGAATATTTTGAAATTTTGAATAAAAAATTATGACATATGACAATTGTGACATCTATGTAAATAACTATTAGCCGTCATTCTGACACGGATCCTCATAATATCTGCTTGCCAAGGCTAACTAAGCCACATGACTACTCGCGCCCTGTAATTAACGAATTTAACATTTCTTGTACACACAAATAATTGAAATTGTATATCTTCTTTCATTCTATGAGAAATTTTGTCTTACTATTCTAATATGTTCAAAATTCTTCAAATTTATTGACGGTATTAGCACTATTTCTTAAGGATATATATAATATTACCATACCTATAATTTAAATACATATTTAATTAATAATACAATAATATATATTAAATGTACTCGTACCTCCAAGAAAAATCTTCCAGTAATGTTATTAAAACTGCAGATTTTTGACACTGATATTTTGCATTTATCTGTCAATTGGAAACATTTAAATATCTCAACTGTTTTTTGGGCAGCGAGATTTATTACAACAGATTATTTTATATTATTATACGAGATATAATAAAAAAATTATATGTGTCAGGTTGAGAATTTAATTATCTTTAATATTTGTACTAACAAATTTTCAAAAAAAAATTAAAATTTTTTTTTTTTAGAAACTACCACTTCCGGTTGTCCACTTTTCCCATTACTGTTAGATTGAGGAATCCGTAGTCAAACAGGTTTTTAGTCTTATAGAATTTGAGAAATCGTGCCTCTAACAACCTCACACACATCCACACACACACACACACACACACACACATACACACACACACACACACACACACACACACACACACACATACAGATACAAATACACATACACATACACATATCACACATCATTGTAAAAATGTTAAAATCGGATTCTATGGCTATTCTGTGCTTATTCAATAAAATCTGGATATACGATTTTTAGCATGAATCCAATACCTCTCTTAGCGAGAGATAAAAAAATTAGGTCCCTTATTGTGAGAACCACTGGTCGAAAATTTGTCATATTTTCTCTTGTCCATGACTGTAGAAATTCGACTTAAAAGTTTTAAACTTTTGTAAATTTTATTTGTATTCTCACGACCAGTGATGCTTTACAAGGATACTTTAACTCCAAGTTAAACGAAACTTTTGATTTCTTTAAAATTGTATATGTGTGCCGAACAAAAAAGCAGTGCAGAAGTTTATTCTCTGAGGAATAAATAATAACCATACTTATATTTAGTTTATTTAAAAATTTACATCTGGAATTTGATTTAGTCTATAAAATTATTTGTAATCTAAAATATTTTTATTTATTTATTTACTTATTTATTTAGAAAGAAGGGCTACACAACAGAACAAGTCCCAATAACAGTGCAGCACTAACAAAATTAAACATTACATATTACACAAAGTCGAGGCCAATTTGAGAAACAAACAACTGCATAATATAGTTGTGTACAATAATGGTAGAAAAACAAAAATAAATGGAAATGAGGACTAATTAGTATACAAATAATCAAGATAAAATTTAACAAATATTTTTAATGTACATAAACTACAACAAAATAAATCTGGTACATCAGGTACAGAAGCTAAATTATTGTAAGCATGTACTAATCTAACAAGCGGTGAATTCACGACAGAGTTTCTTGTACAATGTTTACCAAAAAATAAATCAGAAGATCGAGTAAAATGACGAGAAATCCGCAGAGAAAATTTACTTAAAATAGCAGGACTATCAATATAACTATTTAATATTTTTAACAAAAAAGATAAATCCAAATGTATTCGTAAGAAATGTAAAAGTGTTACAATTACTGACACTTGCGCCAATTCTTAAAATAAAACCAAATATTTTATATAGTAATAATAATAATAATATAAAGAAAATACATATTTTATTTATTTATACAAAAACTTCTCAACCTCATGGAACCAATCACATAGAGAAAAATGTTTTTAACTTTAGCTGTCGTCAAATAATCTAATAATTGCATAAAATTCTCTTCATTTACATCACATAAATACTCAGATAGATATGTCTGTCTGTATGGACGGTATATAGGGCACTCTATTAGAAAGTGGTATAAATTTTCTAAACTTTGACAATTGCAAATAGTACAATTTGACCTTGCATCAAGCTAATATTTTATGCCTTTTATTTAAATTGAAAGACCGTGTGCTAGTCGTAATCCCCTCCCCTACCTCGAACCTAGATTTTGGAATTTGATTGGTCAATATAACGTGACGTCACTCCGTAAGCCACGCCCCTTTGTTTTAGCGGGAAATTTGAATTTTAACCTAACCTAACGAAACCTAAACTATAAGGTCACCCAAGGTCATGAGGGTTCAAGGTTAATGTCACCGACCCAGGTCCTTAGAGAATTTAAAAGTTTCTCTTTTTCCTCCCAACTATTGTATTTACCTTTAACCAAAATATTTGTCACGTTTATAGCCAGGTATGATGGTTTTATAAGCTTATTTAACAATATAATCAACATGTAAATCAAACAATAGCTTACTATGTAAGATGACACCAAGATCTTTAATATGAGAGTCTCGACTAATGTTGTTACCGTCAATGAAATAATTGAACGTAAGTACGTTTCTGTTAAATGAGAAAGTAATACATGAGCATTTATCAAAATTGAGCATTAAATCATTTTTACCTCTCGCTAAGAGAGGTATTGGATTCATGCTAAAAATCGCATATCCAGATTTTATTGAATAAGCACGTTTTAAGGTCCCTACAATCCGATTTTAACATTTTTACGATGATGTCTGTGTGTATGTGTGTGTGTGTGTGGATGTGTGTGTGTGGATGTGTGTGTGTGGGATGTTGGAAGGACGGTTACTCAAAAACTATAAGACTTAAAATTTGTTTAACAACGTATTTCCCAATCGGACATTCATGGGAAGATCTGAAAAGGTTTTGGTAACAATTGGACAACCGGAAGTAGAAGATTCTTGAAAAAAAATCTTCTAAATATTATTTTTTGAAAATTTTTCTTGATAATATTAAAGAAAAATAAATTCTCTTTCTGATACATTTAAATATTTTTATACATATTTTATAGATTTAGAGATAAAAGGAATATAATATATAAAATAATGTTGTAATTAATTTTACAACCGAAAGGATGCCATGAAAAATAGTTGCAAATTTAAATTATTTGTAACTGATAGATAAATGTCAGTGTCAGAAATAATGAGTAATGAAAGAAAAATGTATTTGGAGAATCCCTTAATTCTTGATCTGTGACTATTATGGAGATGACAAGTCTAGGTTGAAGGACTTAAATTTGTTTCAAACATTATGGGACAATGTACACCAGTACTGTAGACTAGAGTAACTTTGAATTGCGAAAAAGCTATCAAATTCTTCTCAAGTAAGTTGTAAATATTGACAAAATTACACATCGATATAAGAATAATCGGAGTGCAATCTATCCGTCACTTTATTAAAGGGAATTAAGGTTATTTAGATATAACAAGTATGAAAAAATAAAATGTAAAAGAAGATATATAAGAATAGATGCACAATCCAGATATATACATTTTAGACCGCCCAAAATTAATGTTTTTACTAGAAGAATATGAAGAGAAAGTAAACAAAGTTGTTCGAATTGAAAATTGCTGTTACCAGCCTAATATTTATATATGGTAAACTCTACTTTGTAATTTATTGTAACATAATTTATGGTAAAATATCTTCATGTTGAGACATGCTATTATTGAATAATAAAGAAATTTATACGTCATAGATTTATATGAATATATTATATGTATTTATAAAAATATGCTTTGCTTTATGCATACAGCCAGGTAAAATATACGGCGAGAGGTTATGTGCTGGCCACATCAGATTTTTTTTGATGTAAAAGCTTAGTTTGTCAAAATGTTTCTGAATGGCAGAGCAATCGGATCAGTTTTGACAGCATTGTATATTTTAAGGTCATCAGCAAACATAAACCTAGAGTTGGTAAAACAATTCTTAATATTATTAATAAAGATTAGAAAAAGGAGAGGCCCTAGATGTAATCCCTGTGGTACAGCATAAGTTACAGAAAAGTACTGCAAGGTGTATCTATCAGTAAGGTATGAGTTGCACCACTGTAGAAACTTTATATTTTGCTTTAACATTCGAAAGATGTCCAAATACTTGGAACCACCATGTATATCTACATTTCTCTCCTGTTGTCTGCTTGTGTATCATGTCTTAGGCGAGGAACGGACAAGGTCCTCAAAGGATTAATCCTGGGGTGACGGCATAACTAGAATAGCTCGCCTTGCTAGGGTCTCGGTCACCTCGAGCGACGCCTGACAAATTTATCTTCGTCCCAACACCAACACGTTACAGACGCCGGAGGAATTCAAGAAGTTTAGCAAGATTTAAGATCAACATAGGAGAGACATATTCGATCGATTGCATATATTGATAACATGTGCATTTTACTTTTTAGCTTCTTTACTTCTATAGATTTCAGTAACTTCATTTAACTCAGAATCATGTAATGGAGAACGTTTTTAGAATTTACTAATTTCGGCTCGAAATTAATAGAACAGGCCTGGTATTTTAATTACAGAACAGAAATATAAAACAAATATTTAATACAATCGGTAAATTTAGATTAGATGAAAATATAATCAATCAGAAGATTAACTGCATTACAAGATATAAATATTCGAGAATGTTTCATTATGTCGGTACGCGCTGGCGGTAGAAAGAACGATTTGAAGTGCTTTGATGCTAGTCTGGGAACGTGAAATAATACCCAGGATAGAAGGAGAATCTATCTTGTTGCTGACCAAATTCTTGAGCAATCTAGCAGCAGCCCATTCTCGCCTATCAGCAAGGGATGTCATGGAATGTGGCTGAAGTAAAGATTCCTGCTCTATACCTCTTTTTGTATACACCTTGTCGATTTTAAATGTGAGAAATTTTAGGAATCTACACTGGATTTAATTCAATATCTGTAACTGATATGCATGTAAACATACATATTCGAGTTTACTCGAGACATACGCACTGAATAAAGATTTCAAAACCGTAATATCAGTAAAATATTTCGAGATTCTCATTATAAAACCTAGTGTCTTCCTATCAGAGTTACTAATATTGTTTATTTGCTCATGAAAAGTTTTTACAAAACGTGACACCCAAATCTTTGGTATAATTATTTTTCATTAAAACAACATCTTACTCTTGTATGAATACTCTAAAACAATATTTGTACGAGTGTAAGTAACTGCAATATTTATTTGCATTTATGATTAATTTATTTTCAATACACCAATGAAATATAAAGTCAATATCTGATTGGAGTTGAACATCATCATTAAGGGTATATTCAAAAAATAACAAATTTTAACCATGGTTAACCGAAAGTGTTCTAAAAATATCAAAAGATGTAAATTGTGGATTAATGAAACATGGTAACGGTTAAAGTAGTTGCAACCAGCGTAACCATTCTTTTAGCTCGGTTACACCGGTTACGTATATCTATCCTTTTCTAAAACATAACTAAATATTGGGTTATATTTACGTATTTACCCAAAACTTCTGTCACACGTGATAATCTTTTTTGTGTTTGTACACATTAATGCAATTGTTAGTTTATTAAGGAACTTGATTTTCGTTATATAAAGAATATATTTTTATTTTACATACATTTTATATGTATACAATATACAGAATTTATATTATTTTTGTATTAAATACCAAATTGCAAGTAGATGCTGTAATTCGGCTTATTTTTTTGGGCGACCTCTTAAGAAAACGGGAGATGTTAAATTGCCTCCATTGAAGTTTAATAAAAAATAAAGTGTTTCTATTCATCCGGAAATGTGATCGAAATACCTCGTCACTGTAATTATTTCAACATATTCTTCTATTCTAGGTCTCTTCCCTAACAAAAACAAACAATAATTCAATAATATAATAGTTATTTCGCAAAATTAATGATTTTTAACTTGCTTTTTATAATAACTGTGTAACTATTTGCTTTATTTGTTCATCATCACTACTACTCAATCCATAAATAAAACGTTTTCGTTCATTGTCCGAAATAATTTAGAGTTGCCGCTACTATCATATGATCTAGGTTTAGAGGTTATGTTATAATTTTAAGAACTGAATGAAACCGAAGTGTTTCATTAAAAATAGTCACGTGACTGCAACCAGTCCGTTACCAGAACCATGGTTTCGGTTTTTATATTTTATTTTTGGAATATACCCTAGGAGTATTTTTACATGAGAAGAGTTTTATATCGTCGGCATAAGCTAAGACATGACAATTAAGGTATGTAAGAAGGACATTTATGAACAAGTTAAATAAAAGTGATTCAAGGATCGAGCTCTGGGGTACTCCTGAAATAGCAAAGAACTTGACCGATTCGACATCCAACAGACTCTATTGTCTAGATAAAAATTTAATAATGAGACGACAGACGGAGCTGCACCTAAATTACTTATTTTGTTCAGTAGTAGACCATGCTCGATGGAATATAATATTGTCGATTTAGGACTTTTTTGTGCATAATAGTATAAATTGCATTTAATGTTGAATATAGTGATAACAAAATAACAAAAACATATATTGCCAATAAACTTTTTTAGATGGTCATAAATTTGATGGCTATTGTTCCGTCGTAATTGAAGAATCGTAAACTAAAAAACTCCCTCGGTACGTTTTTAATATTTGGAATACCATAAAGAGTTTCATTCCATAAATAAATTGCGCCAATAAATTGTCAGCGCAATTTTAAATCCAGTCGGAACAAACCTATTTCATTTATAATTCCATTTGCACTGCAAATAAAATAGCTCATACCAATAAAAAAATCAATAAAAACAAATAATTCGACTGACAATTCGCGTTAGGGAGCATATGGATAGTAGGCCAGGCTAGACAAACCGCGAACGCGTATAGTTGAAACGAGACGAGGCTCCGAATCTGCGTTTAAAACGCCGACGAGCAGGGATTAATTAGTGTGCAAATCCAATCCAGGCGAACTAATACCGCCCGTGTTAATGAAAATCAATTTAATTGTTCGCTAAATGTTACTATCGGATCCTGGTTGGCAATGACATGACTCACCGGCGAGATTATTAAGAAATTTCACTCAAAAATTAAGAAATTTATTAGGAAAAAAATCACTGTTTTTTCAGTTAATTTCACATTTATTACCTTAAGAGAAGAATACAGCTTATAAAATAAAAATCTTACAAAGTGAATTTAAAATTTCCCTCATAATGAAAGCATATTTTCATACGTAATATAACAAGTGATATGATTATCATCGATGATATTCTCGAGTGAAATATGCTGCTTCGGTTTCACGAGCAATATCTTCGATTATTAATCATATCACGAGCTTATATTTAATGAGAGAATATAATGAATTTTTGTAACACATTGTGTGTGCTGCTAATCTAACTTTTGATATACATATTCATATTGTATTAAAACTTAGTACTTACGAGTTTTATTTAATATGTCGGAGTTTTAGTTATTGTTATTACTTATTTTTATACTCAAAATTAACTGTCAATATCGTAAATAAAAAAAAAACAAATCCTTTAGTAACGATTATAAATAAGGTGATTTCTTTGTTTTTTATCATCGCTGTGATAGATATGTAAGTAGGGAAATTTTGAATGTTGATTGGCGGAAAACATGTCACGTGACTAATGAATTGTATTCTCATTGCAATTAATTTCTGAACGTATATCTTCACACTTAGTGATGTCATCAATGATAATTTTTGACCAAAACGAGAATAATGGTGTGGTCGTCCAAAAAAAAAAAAATTTTAACAACCCAAAGTTTGACTGTAAATCCGTTGGAATAATCGTAAAACGAAAAAATATGTCAGTAAAATCTGTGTGATGTAGACAATTTAAATCAGAATTAGTTACATTAGTAATCAAATGTCAAGTACCACAAAAAGGTACTCTCTGTCTTACTAACAATGAAACTTTCTTGCTGTTTTTAAAATTATTCATTTCCAAAATTACAAAATGTTGATTTTCGTTGTTTTTCTACGGAGCTGCAGATGTACAAACACACTAATAATTAATTTATTATTTTGTTTAAAGTTTTACATTAACTTATTACAATCGATGTTAATGGGGGCGAGTTAGTTTTCGCATATATATTATATCTTTATACTTTAAGTTGATGGAGATGAGATGATGAAACAAAACACACAAACATCCAAACCCCTGGTGAGAATCGAACCCACAACCCCAGGGGTCCGAGCGGTAAAGGTAGCTTCGAGCGCTGTCCGGTGCTTCAACACGCACGACCACTGAAAACTTTAAATACAATAAAGAATTAATTTTACACTAATAAAAATATTATTTTTACAAATTTCATTGTAAAATACCAATCACAAAATTACCCTTGCTTTTGGCAAGCTAAGAGTTTGACAAATAAACCTAAACCTTACATTACCTTACATTGTAAATTGGTATCGACTTGTCAATCATCGAAGCAGAAATATAAGCCTTTTCTTGTGCAACGATATATACGAACCCAAAATCATATTTGTACGGCCGGCACAATATTTTACCTTAATGATATTTCATGTTATTACAAAAAACTCAATAAATATTTTATTCTTACAAAAATTATATACATACACATATAAAATCACGCGTGTCCCACTTAGTAGGTTCGCACAAACCCAAAACAATAAGAAAATAGTTTCGATAAAATTAAGTTCTAAATTAAATTAAAGTAACTGTAACATACGAATCAGAATTGTTCGGCCACTTATAAATTTTTGCACAATGGCGGTGCATGTTTCAACTGTTGACAAAACAAATGATACATTGTTGAAATCAACAAAGTTCTTGACATTTAGTATAAGTGATAAATTTTTTGGCTCAAATGACTCAAGAAAATCAGTAATTAATACCCATATGAACGACATTTCGACACGAAAAATCTCGATTTCATATTCGATTCCGCGATCGACATTACATGGTATTTATAATTTGTTTAAAGAAAATGGAAATGTTATGCACTGGTTGTCCCCCGTCAACTTCTATAATCGAGCTTTAAAAACACTGTGAAACAAAATTGCTGATCAAATGCCCGACATATTACCGTACACGCGCTTTAAACTAAAGTTTAAGAAAAAAAAAATATTTTACTAAGATTTCAGAATTGTAAATATAAGCATTTGATTCTTCTCAAAACGCTAGTATTTAAATATTGTATTAATTGTCGGATTCATTCTTATAATCAATATTGTTGAACTATAATGAAAATATACTTTGTTGTAATCAACATCTCCACAGCTATTATTTCAATATAACAATGCTACAAAAATATCTGTTTTGTAGGATAATTATTTTACTCTTATAACAAATTTTAAAAAAATATATTGTTCTCTTCTATCACCTAACTGTGTAAATTATTCTTGAAATAGCGCCCCTTACGGTCAGGCGCGTTTGTGCAGGGAACAACCTGCCCACCCGCACGAAGCAACCCTGCTTGAAGATCATAATATTCCTACTCTAAAGTGGATTTCAAGTAATCTGGATTTGTTGCCAATGTAGTCCCTTTGGCATAAAATGAAAAAGGAACTGCGTAAGAATCCGGCACGCACAGTAAACGAATTAAAAGTAAAATTACAAGTATGGGATAAAATTGAAAGTGTGCAAAGTCAATTGATACAATTCCTAACAGAATTAAAGCCGTTAAAGTCAATACGGAGGCGCAACGCAATATTAAAATAGTGACCGAACTATTCTGATTCGTTTGTTATAGTTAATTTAATTTAGTTTAAAACCTAATTGTTATCGAAACTATTTTCTTTTTGTTAATTTAAGCCGAAATTGTATATTTTACGGTAACAATATAATTTTTGTGGGAATAAAATATTTATTGCGTTTTTGTAGTATATGAAATATCATTAATGTAAAATATTATTCCTGCCGAATATGATTTTGGGCTCGTATATGAGCCCTGTCTAATATTTAGTTCTGACTACGATCCTGGTCCACCGCACTCGCTGCACCCATGACTGCATTAACAATTTAGTTGTCATCTGAAATTTGTACATAGCCTTCGTTCGCCGAGGTGGCAGAGGATTGGACTAGTAATTCAAAGGCCCCAGGTGTAAGTCCTGAATGAGAAATGAATTAATATCAATTTCATTTTCTTGAGGAGAAAGTTATCCCTACGAAAATGAAAATCTTGTTATTCAAATATAAATTATTCCCATTTACCAGGTGGAATTATAACGATTTTTCTGTTCTGGGTATTTGTGGAAAAACCACTTGGAACTCTTATCTTTTGTCTTAGTCTTGTCGAAGTTCTTAGCTAGTTGCTAGTTAGTTTGGTAAGGTCAAACAGTCTGGATAAAACCCTTTTCGAAAACTTTAGTTTTGGCAGTGATATTAGAAAGGCATCAACTGTGAAATATGTAAATGTAATCGTACGGGGATTAACTAACTTCAATCTTCATAAATAGTAATAGATGTTTAGATTTAAGCTAGGAACTTTGGAATTCCCTAGTTGTTGGATGTTGAATTTACATAGAAGTTCACAAATTATTTACTCGTATAGTTGGAGAAAACATATTCAGTGAAGTTTGCTTCTTCTATTATACTTAAAGATATATAAAGTTTAAATCATCAGCACGTTGATCGATAAAATTACTAACTTGAAAAATAAAATAGGCGTTTTCGTAAAGTCAGTCGGATCTATCCGACAGATCTGTTCGATGATGTAGCAGATATATCAAATTCTTTCGATTATTGAAGCTTTTGGCTTTTACAAACGCGTCAGATACGTATATGATTTTGACGTTTAAATCTGCGGTTATAGAAAAAGTTTAACTTGTTAAAATGGATAACAAAAATGGAGGTTTTTTCTGTAGTTGTATATAATTTTATATACGAGACTGAGAGGCCACTTGAATTATTTGTTTAGATTATTTCGATAAAAATTGTTCCATTCATAAATACCACAAAGTGCGAAATGTCATATTTTCCTCAGAACTTGCTATAGTACTGCAATGATTATAATCACAAACTTTTAAAGAAATACATTTTCTGAAAGACAAATATTTACAATTTTAAATTTGCTCGCACAATTTGTACTAACCCTGCACGTGCATCAGGGTTGAAAATTTTTGATCGGATCGCTCGGTTTTAAATAGGCTTGATTTAGATTGGCGGTACAATGACGGTACGATGACGGTACAATAACGGTACAATGACGGTATGTCAATTACAAGAGGCATTTACATTAGACGGTACCACGAGGTACGAATATAATAAAATACCATGACAATGTAATTTTGTCTTTTATGTATTATGACGGTTTGTTGTGCATATGTCATGTGTCTATCAAAAGTAGAAAATATCGGGCAATGTTTAAAAAAATATCAAATACTGACTTATCTATAATTGCCCTTACTCTTGACGCAGAAGAAGAAAATGAATAAAATCCAGAAAATTTTACAGAACAATACTGTTTTGTACTTCTGTGATAATCTATGATGTATATTTTACGTTTATGTCATAAGCAGACAACTTTTGTTCAATAATGTATGCAATAATTTCTCATGTCTAGCTCATTTTGACTACATTTTGGATTAACTAAAAGACAAATATCAAAAAGTCAAAAACATGTTAGATGTCAATCACGTACTAGCATATGTTTACTTCCACTCCCCGTTGCATGCAAATACTACGCAGTCACTATGATACAATATTTTTTCCTCAATTTTTTCAATAGAAACAAAACTATACTGTACCGTGGTCGTATCGCTAATGCAAATCAGTGAATATCAATGTGCCGTCATCGTACCGTCATCGTACTGTCATCCTACCGAGAACGTAGATGTAAATGGGTCCATTAAAATACATTGGAGCAAGAAATACCGTACCGTCATCATACCGTTATTGTACCGTCATTGTACCGCCTAACTGTTCGAAGTGAGTTTACCAACGCGTCATATTAACTCAACTGACTTTATGAACATTTCAGAATACATCGAATCAATCCGATCGACTTTACGAAAACTCTTTATTTATATGATGAAAATATGATTAAGTTAATGTTTACGGAATTTTCTTAAGCATAACGAGATATTAAAACTTTCAGATTGTATATTCATTATTGGGTTAAGGGCGTTACGCGCTCGTCACTTTTGACACTGCGAGCTGTAAGATAATACATTATGAGTGATTTTGTATTTTCATTATATTAATATAATAGTAAAGTGTAGTGAGGTGAAGTACAGTGATGTGAAATAAAAATGTGTAATAATTAATAAATATATCGAGGAACTATTAAAGATCTAGTCGAAATAAGGAAATTAGATGAAGATTCTAGGATATAATATAGGACAGGATAGAATTTATTTCCAGACGGTAAATCGAACTTTGATAATAGAATAAAGGAACACTTCCCCTTCACATAAGATAATTGAAATGAACGGCATTTAATTCGTCTACATAATAATTAAAGACATTAAATTTAATATTGTAGGTATATTTTATTTGCAGTCCTTTTAAAGACTTTTTCGCTTTCTTTTCAGTTTTATTATCTAATTGTAACAGCCTCAACAACACGAAAAGAAATCAGCAATAATGCAAAGCCGGAGAAGTACACCAAAAATGCAAGAAGGAATGAGAAAAATTCACAATAAAACTGGAAACCATGCTTCATATAGATGTCAAAGGACAACTTTAAAATTAAGGTCATCCGGGATGTGGAATTCAACTAGATATCTTTTAAATTCGTATCCATGTTTAAGGACAATAATTGGAATGTTATAGGAAGAGTAATGACAAAATCTTCACATGCATGTGGTAGAATCTCACGTTAAAAAAGTCAACCAACATAGATTTCCATTTAAAAAGTTGGAAAGTCTACTGAACGTTAAACATTTTTTTATGATTTGTGTTTGTTGACTAATGTTCTCTTCTCTAATCCGCATCTGACTGGGTAGGCATGGCGTATCCAGGATTCAGTACTACAGAGTGTCAAGTCAAGTCAAAGCGACCTGTAAGATCTGTTGTTTCATAGTCCTATCTTAGATTTTTGGAAGCAATCCCAAGGTTCTCATGAAGCCAATTACTGCTCCAGGAATCATCTGCCGTGAGGTAGCTTCTACCTACCCTAGACGGTTAAGGTTTCTTATGGCCACATATAATTTGTTCCGAAATTTATTCGTCCTCTTCGCAGAGTCGACAAATACTGTTTCAAATATACCAACCTGTCATAGTTCTAAGTCTAATAGCTCTTTGACATTTGTCGACAAGAATGAAATAAATTTCTTCGACTAAGTAAGCCCGAAATGTCTCTTTAATCTAAGACTCCCGGTTACCTCTACCAATAATGTTGTACTTTGACAAATACGAGATCTGTTCAGAAAATATCCAATCTTTCTTTTTTTAAACTTTATTATTAATTTTACATATTATTGGTTCTTATCTCCTTCAAAGTACTCCCCTCCCCTAATCACACACTTTTCACAGCGGTGTTTCCATTTCGCAAAGCAGTCCTGGATAGCTTAAGGTCTGTGACGAATTTGCTTTGATGTCATCAATAGTCTGAAAATGGCGTCCTTTCAGCACTGATTTTAATTCATCTCCCATTATAATCCTTCGCATGAAACGTCATTGACTTGTTCAAGGAGTTGCCGACAAACGTTCACTCGATTTTCTTTCTGTTGTTCGATCATCAAACGAAGAACAAATTTTTCTGTAATTTGATGCATGTTCAATTTTTCAGTCAGAATTTTATGGCATGACCCAGTTGAGATGCTAATTTCACCAGATCATTGATTTTCTGAACATGTGAGTCATCAGTTGCAGTCAAAGGTTTTCCTGGTCGAGAATCATCTTCAAATAACTGACGACCATTCGTAACATTGCATACGACCCAGAGCATCATGTCTGTAAGCTTGTTTCAAAAGTTGAAACGTTTCTGTGAAAGTTTTCCCTAGTTTCACGCAAAATTTTACATTGCATCGTTGCTCCAGAAAATCATACATTTTAAAAATCATTATTAACACTTAAATAAAACACTCAAATAACAATATCACGAAAATAAACGAGATATGAACAATCCAAGAACATGTGGTTATAGAGGTTATGTGCAACGCAATGCTGTCAACCGCATATTACTAAATGTCTCCGTTGGCGCGTAATTCAAAATGTTCGGTTATTTGCTGAACAGACCTTGTATTAGGATATTACCTTTTGAAGTTTATATTGTTAATTAAGAAAATTCCTTTATAGGTAGTATTTTTAATGTGATTATTTTTGTCTTCTTTTCAAATTTTAATACTTTCTTAAGTATATAACCTTAGCCATATGGCTGTCATCCTATTTAATATTTAAGGTTCGTTTTAGTCTGTAAAATTCCCTTCACGCATCTTAAGGACCGCAAGGCATGAAAAATAGCAGAAACATTAAAGCCTCCCTGAGATATCTTTGGTATACTCGCTACAGTGAACGGTCGATACCCCGACTAACTCTTCCTTGAAGGGAGCGCGACCCTTTAAAAACGGAAAGAGAATTAAGAACCAAATGGGAAAATGAGTAAATCAGGAAATGGAAATATGTAGCTACTTTTTTATAGCAGTGTAAATGAAGAATTTTTATGAGGATTTAAATTACTTTTTTTAGTTCTTTAACCTATATACAAGTAGTAAAAATTTGCCATGATTTTCCGCGAATTTTAAAGAAAATTATAATACGTATAGGCTAAGCTGATTATGTCGGTGACTTAAGGTCAATCTTACAATTAGGGATGAACGTGTAGATTACTTCACGTCGACAATGTAATAGTTTACGTATCGACAATGACGTAGAAATATTCAGCAGCATAGACAATGTAGAGAATGTAGATAATAAAATTTGAGTTTATTTACTATAAAAAAATTAATTACAAAAAAACTTAAAAAATACCTATTTAAAATATCCCAGTCGAGCTTTTAAAATATCCTTATTCCGTACACCTTAGATAATATAACACATGAAATATCCCTAATTATTCATACGAAACTACAATTATTAGTATTAAAAATCACAAAAGTACAGTCCAACATAAAATACATTATAATTATAACTATTTTTCAACATTGCCACTGAATTGGCTACAGTGTAGAAATCTCCAGTCCATACTTATTTGAGGGCAACTATGGGGTCTCGTGGCCGTGTGTCTGAGTGTCTGGTCGCGAATCTGGGGACCCAGGTTCGATCTCGACCGACGCCAAAAATTACATCGCATTTTAATGGCTCAAAATTGATCCCTGTGGCGCACTCTCCACGCCAGCAATGAGTGGCCGTGAGGTGACGCCAGGTATGCGCCCGCACGGTACAAATATTCCATCAGTACCGATATCTGTGTATGAAGCAGATTGGCACACCCAGCAATGGGTAATATGCCGTGATGAAATATTTATTATTTATTTATTCTATTTCAAATAGTATATATCAAAACTATTCATCAGTATTACATGTTGTTCTATATTAAAATTTGTACAATTTTTAGGAGGATTAAAAGAATTGCCTCTGGTCACAAACGTCACTCATTATCTTATATTAAATTCATTTAAATTATAATTAAATTAAATTAATTAAATATTTAAAATTATTGGTACAGCCTTCAGAAATACCGCCAATCCCATCAATGAATTGAAAGAACTTCGGAAATTTAGAAGAATAGGAGAAAACTTGCTCATAGAATGAATATAAAATTATAAAAAATATCTAAATATAAAGAATACATGTAAGTAGAGTTGTTTGTGTGGACAAGAAATGTTAAACATAATGGCTGGGACTACAAGCCATGTTTTAACTAGAACGCTGTTTTAAGAAATGTCAAATTTCATTATTTAATAATAGTAATAAATAATATCATTTTTTTTAAAATATGATTTAAAGCAGAACATAGTTTGTACTCAAACAAATAGTCGTTCTAAACATAAAGGTGAAATTAAATAATGAAACAGTGTTTTAGTTAAAACAATGCTTGTGATATGGTGGAAATGATTAGGCAGAGGTCTCACGTCATCAACCTGAAAAAAACCTTATAAAAAGAAAAATAACTTGTAGTAATTATTAGTTGTTATTTATTTTTTTAAAAAAGAAGAAAAAATATACTAGTATTAAAGAAACGTATATATTAATGAATTTACAATTATTTCTAAGTCAATCCGAATTTCTTTCACGGAATATAAAATTATTTGACACAATATGATCATTCTCAGTAGTGCCAACGTATGGTACAAAAATAAACTACAATTATTTCAAATAATTTTATATGCCGTAAAAGGAATAACGATTGACTTGGAAATAATTGTACATACCGTTAATATATTACATTACTTAATACTAGTACTTTTTTCTTCTTCTTTCAAAAATAAATAACACCCAATAATTTCCACAAGTTATATTTCATTTTGTAAGGTTTTTTTCAGGTCGATGATGTGATTCCTCTGCTTCATCATTTTCACTATACCAGCCAATATTTACATATCCCACAATAGAAAGGGCGAGGCGTATTGTGCTAGCCACAAGAGATTTTTTTAACGCAAACGGATGAAAAAAGGAAACGCTATAGTACTTTGTTTCACGCTTTTATTATAGATGTAAAAAACATGTATTTAACTAGAGTACAAATTGTCAATGTTATCATTGGTTGTTCTTACATTAAGCCACAAATATTTAAATGATGAAATTCATTTTTAAGTTCTTTACATGAAATTATTGAATTTAATAGCGCATTTAAAATATTTATTTAAAAAAAAATCTATTTTTGCTCAAATGTATCTTAGCAGGAAGTAAAAATTCATATAAATTATAAATTAGAAAAATACCTACGCCTCCAGTTTTCAAAAGAAAGTACATACATAAATAATTAATATCGTCTTCCTCATTCAAGACAAAATCGCGTAACTTCTCATGGAAAACTGCCCTCTCTTTCTTTCTTTTTCCTTCATTCTTCTCTCTGCGGTTCCATTCCGTCTCCGTCAAGTGACCGGCATGCGAAAGCAGCCAGTTGGTCAATGACGTCACGCGCACAAAGAAACTAAATCTTTCCTCAAATAGAAATGACGATAAGTGGTTCTTTGATGCAACGTTTACCAGCAAAGGTACAAGGAAATTATGTTAACAAGGAATTATAAAATTAACTCCACTATTTAGACAAGTATTAGTATTTCCTACTAGGAAGCCTTCACTATGAAATAGGTAAAGAAGCTTTTGACTTGACAGCATCAGGCATTCGTCTTACTAACTGTTCTCACTTTTTACCTTCCGATACTTTAGAAAGGTATTGTCTTTGATCAAAAAAATCGAGGGTGAGTTTTCAATAAATAAGCTCGTTTTGGGGTCTCTAGAATATGAATTTACCATTTTTACGATGATGCCTGGATGTGTTCTGCATGCGCGTGTGTGTGTATGTGTATGTGTGTGTGTGTGTGTGTGTGTGTGTGTGTGTGTGTGTTTGTGTGTGTGTGTGTGACGATCGTTTCGGCCACGATAACTACAACACTACAGTTCCAAATTTTACAATTATTTTCGTATTTCTCATTCTTACATCCAAATGAAAACTTGATAGATTTTGGTTACAACTGAACAACCGGAAGGACCTTAATTTTTTTCTTAAAAAAAACAGTTATATGTCATCTTTTCACATTTAATATTATTATAAATATTAAAGAATATTTTATTCTCCACACGATTTGAATGCATTATTTTTTTCATATTTAATGTATTTAGCGATAAAAATTTATAAAGAAATTAATTTTCATAAATCTTATAATCTCTGTTGCCTCACCATGGAAATAGTGTCAATACTTTAACATTACTAATTGACATGTCAGTGTCAAGTACAATTTACACAAAATGTATGTGAAATACTTTTACTGACAATACACACTCTCTGTGTGGAATTTATATAAAATACATAAAAATGACGGAAGGTATTGTGCTGACCACAACAGATTTTTACCTTCCGTCACCTTTAGGTAAGGAAGATATTGTCTTTGGTCAAAAAATTCGATAGTAAGTTTCTAATAAATAAGCACGTTTTGGGGTCCCTACAATATGAATTTACTATTTTTACGATGATATCCATATGTATATGTGTGCGTGTGTGTATGTATGAGTGTTTGTGTATGTGACGTTCGTTTCGAATCGCATAACTACAATACCACGATTCCAAAAATCATATTTTTTTTTCGTATTCCTCGAATTTTAAAGAATATATTATTCTCTATACGATTGAATTGCATTTTATAATTCATATTTAATAGATATAGAGTTAAAGAATTATAAATATATTAAATTTCATAAATCAGCCAGCTATGCTAACCATTCAGATAATATATTCAGATAATTCAAATTGATAGATGTCAATATCAATGAAAAGAAAATGAATGTGGCAAAGATGAGGATGTTGAGATAGATGTTGGGGAAGATACGGAAAGAGATTTTCAAGTGATGGGGAAGTCAAATACGCCGTAAACGCTTGCTCTGCAGACCTTGAGAAAAGGGATTAGTGTATTTTATTTATTTATTTATTTATTTATTTATTTATTTATTTATTTATTTATTTATTTATTTATTTATTTATTTATTTATTTATTTATTTATTTATTTATTTATTTATTTATTTATTTATTTATTTATTTATTTATTTATTTATTTATTTATTTATTTATTTATTTATTTATTTATTTATTTATTTATTTATTTATTTATTTATTTATTTATTTATTTATTTATTTATTTATTTATTTATTTATTTATTTATTTATTTATTTATTTATTTATTTATTTATTTTTTGTTTGAGATAAGGCGGATCGACTGCCAGGGTTATTACCGCCAAAATGTAAATTTAATGAAGAACTGGTTCTTATAACCAGTTAAAAAAGACAGGATCTTATATCGCTTAATGCGAATATGAAGAAAGTAAAGTAGGAGAAGGTACTAAAATATTAGACTTATCAGTCCGGTTATATTGAGATATGAGAGGAGTTTCGTTATATTTTCATCCTGATTCGACAGGATTGCAGGGATGGTATTCTCCAACTGACACAGTTGCCTTTCGTTAGTATACTTATCACAATAAAGTAATACATGAGCCACAGTCAAACGCGCGTTACACGTGTCGCACATAGGGACAGGTTCCTTCAGCAGCAGATACAGATGTGTCGCCTTAATGTGCCCGATGCGTAACCTGGTTATGGTGACTTGTTGTTGCCTGGTGAGAGGAATTGGACTTTTCCATGTATCGACGGACTGTTTGACATGCCTGAGCTTATCAGTGGATCGACTCCACTCCGCCTGCCACAAATCACCACAATGCTGAGACAAGAGAGATAGCATATCATCAGGTCGTATCTTATACTGGATGGTCATAGTACGGTTTGCACCTTCTCGCGCGGATTCATCCGCTTGGTGATTACCTAAAATTCCAACGTGTCCTGGTATCCAAAGAAATCTAACTTGTACGTGTAGCGCATGAAGATTGCCTATGAGACCTATTTATTTATTTATTTATTTATTTATTTATTTATTTATTTATTTATTTATTTATTTATTTATTTATTTATTTATTTATTTATTTATTTATGTATTTATGTATTTATTTATTTATTTATTTATTTATTTATTTATTTATTTATTTATTTATTTATTTATTTATTTATTTATTTATTTATTTATTTATTTATTTATTTATTTATTTATTTATTTATTTATTTATTTATTTATTTATTTATTTATTTATTTATTTATTTATTTATTTATTTATTTATTTATTTATTTATTTATTTATTTATTTATTTATTTATTTATTTATTTATTTATTTATTTATTTATTTATTTATTTATTTATTTATTTAATTATTTGTTACAACACCACAGGATAAAAATCCCAATTACAGAGGGTATTGGAACATCATTGCACTAAATGCATTGCACTGTTACGAGATATTGAAAAATAAATGTCATTTTAAAAACATATAACAACTTTCTTATTATTAGGCTACTTTTCAATCCGCCCTCGTAATATACAATTTTGCAGAATTAAAAGCGTGTGACAAATTTCACTGTCATCTTTGACTTTAACGAGAAGGAATTTTGTTAGAGAGTTAAATTTTTTAAAATTTAATTTCGAAAATTTTAAATTGTACGTCGTCTTTTTCTTTATGAAATATCAATATTACAGTGAAAACCCTCGGAAAACCCCCAAAAAAATATGAATGCTCTAAACTTATTTGTATCATTATACTCTTTTCTATTATACCTATAATAGACAAATAAATTGTCAAAATAATGTAAAATCCTTAGGGTTTTTTTTTACTTTTTTTTCCCTAGAGATTTCAGACAACAATTTCTACTCCCTGTGGTCCTATATTTGTTCCTAAAACCAGTACTGTACTCTACTCTCTACCATGAAAATTTACAAAACCTATGCCGTAAACTTTCCCGACCTTCTAGCTCGTTCGATCCTGTTTATGACGTCACGGGTTAGATTGGCATGAGCCTTGCTCTAATTGGTTTACTCTACCTTTGGGACTTGTCTAGATTTCCTAGATTTTATTTTTTTTCTTTTCACTAATCCTGTGGGATTTTGTCAAATTATTTTATGCAAGTATAAATAACAATATCATTACATATTCATACAAAACCCATCTCGCATTAGAAAATGATTTACAGGAATAATCTTTTGAATTTAAATTAAATTTCAAATTTTGTGAACTAAGTATGTTATAATCTCATTGTCATTGTCTATCCCTGTTAAATAAAATGGCAACTATATTTGAAGTTTGTTTTCCATTATTTGTACATAGATTCTTAACTTATGTATGTGCATGATTATCATTGTAAATGGCACAAATTCCAACCGACTCACATACATACATAAACACCATACACACACATACATCCACACGCACACACACAGACATCATCGTAAAAATGTTAAAATCGAATTGTAGGGACCTTAAAACGTACTTAATCATTAAAATTTAGATATGCGATTTTTAGCTTGAATCCAATACCTCTCTTACCGAATGGTAAAAGGATTTGATAAATCTAAAAATAGAGATAAATCAGTATTGTCCGACGGAAATGTTATATTTCCAATAGAATTTTTGATGTTCGCTAAAAGTCCATTAATATTTCTTGCGATTAAAATCAAATAAAATGTATATTCAAAATAAGGAAGTCTAATTGTGTGCAGCACTCATGAAACTAGAGACAGTGGGGGATTATCATTTCTGTATATTTGTACATACAAGAGGAAAAATATTTTAGTCTGTTAAGTTTTGTCAGTGTTTTCTTATTGCTCGTTTTAGCTCTCAACGCCAACTTACTGCCCTTCAATGCCCCCCTATTAACTCTGAGGCCAACATAGCCCCCTTGGATCTAACCAGCGCCCAAAAGGGGGCGATATCGCCCACTTTAAGAATCACTGATTTAGACCATAAGAGCTTAAGTTAATTTGATCTAGCAGTCTATTTAAATCACAAACATTTTTTAATCACTGTAACAATTTTTATGAGGGCCCCCAAAACCTTGTACGGCACTTTAGCTGCGTCGGCGAGGGCACCACAGAGGGCCCCCGACATCTTGTATTCACTGAAAAACAGTGTATTTTGTCATAATAGGCCCTAATCAATCGATTTCCATCGATACCTCACGTAGAATATGTGTACAAGTTGTTCTTACAAATCGTTCGTTTCAGACCGTGAAACGGCCAAATATGATGTGAAAACTGTTTTTCATGTCTCCAAACGCTTAAAAAGGCTGTTTCTAAGTGAAATACATATTTTTGAGTGTTTTACAGTAACTTCCACGGCACTTTAGCTGCGCCAGCGAGGGCACCACGGAGGGCCCACAAAACCTTGTATTCACTGAAAAACAATGTATTTTGTCATATTAGGCCCTAAACAATCGATTTCCATCGATACCTTACGTTGAATATGTGTACAAGTTGTTCTTACAAATCGTTCGTTTCAGACCGTGAAACGGCCAAATATGATGTGAAAACTCGCTTAAAAAGGCTGTTTCTAAGTTTCTTAGAATAAAAATGACAGTAAATTTCTCTTACGTCGAACAAACAGATATGTTACTAGTTTTAAAATTAATAACTCATAGCAGTTATAGCACTGTTGACAAGTAGTGGGAACGTTGTCATCACAATAGAATCGCCTTCTAAATTCAGCATTACATATTATAATACTTATTTGCTTATTGTCATTTTATTTGCTTCTCCTTAAATCCAACCCTGATGACCAAAAATGGAGAATTCATAATTCAATAGCAGGGGGAATGATTGAATGTCGGTAAGAATTGTTAACGTAGTATGAAAAGAGAATTTTGAAGGGAGATTAATCTTGTAAAAGGTTATTCCTCTTTCTGTGCACATTCGCTTTGTAAAGAAAAATTTGAGTATTACAGCATTTTCCAGACAAAAACACTAAAAAGGAATCGCTCTTTGTCTATGTAAATGTTAATAGAAAGAAACTAAAAGCGTTTAGCTTCGAAATTAGCTAATTTTCTCGGAGAGAAAGACAGTTAAGTTAATAGTACGAGGACTAGAGTTGGGTTAAAATTTAATATTATACGTTGGATACTTAAGTTTGTCTCATAATTACACTATCCACGCCATCAACAAAGTCCCGGTAATTTAAAAGTTAACAATATGAAAATTCATATCTTCCAAATCTAAACTATTCAACAAAAATGACAAATGTTTAGTGCCCGATTTAACAACGAAATTAATTTTTTCGTATGTTCACCACGTTATACATTTGTTGGATGATTTTCCTCTTTTGCTCAACAACAATTTTCCTTCTTTATAGAAGATAACTCAAAACAAAATTGTTAAGAAAAGAAAATTTATAAATGACAGCGTTTTTACATATTCCATGTTTAAATTGAAGAGTTCTTAATAAAGCAACCTTAGTCCATTTTTGTGAATTTGAGATAATGAAAGGGGAAAAAAAGGATTTCTGTAACTTATTTTAACTCAGGATCACATTTAAATATTACAAAATCATTTACTAGATATTAAGTAATAGAAAATTAACATTGATGAGTTATTACATAATAATTATTCATTTTATCCACGACTGTCAAATAATATTCCCATAATTCAACCGATTTTTTCAATAATGACCTTCGTTACTGTTGCCAATTGAATAATATTAATAATTCGATGGAATAATATTATTCAATCCTTATGTCAAATTCAAATCTTAACTTTCAAAAAGTACAAACAAATTTCTTTTAATAAGTATTTTTTCCACACAAAAAGACAAAATCATACTAGTTTTCTCATTTTTTATAGTTTTATTTTCTTCTTAAGTTTAAAATATAGCTGAATAGACGGTTTAAAATTTTCTGCTAAATGTCAAATCACTTCATAATTTACAACAAATACCTAGCGATCAACGCTAACTATGTTTGTGTTTGTAAACAAACTATTTTCTAAAATTTGTTAGGTTATTTCTGATTTTATAATAGTATAGTTTGTATTATTTGACAGTTGTGGATAAAGTATAGTATTCTATTCGCATGTAGTGGCTATTACTCATTCGAATGATTTACATCACTCGCCTTCCGGCTCGTGATGCAAACTTCATTCTGTGACATTGCATAAAGCGTAATTCTATGGCGTGATATATTCAAATATAGGCTAAATTTTGCTAAGATAGCAGAAATGCATAGCTAGATGTTCTGTATCGATGGTAGGATGCGTCAGTCAGATGAAATCTGTCTCAACGGTAAGACACTCTCTGTGTGTCACGCTTACGCGAATAAGGATTCGTACGCTTAGAGTTTGCGAACAATAGTTCGACGTCAAACTACGCCTAGAGTTAGTAAGCAGCAATATCCGAGATCACTTCGCTTTAACCTTGTCATATTCGCCCCACGTAATTGTATAAGTGTTTCTGTTTATATTCATATTTTGTATCCGTTCTTTAATTATTTATTTCAAAATATTATTTAATTTAATCTAACTGGCGTTAGAATATTAAATTAAATCCTAAACATCCTGTGAAGTGTTGTGAAGTGGAATCCACAAGGTTCCAGCCGATCAGCCCAGCAGTTCCGTGACGTACGTCTGGTACGGGGTAAGTACCCTTACTACACATTTCGCCTGCTCCCATTTTCGGTCCAACCTGTCCGCAAACGCAATAGGTGGTTCCTCAACCTTTCGCTAACCACCAGAACAGGTTATAATAATCCTCCCCTTCCCCTAGGCTACTTTGAGAAGTCCAGCCTAATTTGTAAACTGTTACATTTAGGCAATAGACGGTAGTATTACTGTCCGCCTGTTACATTTGGCGGCAATCGGGAAGATTATCGTTGAATCAGTAGGAATATTATTTCCAACCTGTTACATTGGCTAACAGTCAGTGGGGGATTATTTACGCCCTGTTACAATTCTCATGAGTAAAAGCATACATTACATGCTCATTGAATAATATACTGTTATAGGACGGTTTTATAGAAACATTCAAATGTAATAACTTGTGACCAAGATACTTTTTACGATAATAGCACATTAAAAAGCAAGTTTCATTAGGTAATCTGTTAACGTACGAGTCATATTTGTAAAAGACTAGTTCGATAACAGGCCTTATATATCATGTTTTCTGACGATTGACATTAAAAACGCAATTTTTTTGATAGCTTAGAGTCTGTAAAATGTCACTTTTACTACATATTGTTGCTATTTACATAGCAACTGCTCAACAAACGCATATCAATTGTTCTACAAACGGATAGCAACATAATTTGATGGCGATAACATTCAAAATAGGTAGTAACTATAATCACTAAATTAATATTAATTCTAAAATCGGCAAAAAAGTGTTCAACACGGCACCAAATCACAGATTTACATCTTCGGTAGCATTCATGGTCGTGATGAAACGCCAGCCTTTACAGTAAATCTGGTATTTTAGTGCATAGTTAAACAATTTTTTATACAATTTTTCTATAGAGGTAATTAAATTTTTTTTAAATGCGACTTGTCAAAGTTAAGACTTAGTATTTTTTATCAGTTATGTTGGTAGCGCGTCCCGCTAAAATTTTTAACTTTACAGATGAAAATTCTTTGTTGACTGACAGCAATTTGAGGTTATATGTTATATGTCATTCATCTGTCAATTTCGTAAACAGTCATACCACCTTTAGAATACGAAAAGCGCCAAAAACAGTGCGATTATAGAACTTCTTGATGACGTGTTTTCAGTGCGTTTATAGACTCATAAAGACACCGAAAAAAAAACATTATTACCAAACTGTTTGGCATCCTGGAAAGTAAATGTCGCTATATGTAACTCATGTTTATAACATCTCAATTACAACACAATCTATGAGAACTCTATTTAATGAACCACTATTTTTTTCTTTTCCTCAATTATCAAAACTCCCAATCGATCACCTCATGCTCCGATCGTCTGCTATTCACATTGTCCTCTTGCTCATGCGCAACCTTCCCTCGTCGAGTACCAAGTGAACAACCGAGCCGAACCACAGAAGGGAGAGAATGGAGGACCCTTTTTTCCTTCCAACGCTAAATTGAATATGGGTTATTGTGCCGCGAACTATGTCACTAAGTGAGGAACTTACGAGAAGAGGAGGATTATATTATAACTTCAACGACGAGGTACGAGGTTTATTCTTGCAAAGATTTCAGCAAAAAGCAAGTGGTCTATGAAGAAATGTTAGCATGGTAGGTTTATATGGAATTGTAACTACTTATGTTTGTGTTTTGCATATTCTAAGATTATATGAGTGAGTTTAAACAGCACAAGAAAACATAAATAATTATAAAAAAAACTCGCCATATTTCACAAGATTTCAACATCTGAAAAATAACCGAGTGGTTGATACAAATGCTGAAACCTTGTGAAACTGGCAAGTGTTTTTCTATAGTATTTTACATTACAAGTAAAACGATTTTTACTGCTGAAAGGAGGAAATGACTGGCGAGCGAAACACGCGCGCATTTCACCTCTTTGAGGCAGTGAAATAGTTACCTAGTAAAATATTTTATTTGTTACTTACTTACAAATCAAATTTATAACCTAAACACTTATTCTTAATACATATGACAGCACCAAACACAATTTTCACATGTTAACAACGTTACTAACGTGATAACTAACTTGTAAAATTTTAACACGTTAGCAACCAATTTTACAAGTTAGTAACTAATAAAGATTAATTTTCAAAATTAGTACGCGATATCAATAAATGAAGTTTTACAAGTGAGTAACAGATAAATTCTTTAACGTATGTCCCATAAGTTTTAATACAAATTTCAACAATTTTTTTTTTGTAAATAAAAATGAATTTACTGAAACTTTTGACACTTTAAGAAATGAAAATGTGTAATATTGTTGTTTAAAAACATAGTGCAATGTTTAGCAAAAATACAAGCAATTATTCGCATTCATTGATGTCTGGAAGTAATATGTCTAAAAAAATAACATTAAAATTAATTATCTTATGGAAAAAAATGTCAAAATGTTCTATTCTTCTTCTCAGTTATCAAATTTTTAGCAGTTGACACATAAATTTACCAGTAATAGACACCTTATAAAATATGTCGTATAACTAATGCTTACCGAAATAACCTAGTCCAGTACATGACTCATATAAACAACTTCCACAGCTCAATGAAACTGTACTTCTGTACAATGTAATGGTTTTGGCATTAACCGACGTAAAACATTTTCAACATACTTGGTTATGCTATTATATTCACAGCAAATGTAGTATTAAAAATCTGATGTGGCCAGCACATTACCTTCCGTCAATTCTGGTTATTATGTACAAATTCCATACATAAATTTTCTTACGAAAGATTTTATATTTCCAGTAAAATTATTTCATAAACAAATTATGCAAATGACACTTGACACTGACATCTTCTTCTGAGCTTTTCCCATTCGTTAGGGGTCGCTATTTTTATTTTCTTCTTCCATTCATTTCTGTTTTGCGGGTCGTCCTCATTCGGTTCATTTTCTCTGAAATCTTCCGCAATACAGTTCCTTCATCTTATCTTTGGTCTTCTTCTGTTTCTTCCACCTTCTATTATTAAGCTATTCATTCTTCTTCCAATATATTCTTTACCTCTCCTCATGACATGTTTAAACCAATGTAATCGTCTTTCTTGTATCTTTCTAGAAACTATTAATACTCGAGTTATTTCTGTAATTCTTTCATTCCTTACCGTATCTTTCCGCGTCTTCCCCAACATCTATCTGAACATCCTCATCTCTGTCACGTTCATTTTCTTTTCATTGACACTGATATCTGTCAGTTAGAATTTTCTTAATATATTAGCTGTTTCAATGATTATAGCATAGCTGGCTGATTTATAAAATTTAATTTCTTTATAATTCTTTAAGTCTATATCCATTGAATATTAAATATAAAATGCAATCAATTCGTATAGATAATGGAATATTCTTTAATATTTATAATAACATTAAATGTGGAAATAATATTTAACAGTGTTTTTCAAGAAAAACTCTTAAAATCTTCAAATGAGGGTACTTCCGGTTGACCAATTATAACCAAAATTTAATCAAATTTGCATATGGATCTAAGGAAGAGCAATACGTAAAAATTGTAATTTTCGGAATTCTAGTATTGGAGATATCGCGGCCGAAACGCGGTCACACACACAGACACACACACAGACACACACATACACACACACACACACACACACACACACACACACACACACACACACACACACACACACACACACACACACACACATACAGACACCATCGTAAAAATAGTAAAATCGTATTGTAGAGACCCTAACACGTGCTTATTTATTAAAAACTCACCACCGAATTTTTTGACCAAAGACATTACATTCCTTATCTAGAGGTGACGGAAGGTAAAAACAGACAAATTTGTTTCTTTTATTGTAATTTAAACTCATTGTGTCCACTATTAGTGCTGTCAACTACCGGTGCTTTTACTTTAATAGTTAATACTTAGCTGTTTCATACGCAACAAAATTATGAACTTAAATTAAATAAAGCGGGCGATAGTTACTTCGATTTCTCGAACAATCCTTGCCAGTCTTCATCGTAAACTTTTCGAGATAAAGGAACCCAAAAATATTTTATGAGACAAGCCAGGGAAGGTTAGAGGGATTGTGATTTCGCGGATGGCACGTTTTGGTTCGTTATCCAATTTTGAGTTTGTCTTGCATATTGACTGAACACAAAATCTGGCCTGGATACATCCCTTGTGGAACTAGCACACAAAACCTACACCTTATCTGCGAATTTGGCTATTTGTTTATATCTGATATTGTTAGGGACGTCTGCAATGTTGTCAGTGTAAGAACCATCATTTTCTTTAATTTCGGAGTTGCTCAGTGTGAAGTCCGAGATATCGTTGCAAATGTCGTCCAAAACCCAATGTAAGGTGTCTCGTGGCCGATCCCGACCGACGCCAAATATTTTGAATTTTAAATGGCACAAAATTGGTCCCTGTGGTGTACTCTCCACGCCAGCAAGGAGTACCCGTGATGTGACGCCTGGTAAACGCCCGCACGGTACAAATATGTCATCATCATTACCGAAATCTGTGTACAAAGCAGATTGGCACACCCAGCAATGGGTAATATGCAGTGATGATATATTTCTTTTAGGTGTCAGTAGGAAGTTTCGTCCTGTGGAAGAACACGTCCATCTTTATTCAATTTAAAATCATAATTTTGTTGCTTATGAAACAGTTAATTATTAAGTATTACAAAACTTGTACTTTGTTACAAGAAAACTTAAAAAATATGTATAGAAACAATGAGTGAAGTGTAAATAAATATAGAATCGAAAGAGTAAAAATGATTTCATTATGTACACTACTAATGTTCTAAACTAAAAGTTAGTCATTCGTTCGTCGTTCACTTTGGATATTCTCCACCATTTATAACATCTTTTCGGGTGTCATTTATCTGTCCTCATGTTTATCTCCTTCTCCTCATCCTCATTCGCATTTCCTGGTCCGTCGATCCTCCATCTCAAATGTTCCATTGCCATTAATTTCCACTCGCCCCGGGATAAAACGATCACGTCTGCCTTGCGTGGCTGCAGAGATGGCTTACACATTATTTCTCTGGCACTGATTAATGTCTCGCACTTGTTCCATCCAACCAGAAACGACAAATAAAAAATGACACTTACACGACTCTGTATTTTAATTTATATATACTGATACTGACGTTTAAACTTTCTAATCCATCAGAAAAGTTGGCGATTAATTTGATTTGATTCTTCCCTTTAACCCGTCGTCACTCGCGCTATGTGTTGTAGATTTTATCTAACATATGAGTTTTTTTAAGAATACGTAAATGTGGATAAAAAAATGAAACCAATGTTTGAAAAATACTTTACTAAACACAAAAGAATACAATAATAGGGTCAACAAAGGAAAAAATAGATACGTCAAAAATATTTTATATAAACTAAGAGGAATTCCCTAACAGAACAAAAATACGAAAAAAAAACAATATTTAAAATGTTTCAATTTTATCATCTGAAACTTCGTTTCCAGAGATTCCTTGTTGTAAATACATAGTTTGGAATTTTTGAAATTCATCACATTCTGCACTTGACTGGTCGGTGTTCTTGTTATATAGGCTATGTTCTGATGAAATATCTTCTGATTTATTACTTTCAAAATTAGACAATGTTTTAAGTTTTTTCCTTAAAGGTAGAAGGCGTACGAAATTAAAAAAATAATAACTACATCACTCGCGTGTTAGAATTTACCTAACATTGACTAATCTGAACAATATTAGTTAGGGTACAACTAAGCAGATAGTAATAGACGAATTCTATGTCCCCTACTGAGGCATTTTTGGAGATACAATTACTAACAACCACTCCTCCCAATTTAAAAGGAAAAATCTGATGTGACCAACACGGTACCTCCCGCCATTTACCTATGTATATAATTTTTATATTACTTTATAAATTTATCCATAAAATATATAGAAAAAGTATTAAAGCAAACTTGTAGAAAATGGAATAATCTTTAATTTTTATAATAACAAATTGAGAAAAAATTACATTTAAAGGTATTTTTTGAAGAAAAACTATCTTGAGCTTCAAGTAAACTGCCATTTCCGGTTATCCGATTACCACCAAAATCTAAGCAGATATTTCCATATTAGAATAAGGTTTCAAAACTTTCTGAATGATAGTATTTGAGTTAGAGTGTATACACTATACAGGATCCACACATACATACATACATACATACATACATACATACATACATACATACATACACGCAGACTTCATCGTGAAAATGTTAAAATTGGATTCTAGGGACCTTAAAACGTGCTCATTTAGCAAAATCTCGATATGCGATTTTTAGCACGATCCCAATACCTCCCTTACCAAGGGTAGCGGGAGGTAAAAATCTGAAAATTTTAGATAAAATCTAATAACGTGAGTGAGGACGGGTTAATTCCGCGAAGTTTCTGAACTCCCCTCATACATTTATATACAGGCTGTAACAGAAATAAGTACATTAAATTTAACCAGTGGTAGAACTCGTCAAGTGCAACTATATTTCTTAATAACTTTTTCTTGTAAACCTTCTAGATATCAAGTTAAAATTGTTCAAAGTTTTGTCACAAATTTCATTACCCGCCTATGGTCGAATAAAATAACACCTGAATGTTGGTCTGCGCATGCGTATGACGTGCGTCTACGAAGAGCTGTTTCTGGTTTGTTTCCGTTGTGACTTGTGACTGTGACTGAATACAATGAAAGAAAAATTACAAAAACTGGTGAGTAGATTGATAGATACACCAGCAAAAAAATCATACGTCAAATTTTCATGTTACAACAGGTTAAAAAATCAAAAAATGGTAGGACATACAGTCGACCAAGAACAACTCTACAATTGACGGAACAAGAAAACGCATAAAGATGATGAAAAGTGATGCATACTGAAGCCGTCGATGAAATGATGTAACTATTGTAGTTTCAATATCCTCTAAATTGTAATATGTGACACCCTGTGTTGTAGTGCTATTATTCGAGTAATAGGCCCTGGTTGAGTCCAAAACATCCTCTTCAATATTCTTTATGTGATCAGGATGAGTTCTACCACGATATTGAGCAACAGGCTTAAAGGACTCATGATTTCGGAGATTTATTTATTTTATTTACATACGTGTTCAAAAATCCGGACGTTTAGAAGATGATGATTCGGAAAACGTTCCATATAAATTTGCCGACCTTGAGCAGCGTTTCATTACGCTTCACCATGGCCAGCACAATGCCTGTATACTCGCTATTCGTAAAGGCAGGCATTTTTACTGATTATAACTTTTATAATAATTATTGATTTATTTATTTTGTGCCTGAGTCTGTGGTCGCGAATCTGGGAACCCGGGTTCAATCCCGACCAACGCCAAATATTACTTCGAATTTTAATGGCACGAAATTGACCCCTGTGGTGCACTCTCCACGCCAGCTATGAATGCCCGTGAGGTGACGCCTGGTAAGCGCCCGCACGGTACAAATATTCCATCATTACCGATATTTGTACAAAGCAGATTGGCACACCCAGAAATGGGTAATATGCCGTGATGAAATATTTATTTATTGATTTATTTGTCAAAATTTATTTGAAAAGGTTGACAACTCACATTTGTCAAAAACAATTGTTTCATTGTTATTGCTACTGGCTCATATTATTATGAAAATACCCAAACGACTCGTTAATTTATGGGGGGGGGGGTAAAAATGCTAAAAAAGAAGAAATAATGTTGCTCTCGACGAGTTCAATCACTGGTTAAAGTTAATGTACTTATTTCTGTTACACCCTGTATGTGTACTGTAATTCCCAGAAATCTGTAACTACCCGTTGCATCGATAACAATTTATTTTCTTCTAATTTTAGTTGTCTTTAAACATCGTTTCCATTTTTAAATTGAAATATATGTCAAGGGTCAATTGCAGAAACTGCGTTGTTCTACTTCAGAAAGAAATATTTAATGATATCTCCGTTGGATAAAGCAGCAATTCATTAAATATGAACAATAACAACATAGAAGTATCTGTTGTTGGTGAATGGAATCAAAGCAATTATTTAGCAACATAAACGAAACGTCAAAACAAAGGAAATAGCAATCGAAAGAAATGCATGTCACAAAACTCAAAAAGACAGAAAAATGCTTTCCAAAGTTTGATCAATAATTCCGAGACCAGAATATTTCGGAGGCATAAAAATATCTTAGCTTTTAACGAGAAGAAAAATAGGAAGCTATCAATGTTTTATTCCGGAAACAGTTTGCCATACATTAAACATCACGGGGATGTGGAGCTATTGTATTCTGTTACGTTTCGTTTCTATATTTACTCATTGGGAACACGATTTATTATGCAATGATTGCTCAAAGAAATTTTCGGGATATGTAAGTACACATAATGAAAAAATCGTAGGTACATACTACTTTCCGAGTAGGTGCTTAATGCTGATATTAGTTTGACCGGCTTAACTATTCAGCAATGAAATTTACTTTTCGATGAAAATAAACCGAATGAAATTGGAAAATCACTAAATTTAGAATGAAAAATTATAATATTTAACATCTATGTACATAATTACTAGCTATCATTCTGACACGGGCCCGCATATCTGCTTGTCAAGGCCAACAAAGTGACATGACTGCTCGCGCCCTATTGTATTTAACTTTTCTTGTATACCTACACTCTACACCAAAAATTCTACTTACATCTATTCTTTATATTTGGAATTTTTAATTCATTCGATAAAGAAATTTTGTCCTACTCTTCTAATTTTTCGAAATGTTTCCAATTCATTGTCGCGATTGACAGTATTTTTGAAGGGTATATGTAACATACGTATAATTTTAAATATTTAATTATTAATACAATAAGAAATAAATATAATGTATGTACTTCCCAGAAAAAATCTTCTAGTAAGAACAAAAAATTTCAAGAAATAATATTTACAAGATTTTTTTTAAGAATCTTCTACTTCCAGTCATTACCAAAACCTTTTCAGCTCTTCCCAGTAATATCCGATTGAGAAATACGTAGTTAAACAGATATTAAGTATTATAGTTTTTGAGAAATCGTCCTTCCAACCTTCCCATATGCACACACACACACACACACACACAGACAGACAAACATTATCGTAAAAATATTTAAATCGGTAAAAATGATGAGATATTTCCACCAAATTCTTTCGACTACTTTAAATATAGACTTAAAACTTACAAAAACTGTACTCAAATGACAAGTGGTAATACACTGCACAAAAAGTACGGGGGTATTATATTAATTAGATGTAAAATAAAACTTTAAATTATATTCATGTATTTTTAAGAAAAATAATGAGCATAAACTTTGTTTTATATTATGTTGTCACTAATGACATTTTTTTTTTGTTTTCATTATATGTTTAATATTTGTTACAACGAGTCATATTTTTCATCTAGATGCAGTGTTTAACAAATTTAAATTCCGTGTGTAAATTTAAATTCTTTTATTAATAAAAAGGTGACATTTATCACGAGAACAAATGTTACGAGTTATGCGATGTCAAATTGACTTTACAGCCGAATTTGAAGATGGACAAAGTGTTGTAAGTCCGTTATGGCATCGTTATAGGGATACTGGAGGTACAGTGGAACCTTAGTATACGTCATTAATCCGTTTCAGATCCTTGAACTTATACCAAACTTTTCTAATAACACAAAATCACAAATTTAGAGTTATAACACGGATTGTTTACTGTTTAGTAGCAAAAGGCGTACTGACACTCACGGACAGTCGTATCATTGTCTCGAAAGAGGTAAACAAGGGTTGTGACTCATCAAACTCAAGTCGTATTCCAAACAAATATATACTAAACAAAATTCTTCGCGTCCAAATAGGACTTTTAAACGGACGTATATCGAGGTTCCACTCTATACGTAACCAACATCATGGCAACGCACGGATTACAACCACAGTACAAGAAGCAACTTAGTGCACGACGAAATCTAACCTGTACTGTTCGCAAACTTCAAAATTGTTTAAATCGGACACATGGCTTACTCTTTAGCAACCACATTGTACGCATTAGTTTTCACGAGGTACTATTAAAATCTACGCGATCCTCAGAGTTTCACCCCTAACGGTAGGGAATCGCATAGAGCGTCTTTTATGGGCATATGAACTTCAAAATTTTACAAATGAACAATGGTTATCTGTATAGTTCTCCGATGAATCCATATATGGTATTTACAGCGATTCAAGAAGAATCCGAGTATGGAGGCAGTCAGATCGCTTAAATCGTTAGAATTCATTCCAAAAAGTCCATTTTTACCTCTCGTTAAGAGAGGTATTGGATTCATGCTAAATATCGCATATCCAGATCTTAATGATTAAACACGTTTTAAGGTTCCTACAATCCGATTTTAATATTTTACGATGATGTCTGTGTGTGGATGTGTGTGTGTGTGTGTGTGTGTGTGTGTGCATGTATGTGTGTATGTGGGTCGGTTGGATGGACGATTTCTCAAAAACTATAATACTTAATATATAGACATAGATGTCAAATATCATAATTTCTCATTCTAAATTCAGTGATTTTCCAATTCCATATGGTTTATTTTCCTCGACAAGTAAATTTCACACTCCTGGTGATAAATTAAGTACATGAATTTAGAATTTTTTAATGAAATATTCTGACATTTGACATCTATGTACATAATTACTGATTGTCATTCTGCCACAGGCCCCCATATCTGCTTGTCAAGGCCAACAATGTCACATGACTGCTCGCGCCCTATACTTATGTAACCAAAAACGGAAGTGGCGAGAGGTATTGTGCTGGCCACAACAGATTTTTTATAGGTAGATTTTTTATGGTGTGGACTGACGTAAGCATTGGAGAAAAATGATCTCGTTTTGATCCAAGATAATATGACAAGTCAAATTTAGATTAAACAGGTCATTTTACCACCACATGCAGATGCGGTGGTTGAAAATTTTGTTTTGATGTAGGATAATGCATGTCCATATACTGTCCAAATTATAATGACTTGAAATCAGCAATAAATTTCGTTATTACCACGGACTTCTCAGTCCCCGGATTTGAATCCGTTAGAAGGTGCTTGAGAAATTTTGCACAGAAGGGTGGCAAATGTAAATAAGCACTTTAATAATCATCGAAACCTTTTCACAGTTCTCCAAAGAGACTGGAGAACAATACCACAAGAAGACATTGACAATTTAATTTTAAATACATCCAAGTATTAGGGCAGTGTTAAAAAATTAAATTGAAAATAAACAAATTAGGCTAATAAATACATTTGAAAATTGAAAGTAATCTTAATATTTTCAATTTTGTAAAATACCCTGTACTGTTTTGAGCGTGTAGTTCTACCGGTATTTGAAGGGTCATCTTCTAGTCCAAATTTATCTTTTATCAAGACCTTTTACTTTTGGTACTATATGAAAATTTCGTAAAATTGTAGTTCGTATAGCAAAACTCTTAACAGATGAATGCATAGGAATTATAGATGAAATACCAATACCTTAGAATTAAAGTTGTTATTACCAATACAGGCAATGTAATGTAACCCAATATTAAATGACGAAATACTTGAATAACATCGTATTCAGTTATTGTAAGTTTAAAATCTTTGTATATTTTAAAGTAGTCGACACAAATTACAAATTTCTAACCATTTGCGTAGGTTTTATAATTTGTTTATTGAATATGTAAACTGGCCGAAGTATTAAGAGCCTGGGTTCGTATATTGGCATTATTAAAACTGTTTTAAGAAGATTAGTACACGCAGCTCTAAATAAAAAATCTGTTGTGGCCAGCACATTACCTTCCGCCAATGCTGTGTTTACAAATTCCATAAATACTTTTTCTTGCAAAAATTTCTATATTTCCAGTAAAATTATTTCATAACCAAACTATGCAAATTGCATTGGCACTGGCATCTTCTTTATCTTTTCCCATTCGTTATGGGTCCCTATTTTTTATTTTCTTCTTCCACTCATTTTTTTTGCGTGTCATCCTCATTCAGTTCCTTTTCTCTCAAGTCTTCCGCAATATAGTCCTTTCATCTTATCCTTGGTTTTCCTCTGTTTCTTCTCCCTTCTACTACTAAGCTCTTCGTTCTTCTTCCAATATATTCTTCATCTCTCCTCATGACATGTTCAAACCAATGTAATCGCGTCTCTTGAATTTTTCTAGAAACGTCTATCACTCGAGCCATTTCCCTTATCCTTTAATTCCTTACGCTATCTTTCTGTGTCTTCCCCAACATCTATCTCAACATCCTCAACCTGACCACATTCATTTTCGTTTCATTGACACTGACATCTGTCAATTTGAATTATCTGAATATATTAGCAGTTTCCATGGTTAGCGTAGCTGGCTGATTTATGAAATTTGATATCTTTATATCTTTAACTCTATATCTATTGAATATGAAGTATGAAATGCTATCTAATCGTATAAAGAATAATATATTCTTTAAAAGTTATAATAACATTAAGTTGCAAATGAGGGTTCTTTCATTGGCCCAATTATAATCAAAATCTAATCATGTCTGCATATGGATCTAAACTTGAGGAGTACGGAAAATTATAATTTTTGGAATCGTGAAATTGGAGTTATGCGATCCGAAAAGATTGTCACATACACTCACACACAGACGCACACATACAGACATCATCGTAAAGCTAGTAAATTCGCATTTTTTAAACAATTCCTTATTGTTGTTGTGTTCTATTGATTTTATAATCACATTATCCAAAATATCTCCATAATTAGTGGTTAATTGTTTATTAGTGAGCAATGCTATTACAAATATTCATATTCATGAACGAAATTCCCACGGCATTCGTCCTTTAACATTGCAGTTAATAACATTGCGTTCCCTAAATAAACACACTTCCTCAATGTCAAAGGTCAAGTCCACAAATTCCGTCTCCATCATATCGGAAAGCGGAAATACTCCTAATATTCCTTTTCCTACTCTATCAAGCACGCCCTCCTCTGTCTAGTTTGCTTTCTTTCCCCCCATTTACTGAATGGGGGGCCATTATCTTTCTTCCCTGTACCTGTTTCTGCCTGTCTGTGCCTGTCCCTGCCTGTCCTCTGGTCTGTAGGATTACAATTGACAGCGCCGACACCTACATCAGGTTCATTATGCGATGCTAGCTACGCGATCGATTCGGGTCCTATTGCTTTGAACTGTTGCTCGAGATTTGGTTGTCCCAGAGAATTATACCATGACAATAAATATTCGAGGATTATTTAAATGAAGGCCTTGTTTGTGAAAAGGAATATTCAAGATATACGAAACGACGTCGTTTGCGTAATTTTGGCAATATTGTCAGAAGGTTTTATTCGGAGGATTTATAAATAATTTTGTATACCTTTGAAAGGAACGTATTTCCAGAACACAATGCAAGGTGTATTTCTTATTATAAATACTGGAATATTGTATTTGTGCGTCTAAAAATGAGGTATAATAAATGTAGTCAGAGAGCTGCTGGAAAAGTTTTTAATGAATAAGCAGGTTTTAGAGTCCCTAGAATACGAACTTTTTCCTATAATGTATGTGAATGTGTGTTTGTGTGTTTGTATGTATGTGTGTGTTCGTATGTGTGTGTGTATGACAAAAATCGATAACTCCAACACTATAATTCTAAAAATTAAAGTTTTTTCGTATTCCTCTTCTGTAGGTCCATATTAATTAATTTATTTATTTATTTACAACCTCGCAACAGGATACAACGTATCCCAAAAACAGGATGGTTGGATACACTAATACATCACAATAACAATATGAATAGACACACATTATGCAAAAATATACATTCTACACAATAAAATAAGAAAATAACCAAGTACAACAACATAAGTAGAAATTAATTTTTGTACATTACAATATTTTTTTACACAAAATATTTCTGAATTGACAATAGCTAAGGCTGAAAATATCCATTATATCATTCATCATACTTTCAACTTCATTACATATTAGACATAATTGTCTAACTGGATCTCTAGTTTCATAATTTTTACCTCCTGCTACCCTAGGTAAGGGAGGTATAGGGATCGTGCTAAAAATCGCATATCGAGATTTTGATAAATGACCAAGGTTTACGGTCCATTTTCACGATGATGTCTGTGGGTGTGTATGTGTGTGTGTATCTTCTGAGCACTCAAACTCCAAATACTATCATTCAGAAAGTTTTGAAATCATGTATTTTTCCCTTATTCTAATATGGAAAGAAGACATTAGATTTTGCTGTCAATCGGATAACCGGAAATGGCTGATTACTTGAAGCTCAGTTTTTCTTCAAAAAATACCTTTAAATGTTATTTTTTCACAATTTGTTGTTATAAAAATTAAAGATTATTCCATTTTCTACAGGTTTGCATTACTACTTATTCTATATATTTTATGGGTAAATTTATAAAGTAATATAAAAATTATATCTCGGAACTTATACTTTAAACACAACTCCATGGTTACACAGTCTAGCTCAAATGTATGTAACTGACAGATAAATGTCACTGTCAAAAAATAATGATTTCAAATTAATAACAGTAACGTTTTAAATAGAAAATTGTGAATAGAACAATAGTTATATGGAAAGGAAATGAATATACATAATTTCAAATTAATAACATTTTAAAACAAAAATTATAAAGAGAACAATAGTTATATGGAAAGGATCTTAATATACATAATGTCTAGCATTAGTAAATATGCAGGTATGTCTGCTAATCTGCTTTGTAATGACAATGACGTGCGGCGTTTACCAAGCGTCACCTCATTGCTGGCGTGGAGAGTGCAACACAGGGGACAATTTTGTGCCATTTAAAATTAGAAATATTTGGCGTTGATCGGGATCGAATCGAATTCTTCACATTCGCAACCAGACATCAGGCACGCGGCAACGAGACCCCATAGGTATGTATTTAAATTAATAAAAATTAAATGGCGGGAGGTATTGTGTTGGTCACATCAGATTTTTTCTACATATCCTAGTGCAAAACGTTATATACGACCTAGATGCCAACTAAGAAATATTTATTACAATTCGAATCATTGAATTAACGTCATCTATAATATTTCGCAGCAACCCATGCAAATATAAAGGTGGATTTATAAATAGCACAGCGCACAGAAATAATTTAGCATAGCATAGCACAGAATTTGAACATGTGGAAATACGTACATCCATTTATAATTCGCACAGCGCACAGCGGCGCACAAAACATAATTTAGCACAGCACAGGAATTGACCAATGTTCATTTCCCTGTGCGTTGTGTGTGCGTCGGGTATGTTCGTGGTATTTCGTGATAGTTCGACTTAGTATTTGAAATAAGCGCCATGAGAGCGTTTAACATATTAGGCATTTAATAAATAATATATTAATTATTAAATAAAATTAGAATTAGGTAATTTTACTAACCCAAGTTGAAATTGTAACTTCCAGATAAATGAACAATATATCGATATAAATTTGTCATTTGACAGTTTCTTTCGTTTCAGTGTTGTTTATTTAACTGAAAGTTAAAATTTTAACCAGAGATTGTAAGATTGGCCCTTAGATGAGTTTCTACGTCCATTAACAATTCTACAAACAAAAAAATGTTAACAAAACTATATATAACCTACTTCTTTAGTCTATTTTTCTATGCGATTTATAAATCCCCTAAATAAATTCTATGCTATGCTGTGTTGTGCTGTGCTGTGCTAAATTATTTCTGTGCACTGTGCGATTTATAAATCCACCTTAAGCATGAGCGAATTTTACGTCTAAAATCCACTGTTTGCATATTTAATGATTATCCAAAGGTTGTTTAGATTTTAGTTATAATTGGTCAACCGGAAGTATTCTTAATTGAATTTTTTAACAGTTTTTCTTGAAAAAATGCAGTTAAATATCATATTTTGACAATTTACGTTATTATAAATAACAAGGAATATTTTATTCTCTATACGGTTTGATTGGTTTTTTTTCCTACGATGAACCCGAAAGTAAACAGTAGTCTATGATTTGGGTGTTCCAAATTAGCCGAAACCGTAGAAACCAACAAAAGTCGTTCGCTCGCGCAATGTTGCGGAACAAATGGTTGCTTGTTTCTTCGGCTTTCAGTGGCTTTAGATAATCGAAAGACTTTTAATGCTGATTGGAATGCGTCAATGTATTTGCCAAAAGTCATCAATAAATTAAGTGAAAGATTGAATTTTTAAACAATAAAAGTGTTGAATTAATGACTCATTGTCCATATTCACCATCTACTGAGTTGGTTAAGTGGAACAGAGTATAGAAGATTTTATTAAAGAAACTACTACTTCCGGTTGTCCAATTGTTGCCAAAACCTTATCAGCTCATCCCATTAATGTTAGATTAAGGAATACGTAGTTAAACATGCCTTAAGTCGTACAGAATTTGAGAAACCATCCTTCCAACATACATACACATACGGACATCATCATAAAAATGTTATAATCAGATTCTAGTGACCTTAAAACGCGCTTACTCACTAAAATCTGGATATGCGATTTTAGCAAGAATCCAATACCTCTCTTAGCGAGAGATAACTATCGAAAAGGACTAAAATAATGGTTTTGCTGGCATGTGCAGAAAAAGATAATTTCCTGAAGGACAAATTATAGAACAAATAGAAATATTATTGCGCAGTGCCATTCTTCAAAGTTGGTTATGCAGATTTCGAAAACTAAAAACACAAATTGTTTTATAGATTGGAATATATTAACTCCAAGTTTATAAAATAAAACAAGGAGCAATTAAACTTCTCTAAGTCACATGGTGCTGATAGCTTTCATTAAATTTAATTAATAATTAAGTTGGCGACAGCGAATAGTTTCTTGCTTGGTAATCATTTATTTTGTCAAAGTTGCAGGTACGGAAGAATAAAGATAATTAATCCTTTCAGTCGTAATGTTTACACTTTAGTTTCAAACTAAAATTCTAAATTTATTCCAAGGCAATAAATGCATAATTTAGCCAGAATAACACTGTGTTCCCCTGGTGATATTTAGAGAAAAGTTCTGGAAAAGTGCTGGAGTGTACTATAAAGTAATTTGTTTCAAAGTTAATGTAATCAAGTATTTCATCGTGACATGCGATATGTTTATGTTGCTTTTACTCAGGCGACAATGCGCAATGTTGACGTATAGTCAATATTGTTATTGTTTTTTCTTATACCTGTGTATCTCTTTCGTGGTAATGATTTTCCAATAAAATGCTACACAATAAAGATATTGAATTTCTGAGATTTTAATTTGAAATAGAAAACAAAATATTGGTTTCAAACTTTTTTGTTTTCGTTCTTTACATGAATAAATATATCATCACGGCCTTTGCAGGTTATGCCAAACTGCTTTGTTCGGAGATATAGGTTCTTTAAATTATTTAGACGTCTATTTCAAATTTAGTCAAAAAATTCAATGATGAGTTCTTAGTGAATAAGTATGTTTTAGGGTCCATATAATACGATTTTACCATTTTTACGATGATATCTATATGTATGTGTGTGTCTGTGTGTATGTGTGTGTGTGTGTGTGTGTGTGTGTCTGTGTGTGTGGGACGAAAATTTCGGATCGCATAACTTCAATACCACGATTCGAAAAATTATATTTTTCTCATATTCCTCAAGTTTACATCCAGACGAACAAGTGATTAGATTTTGGTTATACATGGTTAACCGGAAGTACCCTCATTTGAAGATTTTAACAGTTTTTCTTGAAAAGACGCAGTTAAATATCATTTATTGACATTTAACGTTATTATAATTTAAAGAATATATTATTCTCTATACGATTTGATCGCATTTTATACTTCATATTCAATAGATATAGAGTTAAAGAACTATAAAGATATTAAATTTTATAAATTAGCCAGCTATGCTAACCATGGAAACTGATAATATATTCAAATAATTCAAATTGACAGATGTCAGTATCAAAAGGTGCGTTCAATGAAGTACCGCAGTTCAAGCAGATGCTAGTACGCAAACGAGACTTGTTGCTTAGTACACAGAAAGATTTGCTAGCTATATAACGAACTGATATTAACAAATGTCATCGAGAAAGTTATACAGTTGTCAAATATAACTTGTGTATCTCTCATATCCCTTTTATTGGTCTGGAAAGTTATACAAAATGAATTTATAGATAGGTACAGTTTTTTGCAGATAGTGGAATTGATTTTAAACATTTTTTTAGGTCTAAGAAAATATTTCAAATTTAACAATGTTATGAACATTAATCACAAAACTTTGAAAGCCATGCAATTGATATAAACACACCATAAAACGAGATAGAAACGGTACAAGTTAAATTCATGTATGTATAATTTGCATTTCCCGCCATTATATTTCATAAGTTAGCAAGACATGCGAGAAATTTGGCACTTGAATTGCTTGCGAGCAAATCGAGCAAATACTAGGCTAGCAAAGTCGTTCAACAAAATTTTACTTCCGATTGCTTGTTTTCCTGGGGCTTATTGAGCACACCTAATGAAAAGTAAATGAATGTGGGAGAGATGAGAATGTTGCGATAAATGGGGAAGACACGAAAAAATACGGTAAGGAATGAAAGAATACGGGAAATAACTCTAGTGTTAGAAGTTTTTAGAAAGATACAAGAGAGACATTGGTTTGAACATGTTATGAGGAGGGATGAAGAATATATTGGAAGAAGAATGAATAGCTTAGTAATAGAAGGTTGATGAAACAGAGAAAGACCAAAGATAAGATGGAAGGACTGTATTGCGGAAGAATGGGAATAGCTAAAGAAGAAGAAGAAGATGTCAGTGTCAAGTGCAATTGGCACAGTTTGTTTATGAAATAATTTTACTGGAAATTTAGAATCTTTTGCAAGAAAATTTATGTACGGAGTTTATACATAATACACAGGATTGACGGAAGGTATTATGCTGGCCACATCAGATTTTTTCATTAAATTGTAATTTTAAATCACATACATTAGACTTTCTTAGGATTTATTCCCCAGTATTTCATCAATTATTAATCCACAAATATTGGAAGTGTATTTGTTTTATCGCTCTCTTCTTTCTATACCTCGTTGTACTACTGGGATTACCAATTTGCCTACTTCTCGTAGGACAGTCATACAATTGACGAGCTTTTGGCAAAAATAACCTTAGTCCATTTTTTTTTAATTTGAGATAATCAAAGAAGAAACTTTCTAATTTCCTCACTGTTACAAATTTCTGCAACTTAATTTAACTTTGGATCATGTGTATACAGAGTGTTAAAGAAGAAGGTAAAAAAAATTGAGGATATATAGCACTGACCAAAATTATTAAAAAAAATTAATGAACGATACATCTGATCTTGAACTGTTTCCAAGAAAAACGAAAAATCAAAGAAAAAACACAATGATAGTGATTCAACAAAATTTTGTCTGTCAGTAGCCTATAAAAAACAATAAATATTTACATGATATATTTTTCTCGATTTCTAATAGTCACGAAGTTATTTGAAAATTAAATATTGGCCAAGGTCGCCACAACATTTAACTTAGTTTAATTTTTAAATGTTTAAAAAAAAACCAAAGTACATCCAAGTTGATCTCTGAAAGGTAAATAAATAATCTCATTTATTCGAAGATAGCAGAGGTAAACCCCATAAAAACTCATTTTTCATTGCTTTATACCTCGGAAACTATTGAAGATTGAACCTATGTTTATTATGCTTTTTATACTAACTGTGGTCAGTACTATATGCAGTTAAAGATAATTACCCTTCTATTTAACACCCGCATATTAGAAAATTATTTACTGCATGTTCTAATAGAAAAATAAACATTGATAAGCAATTACATAATAATTAGACATTGCTATAGGACCTTTTTTGTAGTTTCCACCATAACTTTAAAATGTTAATAACATTACAGTAAGTGCAAAAACGTTATTACTTGTGACAAATGCATTTTGCGAAAAGCAATTTTACCAAACTATTTGGCATCCTTGAAAGGAGACATCGATGTATGTAACTCTTATTCACAATATTTGGACTATGGTTGTTTTCGCCAAAAGCTACATTCAATATAAATTATAATAAATATTTGTCTTATAAATAAATATATTCAGCAATGGTGTTGTGATTCATTTTTGGTTTTATTGTATTTGTATATTCATAAATTTAAAAAACATTTTTCCTTCTATGATTACATCTGCAACCCTCTTCCCACCGGTCGACAAAGTGTCCTAATTTAGGGTGACAAAATCTTTGGCTATCTTATTTACCACTAAATGTTTTTGAGAATAATTTTAGAAATAATTTTGAAAAATTAACTGGCCTCACCGGGAATCGAACCCGGTAAGCGGGAGGTCCCGTCTTCGAGTGCCGGCGAGGCAGTTGATTTTTCAAATTTACTTCTACTTCGTTGACGTTAGTCATTAGCTTTAGGTGCGAATATTTCATTTGAAAATTATTTTACTGAAATAGTGGAAATATTATATGTATATAATCTTCTATAAGAAACTTTCTGTATGGAATTTGTACAAAATACATAGAAATGACGGAACATAATGTGCGTAGTGCAATCAGTGCATTCCTTAATCTGAGCAACAACCTTTGATTATTATTGTGACAAAGGCATATAGGTATACAAGGACTAATCAAAATGTATAGGGACTTTGACAATATATCCATTACTAATTTGTCTATAGTAATGAGGTTACAGGAGCAAAATGCGTATGCGTGCCTATTTGCACAATCATACAGCCGTATTCATAGTGCCGCTGTACGAGTTTAAACCAGGTCTATCTCAAGTTTAACTTAGACCGGCACAAACAGTTATTCATAGAGGCAGTTTAGCGCTAGTACGGGTTTAAACCTAGACTAAAATTTAGACCTCCTCGCACCCTAGTTTATTGTGGGATTAAGTCAGTTGACAATAGTATGAAAATAGAATTTTGTTTAATGTAAATTATTATTTAATATAATTTTTTTGGTAAGTAGTATGTTATAAATAATTTCATAATAATGTTTACAATATTACTATGCCATGAATTTGTAGCTCATATTATTGCCTTTTAGGAAGTTCATGATGGATAATGAAATTTTGATCATGGTAATGATGTAGAAGATATTAAAAACCTCGTTAAAAACGTAGTGGAATATCGGAAAAAGGAACCGGGTTTATTTAAATCATAACAATCTGAGATATTTATTAATATATCGAATAGAAAAATTATAGGTTAGTAAAATAAAAATAAAATAATAAATATAATTTGGTTGAAATTCATGTATGTTGTTATTGTTTAGTATTATTATGGAATGTATTCAATTTTTGAACAATTTTTAAAAACTCATTTGATGAAGTCGCATGTGGCGTACGAAACCGGTCGATTGAGATAAATAAATAAATTTTGACTGCAATCCAGTTATTTTTGATCATAACATTTAAGTTTTTTATTTAATTTAATTTATTTTTCATTTTCATCATTTCACATTTACATAAGTTTAAATATTTATTCTTCCCATCTCTTATTATGCAATTCTCTTTCATATTTAATTTGTTGTTAATTTCGGGGAACTGCAAATTATGTTCGTCTATATTATTTACAACAAATCTATCTTTCCTTGCAAATCCTGATGTACTAAAACCATGAATATGTGTTACCTCAATCAACATACAAATATTAATTTCGTAGTTAAAAGCTAATAAAAAGATCTCAATGCAGTTTTAGTTGTAAGAAATCAGCGCAGTGAACATCAGCTGTCATCACAAAATTCAAAATTGTATTCACTACGCATGAGCAGTACATTGGAAGGCCATGGCCGACTAGATAGACTGGTTTAAGTTCGATTTACTTAGACCAGGTTTAAACCAGGTCTAAATTTGACTATGAATAACCATTTTTAGACCTGGTTTAAACCAGGACTACCTAGACCTGGTTTAAACCTAGTTTTTCTCCTTTACTATGAATACGGCTGGAGTTTATTTATTAGTTATTGGGTGCAAAAATCATGAACGTACATTCTTATTCTTCTTTCTTTATAACATGTTTAAGCATCTGATTTGGATTACACTTCACTAATATTTATGTACATCTATCATACTATTCATGGTTTATTGTTTGAGAGTAAATACAACATTTTTTCATCATTTACCATATTCCATACTCGTACGAGCGAAAACTCATAATAATTTGGCCGGTTTACATTTTCAACAAACAAATTATAAAATCTACGCAAATGGTGAGAAATATCTACAAATTTCTTTCAACTAGTTTAAAATGTAGATTTTAAACTTTAAAAAAACAGAATATATTATTCAAGTATTCCGCCGTTTAATATTGGGTTACATTGCTTTTATTAGTAATACCAGCTTTAATTCTATTCGGCATTGTATTCCCTAAGCTTTGCACATTTTTCTGTGAGTATTGTCCCATATGTCTTGCAGGGTATATTTTACTGTACACACTGGATTTTTACGAAGTAGTTTTGACCTCTCGCTAAGAGAGGTATTGGAATCATTCTAAAAATCGCATATCCAGATTTTAGTGAATAAGCACATTTTAAGGCCTAGAATCCGATAATAATATTTTTACGATGATATCTGTGTGTGTGTGTGTGTGTGTGTGTGTGTGTGTGGATGTGTGTGCGTATGTGTGTCGGTTGTTGGAGGTACGATTTCTCAAATTCTATAATATAAGACCTGTGTAACTACGGATTCCTCAATATAACAGTAATGGGACGAGTTGAATAGATTCTGGTGACAATTGCACAACCGGAAGTGGTTCTAAATATTAGTTTTGAAAATTTATGTTACTACAAATAATAAAGATAATTATATTCTCAATTTGATACATTTAAAAAAAATATTATATCTCCTATAGGTATAGAGATATGGTATATAATAAAACAGAATAATCTGTTGTAATAAATCTCTTAAATAGCATTTTTAATGAAAATAATTGTGTAATAGATAAAATAATGCAAATGTGTTGCCAGTGGTCCAGTGGTACCAAAAATGTTAGTTTCATGATAACTACCCTTAAATATGCGAATTTTTTAAAAATTCTTTGTTTTGTAATGTACGCATGTCATACTACTTACTCTTCAATTTATGACATTAAGTTTAAAACCACCCTGTATATATAAAAGAACTATATTATAAATAAATTGTACATTAATAGTTTAATCATTCAAATAATTTCTGATGTTACAGTGGACAATACTTCTTGTACCATGTACAACTTTGTCACCTTTTTGCTAAGGGTACGGATCGTCTTTCTTGTTATTTTCTTTCGAGTTTCTCGTCTTTCCGTCTGAATTCCTGTGTGAAATCCTGCTCTCAGTGGTCAATCCAAAAGATTCTCTGGCGCTCGTAAACAACGCAAACGACTTGGACGCCAGACGCTCGGTGCTCAGTGTCGCACGGTAGATCCACTTACCCTCTTTGGGGAAAATTAAATGCTGGATAACAATCTACATTTACATACTGCTATGGCTTGGCTTGTCTATTTACAGAAAGGACAAAACGACTAAGTAAATAAAAAGAATATAAAAAGTAAATAAATTACGTCACCAAGATTTCTTCTCATAGTTTTCAGCTTACACTCTGTTCTTACAAAATATGCCAACAATCCAATATAAATGTATTAATTCTGTTCCCACAAAAATAATAAGTAGATTTTTTTTCAATAATGCCAAACTAAGTATAGAGGATGATATAAATGTTCTGTAAGTCATCTTTTACCTAGATCAGCGGTTCCCAAAGTATGTTCCACTTCAAAAATACGTGCTAGAATAAAATCAAATCACATTAGTAAGTAGTTTTATAAATTTTATGATTTGGTACTTCTCAATATTTTCTTGAACCACAATGAAAATTAATATTTTCAAACTATTGTTTTGTAAGGATGGAACTATTTGAGCTTCTGCCGATACAATACCAATATTGTTGAAAAATAAATATTAGAACAAACGGAAAATAAAAGAAAGGCAAAGGTGAATGCTGCGCATTTATTTGTGAAACCATAATTACTTTGCACAAAGAAACACAAATTTTGCTCATACTTAGTAAATAAAATTAGCATTTAAAATATTTTTATTTAAGGAACATTACATACTTGATTTGTCTGGAGACAAGCGATTTTGTAAGTCTGAATAAGACTTGCTGCTGAAAACAGTCTCTTGAATTCCACACAATTAATCTGGAAACTGCAGTACTTTTGTGTAGTTTTTTTCAAATTTTGTAATGAACTTTACCGCGCCAAAAAATCAACGTACCCGCTTCTCTTGCAATATTAAGGGCTTTCAAATATCTCTCGAATTTTTTGAATCAAGGGTCAGGTATCAGGTGCTGGAGGGTTGGTCGAACGACACGAAATGTTGGGATTCCACATGCATTATTAATAACTCGGGCTCGGCGCGTTTACGAGGTTTTTAGAAAGCGCGAAATTCGAAATGTATTGATGTATCGGCAAATAAATATCGTCGATTCCGATACATCAGCTAAAAAACAATATCGCCGATATATCGGTATCGGTTGCATTTCTATTTTTTTATTCGCAATGGCCAATAAAAATGTAGGATGGAGTTGTGGTTCGGCGAAACGCAGGCAGTTTCATAAGGGTTCCACGACTGAAAAAATTTGGGAACTGCTGACCTAGATGATTAATAGGGCTATTATGTAAGCTTCGTTACGACATAACGAATCGTTAAAACGTTATATCGTTATAATAATAACGAAAATCGTTTAATAGGCTTATTCTGTAAACGATCGTTATGACATAATGCATTGTTAAATCGTTATTATAACGATAATCGTTAAAGTGGTATTCTGTAAACAATAATTTAATTCTACATAACGTAAAAAAGATAACGATATCATTATTTTTTAACGACTGGAAAAATCATTCGTTACCTAAACGTTTTGTCAATAATTCAGTATTTTTATTCGTGTCAAAATAAAATTGATATTATGTTGAATAGTGATCTCAAAAACTCGTCACATATTTTTTTACGAAGTAATATTAAAATAATTTTATACGTTTTTAGCGCCTAACGAAAGCTTCCTAATTTGTCTACAGATGGTAGCAGTAGCTTTAGCAGAGCCCACAACAAGAAGAAAGAATCTAACAGCTGATAGGTTGACAGCAGAATCCCACCAGAACTAATCTAACCTAGAAGTTTTGTGAGTGTTATTGATTATTTTAGATATTTCATTTAAAATTAAATTTCATTTTAGGAAGTAAAGTTCTTAACTTTATCCCAAAGTTATTATTTTTTAAAATGAGTTACAGAATACGGATACAAAGATAACGATTATCGTTAAGTAGATATAACGATTTTCATAATAACGATTTTGTTATGATAACGATTCGTTAAGTGAATATTTTACAGAATAGGCCTGTTAGTCATTTTACGGCTATAGTTGGCCATAGAACTAAAACATCTGTGTAGCCAGACACATTAACTTGTCAACCCATTGTCAGCTTGACTTGGTTACACAGAGACAAATATTAGATTTCACCCCTCTCCCCGTCCAAAATAAAACATATCTTAAAATTCCACTATGTTTCAGTATGTTAGTTGTTGTAGTTTTAAGATTTTTATTTGGGAACAAACATCTTTTAAAAATCAATAATCCAAAAGTGAAAATACTTGTATAGAGAAAATAATATATTATCTAATTATTTAGGCAAAAATTAATATATCATCTATCCATCTTCCATTCATATTTTAATACTGTTAAGGTAGCTTTTAGATAAATTACTCTAGGTAATTCATATTAACCTCGAAGAGTAATTATGTACCAACATTCACATATGTGAGTAAAGACTCATCTACAAATTTTGGAAGCAACTAATATATCATCATTACGTCTTCTCTCCATATTTTAATTGTACCGTCTGCGTTCTTAGACAAATTACATAAAACATTACACGCCTAATTCCTAAAGAGTAAATATCATACATTTTAACGGTGTTCACACGCACTAGACTAGTTATTTGTGGTATTATGGAAGTACATAATAGTTATTTGTATATCTAAATCGTAAAGTCTTTCCAAAGCGGCAACACATTTTATACTCATAACGGACATACACATTATTTTTCAACGTCCGTTTTTTAGTTTTTTTTCTATACATTCATGTTGGTAATACTGACGGAACTGCAGTATTCAACTTCAGATCTGTTATCTATTAAATGTGAAATCAGTATTTGGTGTCTTCAAATTGTTGTCTGCTCGTCTGTCCAATTTCTAATTTATTTGAGGAATTTTATTTAAGGTCATATAAAAAGTATTGTATGCAACTCAAGTGTAAAAAACTTTTATGACATTCAGTCAATAATTTTCGTGACTTGCAAGCCTCGTCACGAAATATTTGACCTCATGTCATAAAGATTATGTTTACACTCTTGTTGCATAAATAACTATTTTTGCACGATCGGGGTTTTTTAATGTTTACCGATAGGGTTTTATTTACAAATTATTTATCAAGAAGCTGAGGCGATAAATAGAAAAACGAGCAAAACTTACTTTAAAAATGACAATTGCATTTTTTTAATATATCAAAATAATTTGCAAATTTTATGCGTCGATCATGCAAAAAACGTAATAAGCATTGCGGTCAGTAAGTTCTCTTCTACCGGATCGGATGTATTGGAGATCTCGACTTCGTCTCCATCTTCTAAATCATCCTCAACCGGTAGAAAGCATTTACTGACCTTAATACTTAAATAACTATACTTCAAATCTTGCTTTGAATGATTTTTCAATTAATCATTTTATATCGTTGTCAAGATATTTTTGTGTTGTACACTACCAGAAAAATTTACTTTCCGCCACGGTGTATTTATAAACCATGCTTACCCCTTTAATCAGAAAAACTGTAAATCATTGTCAGCTGCAACCGTGAACTTTGTGTTCTAAACTGACGCAAATAAGGTCAAGAGTAAGTTATGACATGTTTACAGGATGTTTAAATGCAATGGTAATCCAACGCCACATCTAATAATTTAACGAATAAATGTATCCTCAATTGAGAAATACAGGGTTTTTCAATAAGATCTTTCTTTTTAAATTGTAAATAAAATACATTTTGGATGAAAGCTCGGAAAATTTAAATGAAATATGTTATAGGGACTACAATTTATTAATGAAAAACAATATCTGATAAATGTCCACCACACCTAAGTTGGCAGACATCGATTCTTTTCACAAGATTTTTAATCACATTTGTGCATAATTGTAGTTCAATCTCTCGAATTAAGCGCTCGATGTTAACTTTGAGCTCTACAATTGTTCTTGGATTATCCTTATAAACTTTATCTTTCACGTAGCTCCACAAGAAATAATCTAACGGTGTTAAATCACACGATCTTTGTGGCCACACCTCTACGCGAGATAAACATCCATCAAATTTGATTTTCAATAAATCGATTGTTTCTTGAGTTGTGTGGCAAGTTGTCCCGTCCTACTGAAACCATTTCGTCGACATCCATATCATCCAAAATAGGCCATAAAAAATGGTTAGGTATCTTGTCTCTATAGCGAACTCCATTGATCGTAACGGCAGCACCAGCCTCATTTTTAAAAAAAATAAGTTCAAATGACACTGCCAGCCAAAAAAGCACACCAAACAGTGACACGAGATGAATATAATGGTTGTTCAACAACTGCATGGGGTCTCGTGGCCGTGTGCCTAAGTGTGTGGTTGCGAATCTGGAAACCCGGGATTGATCCCGACCGACGCCAAAAATTACACCGAATTTTAATGGCACAAAATTGATCCCTGTGGTGTACTCCACGCCAGCAATGAGTGTCTGTGAGGTGACGCCCGGTAAGCGCCCGCGCGGTACAAATATTCCATCATTACCAACATCTGTGTACAAAGCAGATTCGTACACCCAGCAATGATGTAATATGCCGTGATGAAATATTTATTTTATTACAACAACTGCCCTTGGATTTACAGAAGCCCAGATGCAACAATTGCAGGCTCTGATGGGCGATTATAACGACCGAAAACATCCACGATTTTACGAAATTTAGGATTCCCAGATATAATGGATTTGAATTATTTTTATGCAATTTTCGAGAAAAAATTAATTCATTTTATTAAATTGTGGATCTTCTACTGTAAACATAACTACAAACTGAATAATGTATCTGTCATCTTAACCAAATACAACCCTATTGAAAAAAGTTCTTATTGACCCATTATATTAGCAGTACGCTAAGTGCAAGATCATTTCAACCATCGTGATAGAACAACCTTAGCTCAGATGGACAGAGCGTTCCTCCGGCAAAGTAAGGTCTCGGGTTCAAATCCCGATAGCTGACAATTTATTTCATTCATAAGGTTACTATTACAAAAAAATAATTTCGAATATATTTATAAGCAAAAGAAGTTATCCAAATTTTTTGGAAGCAACTAAGTAATAAAAATATGCAAATTTAAATTACAATTTAACAACAATTACTGTCAGCTTAAGTGCTTTACAAACTAATAAATGAATTATATAATAAAATTAACATTTAATTACACTTTGAAAAATATGAGAGCCTGAAAAGTCAACACTGAAAATTAAATTACTTTCTCACTCTAGCGCGCCGATGGTCTCTGGAGGAATAATAAATGAAATATATAAACACGTCTAGATTTCCATCTCTATGTAGGCAGTATTCCATTTACGTCGCCTTCTCTGATTCCTTTCAGACTTCAAAGTAAGAGTCAGCCCTGTTCTGATTTTTTTCATCAATTAATTACATTCAAAGTGACAGATCACAAATCTCTATCGAGATATTTCTCTGAATTTGTTACTGTCTCTGACCTTTCAATTTAATTAATAAAAGTACCATTAATGTTTCGTCAATCATTAGGAAAAAAAAAACAAAAACGAAATAAAAACTTTACAAAACGGAAATGTAAAGTGTATATTTAAACTATGTTGTTGAAACAACTGTTAGATTGATTTCATTAGTTTCGTGCCTGGAATAAAAAAAATCGCGCCAATGTTATTTTTACCTGTGGGTAAATTTCTCGACTGCGATGTGGATTGGGTGTTAAAAATTACTCAAAAGTTCAGTCAAACAGCATTCTTACTACCAACGTTTCGGTGCTCCCTTGCACCTTCTTCAGAGTAGTAAGATCTTACAAATTGTAACAATTCATGTACGCAAAATACATTCGTACAAAACATTCATTTAATTTATTAAAAATCGTACCAAAAAAATCTGTTGTGGCCAGCACAATACCTCTCGCCACTTCCTTTTTTTGGTTACATGAGTATAGTGCGCGAACAGTAATGTTACATTTTTAGGCTTGACAAGCAGATGTGTGGGCCCGTTTCAGAATGATAATTAGTAATTATGTACATAGATGTCAAATGTCAGAATTTTTCATTAAAAATTTCAAGATTTTCTAAATTTACGTAGTTAATTTATCACCAGGAGTTTAAAATTTACTTGTCGTATGCCTTAGATATTTAACATTTAATTCTGCTCCACATGGAATTGGAAAATTACTAAATTTAGAATGAGAAAATATGATATTTGACATCTATATACATAATTACTAGCTATCATTCTGACATATCTGCTTGTCAAGGCCAACAAAATCACATGACTGCTCGCGCCCTATTGTATTGTAACGGTTTTTATTTATATGGGTGAAATGTAAAACATAGACAAATATTATTAACCAAAAGAATGCGTTTATTAAACGATAAATAAATAAAGATTAAATATTAAGATAATAAAAACAACTAACACTATGATTAAATAACTATAAACACTAAGAATATTATTAAATGCTTAAACACTACGATTATTTATTTAACTAACATTTATATCACTGCACTTATTTATATAACTACATTTATTTATGTAAACTGTTAAACTGTTTATTTATATCACCGAGTTCATATCTGGTTGCTTGTATATATGAGACTGTCCCCCGCTGTTCTCCCGACGGTATTTATACAGCCCCTATCATTCTAGAACTCTTCTAAAGCGACAATGACCCGTATACAAAGGAATGAGGTCACGGCGCAATTAACCTGTCTCAGCGCGTCGGGGATTGTATTATCGCTCTGGTACGTTCTTTCGAAGGGATTACGTCATTGTTCGCGAACATGCTATCAGTAGCGGCGCATGCATACTTTTCTCTCAGGGGCGCATGTCACACTGCCCCCTCCTTAAGACTGTTTCGTCCCGGAACAGTTCTCGATGGCAATATCTGCACGTATTACCCTTGGTACATTTGGAAGTCCACGTGGTACACCAAACCCGCATACACACTCTTTGACTAAGGTTTCAGCGACCGTGATGGCTTCCTGGTTGGGTAATAGATAGGCTTCAACCTACTTGGTGAAGTAGTCCATGACAACCACGATGTATTTATTTCCGTCTTCTCTTTCTGGAAATGGTCCGGCCACGTCAATCGCAATGCGCTCAAATGGACTGCCAACGTTGTTTTGACGCATTGGACTTTTCGTCGTCTATGAGGGCCGTTGCTTCCAGCGCAAACCACACATTTCTTCCACCAGTCTTTAACGTTTTTCTTGCACTTAACCCAGTAAAATCGCTGACGCAATCTTTCTAATGTTTTGTTGACTTCCAAATGGCCACCTCCAGATCCGTCATGGATCTCTTTTAACACGTCTGGTACTCTACTCTACAACTGAGTTCTCTTCTCAGTTCCATGGCATTCTCAACCACACGCTTTAACAGGCCATCAATCACCATGGAGTCACATTGCGCCCAGTACGATTTTACAATCTGTGACTGTGGTGCAACATCTTCCCATATTGGTTTGCTCTCGTCGCTTTCCATTCCAGTAATATTTTCAAAGTCGGATCCCTGCGTAGTCCATCGGGCTGCCAACTATCGTTGACTACTGTTATTCTGGCAATGGTGGAATGTTTTTCTTCTAGTCGACTACCATATTTGTCTCCCTTAGCATAGCCTTCTGAACAATACGTCGACGCTACTTCCCTTCCTTTCAAGTTCCTTTCTCTGCCTTGACTTTCTTCTTCCTTGTGGTGAGAGGTATGGCATCGTCGTCATCGTTATCTATCTCGAGTTTTCGTTTCCCACTCGAGCTGTCTATACGAATCGCCAAGGGCACGTCTTCCCCGCTGTCTTCAGGCCCCATTCCAAAGTCCTTAGATTGCAATCGCAGCTGCTCGTCGGAGAACTATTCATTTCCGGTTGGCTTTCCTCTACATCTGGAATTTCTTCCTAGATTTCTTCTGTAATTCCTTGCTGAACACGCTCTCTTTCTCTCTCGCGTTCTCTTTTTTTTTCGCTTCCGTCTTCTTTCTTCATATTCCTCCATGACATCAACAGATTCGTCCTTTACCTCTAGAATTTCGCCTACATTTCTTTTTAATTTCTTACTGAGCACGCACTTTTTCTCTCACGCGGTCTCTTTCTTTTTCGCTTCCGTCTTCTTTTGTAACAGCGGAGTTTCTTTCTTCTAGCAAACACTTCATTTATAATACGTCGCACTTTTTCATCTATGCCTTCGGTGTTTACATTTCCTTTAGCATAAATATTTCGCACTCGCGATTGGTAAAGTGAAACTTGTTTGGCAGTTTCATGATCTGATACATATGAGAGTGCGTCAACCATAGTTTTTGGGCGGCCGAATTGCAGTACTTGTTGAGTATTGCTATCTCGTACTCCAGAGATGAGTGCCTGAATGGCCAGGTACTCCAAATCGCTGTCAGGAGCCGTAGGATGTGTGAAACGAACCAAACGAGTTACATCGGCTCCAAATTCTTGAAGGCTTTCTTCAGTCTTTCTAGAAGTCTTCTCCCATCCTTGTTTCAATGTTTTCTCCATGATTTCAGAATTCTCCTCCACTCTTCCAGAATTTACCTCTAATTCCTGTTCCAATTTCTGCACCAGAATTTTATATTTCTCCTCTACTCTTCCAGAATTCGCCTCCAATTCCTCTTCCAATTTCTGTTCAAAAATTCCAGAATCTTCTTCAGCTCCTCTAGAACTCTCATTCAATTCACGTTCCATTGTTCTAGAATGTTCGATTAATTCTTCGCCCAGTACTCCGGAATTTTCCTCCATTTCCCTTTCCAATGTTCTAGAATATTCCTTTAATTCTTCTCCGGAATTTACTTCCACTTTTCCAGAACTTTCCTCCAATTCCCTCTCTAATATTCTAGAATGTTCCATTAATTCTTCTTCCAGTGCTCCGGTATTTTCCTTAACTTTTCCAGAACTTTCATGCAATTCTCTTTCCAATGTTCTAGAATGTTCCTTTATTTCTTCTTCCAGTGCTCTGGAATTTTCCTCCGATTTTCTAGAACCTTCATGCAATTCCTTTTCCAATGTTCTAGAATGTTCCTTTAATTCTTCTTCCAGTGCTCCGGAACTTTCTTCCGCTTTTGTAGAACTTTCCGCCAATCTCTGCACAGAACTTCTAGAACTTTCTTGTAATTTTTCAGCGAATAATTTGCAATCATCGAATAAGCCACACGAAACTTCGAATAAGTAATCGTCAGGATTTTCACCAGCTTCGATTAAAGCTTGCCGTAGTCTTTCTTGAAGCTCTATTTTCCCTCCTGTTGCATCCAAATCCAGTTCTTCCACTTCCGTCCTGAGATCACGTACTTTCAATTCACTTAATTTTAATAGTTTAGGCATTTTATTTATTTTTATTTACACTTCACAGTTATGAACAATCCCACTTCTGACACCAATTGTAACGGTTTTTATTTATATGGGTGAAATGTAAAACATAGACAAATATTATTAACCAAAAGAATGCGTTTATTAAACGATAAATAAATAAAGATTAAATATTAAGATAATAAAAACAACTAACACTATGATTAAATAACTATAAACACTAAGAATATTATTAAATGCTTAAACACTACGATTATTTATTTAACTAACATTTATATCACTGCACTTATTTATATAACTACATTTATTTATGTAAACTGTTAAACTGTTTATTTATATCACCGAGTTCATATCTGGTTGCTTGTATATATGAGACTGTCCCCCGCTGTTCTCCCGACGGTATTTATACAGCCCCTATCATTCTAGAACTCTTCTAAAGCGACAATGACCCGTATACAAAGGAATGAGGTCACGGCGCAATTAACCTGTCTCAGCGCGTCGGGGATTGTATTATCGCTCTGGTACGTTCTTTCGAAGGGATTACGTCATTGTTCGCGAACATGCTATCAGTAGCGGCGCATGCATACTTTTCTCTCAGGGGCGCACGTCACAGTATTTAACATTTCTTGTATACCTACACTCTACACCAAAAATTCTACTTACGCATATATCTACTCGTATTCCTTATATTTAGATTGTTTAATTTTAAATTCATTTTATGAAGAAATTTTGTCCTCTTCTAATTTTTCGAAATGTTTCCAATTCATTGTCAGGATTGACAGTATTTTTGAAGGATATATGTAATGTACCTATAATATTAAATATTTAGCTATTAATACTTTAAGAAATAATATAATGTATGTACTTCAAGTAATGTCTCCGGATTTCTGACACTGACATTTATCTGTCACTTACAAACAATTTAAATTTTCAACTATTTTCCATGGCCATTCTTTCGGCTGTAAAATTTATTATAACAGATTATTTTACATATTATATTTCTTTTATCTCTAAATCTATAGAATATATAATAAAATATTTAAATGTATCAGATAGAGAATTTAATTTTCTTTAATATTATCAAGAAAATTTTTTAAAAAATATTATTTAGAACATTTTTTTTCAAGAATCTTCTACTTCCGGTTACCAAAACCTTTTCAGATCTTCCCATGAATGTCCGATTGGGAAATACGTAGTTAAACAAATTTAAAGTCTTATAGTTTTTGAGTAACCGTCCTTCCAACATCCACACACACACACACACACACACACACACACACACACACACACACACACACACACATACACACACACACACCCACATCCACACACACACACACACACACACACACACACACACACATCATCGTAAAAATGTTAAAATCGGATTGTAGGGCCCTTAAAACGTGCTTATTCAATAAAATCTGGATATGCGATTTTTAGCATGAATCCAATACCTCTCTTAGCGAGAGGTAAAAAGAGCAAATTGATGCGTGTATACTATTTGAATTTTTTGGTACGATTTTTTATAAATTAAATAAATGTTTTGTACGATTTTTTTTGTGTACATGAATTATAACAATTTGTAAGACCTTATTACCCTGAAGAAGGTGCAAGGTGCACCGAAACGTTGATAGTAAAGATAAATGCTGTTTGACTGAACTTTCGAGTAATTTTTAACACCTAGTTATTTTTACCTTCCGTTACCTTTAGGTAAGGAAGGTATTGTCATCAAAAAAAATTGGTGATGAATTTTCAATGGATAAACACGTTTTAGGATCCCTACAATACGATTTTGTGTGTGGGCGCGCGCGCGTGTGCGTGTGACTATAAGTTCGGCCGCAATAACTCCAATACTAGAATTCCAAAAATCATAATTTTTACGTATTCCTTTTCCTTACATCCATATTCAGACTTCATTACATTTTAGTTATAATTGGTCAACCGTAAGTACCCTTTTTTGAAGGTTTTAACAGTTTTCTTGAAAATAAAAACGCTGTTAAATATCATTTTTTTCACATTCAATGCTATTATAAATATTAAAGAATATTTTATTCTCTATACGACTTGATTACATTTTATATTTCATATTCAATGGATATAGAGTTAAAAAATTATAATAGAATTAAATTTCATAAAGCAGCCAGCGATGCTATAACCATGAAAACAGCTACTATAAATTCTAATTGAAAGAAGTCAGTGTCAAGTGCAATTGACAGTATGTATTGTAATTTTAGTGGAGAATCCTTTGCTAGAAACTTTCTGTATAGAATTTGTACAAAATACATAAAACTTACGGAATGTAATGGACTGGAAATATAGATTATTTCTAAAAAAACACTTTCTGTGTGTATTTTTTTCAAAATATATAGAACTAGCGCAAGGTAATGTGCTGGCTACATCATATTTTTTTATAATAGGCTGGCTATTTTTCGGGGTGCTGGGCCGTGGTCTAATAGGTGAATTACAATTTAAGTTAAAGGTCTTCATAAAGGAAAAAAAATATTGAAGAAAATAAAAAGTGCACCAAAACTAATAAATCTTATAGCGTGTATTTCATTAAAATATTAAAAACTCTTTCAGAACTCATTATTCAATTAAAATGATACCTTTTTAGTTTTACTTCTGTTTATTGTTATAAAAACAGACGTTTCGGCAGCATGAACTGCTGCCTCCTTCAGGGAATAAACAACAAATATATAAATAAAGAATAACAAAAACATTAGCAAAAGATAACCATGGTGATAAATTAAAACATATTTAATATAGGAAGCCATGCTCGACTAAGATCTAAACCGCCACAGTGATTGAGGTTATTATTCTTGGTTTTGAAAATCTCAATGGCTTCTCTAATTAATTTAGGTGTGTTGGTCTCGCTAGTATTTTTGTTTCTTCGAATTTTATACGGTGGAATTCTTCCAGGGCATGCTCTTCAACTGTAGATTTTTCTGGCTGGTTCAATCTGATCGAACACTGGTGTTTATAAAATTTTGTTAAAATAGTTCTACCAGGCTGGCCAACGTAAACTTTCCCGCAGACACATAGAATCTGGTAAATCCCTGATGACTGAAAAGGGATGACGTCTTTTACTTGTCCCAACATATGTCGAATTTTAACATATGGGGAAAACGAAATTGTCATGTTCTTCTTACGAAGAATTCTACCAATCTTATCTGTGATATTTTTGACATAAGGGAGCGAAGCAAACAATACGTCCGTTTCATTAGCGTTGTTAATAGGTCTTTTCGGTTTCAGACATTTTTTGATAGAAAATGTAGAAAAACCATTCTTCATAAAAATATATTTGATCTCTGTCATCTTCTTCTATTTTCTCTGAATGGCAAATAAACAGAACTAAAATTAAAAAGGTTGCATCATTTTAAGTGTATTTTATTATTTGAGGCAAAATCTGTACATTGAATCTAAACTGTTGCTATTAACAAATATGATTTCTTTTTTTCATATTTGTCGTGATGTAATAACGGAATTATGTTAATATGCCCCGACAATTTGACTTTTAAATCGTACCTGTTATTAAGTCTGAGTACTAATTGCACCAAAGTAATTTTTTTACGAAGTTTCTTTATTTGTTTCGCATTTGTTAAGCCGTCGTCGCGTATTGATTATGATAATGAATCTGAGAAGTCTATGAAATTAGCTGCAAAATATGTAAATGAGAATAAAGCGAGAAGTGTTAAAGCAGTTGTTATTTGAAACAAAATCTTCAAGATGGTTTCATTCCTATAAAATAAGCCACTCATTTACAAAAGAATATAAAGAAAATGCAACTCTCAACAAAATCACTATTATTATGTATTCTTCTACGACATATGTACGAGTACCAATTTTCTTTAAAATGTTCAAAAGGATTTATAAATACGTAAATATGTTTATATGTTATCACGATTTATTTTTCATTAACGTAAAAGCACCGGTAGTTGGCATAGCACTAGTAGTTCACATTGGCCCGTACTACGATCACGGTTTTAACTAAAACGCTGTTTTAAGAAGTGTCAGATATCATTATTTAATAACAATAATAAATAATATCGAATTTATCAAAATATGATTTAAAAGCAGAACATAGTTTGTATTCAAACAAATATTTTTTAAAAAATCGATCTTCAAACATACGTGCACAATTAAATGTTGAAATTTGAGTTTGACATTTTTTAAAACAGCGTTTTAGTTAAAACCGTGATCGTAGTACGGGCCATTGAGTTTAAATTACAATAAAATAAACAAATTTGACTGTTTTTAATATTTCTTTTGCTTGCGATTGATTTTTTATTAAAAATACTAATCAAAATCAAACCGTGTAAAAATATGCAAAAACGTTAAACATAGTAAACGAAAGTACGATGAAAATTTTAGTAACTCTTTATTCTTTTTTATTTATTTAAACAACTAAAAAATTATCTTTTTATTTATCGTCATAGTATTCTGTTTGTGGCGAATATGCTAATCATAGTCGCCACAAATCATCAAAATTGATCTTGAAATGTAATTTTAAGGAGAAAAGGTAAATAAAGAACGATACAGTATATTGCCATTCGCCGTTTTCTAATTTGTTTCTATTTCAAAAATAAGAAGCAAGAAGAAAAGCTTCGATTTCTTTACATAACATTTTTGACAATATCTCATGTCAAATTGACATTTAATGAAATATTTTTAAATTGACATACATTTCTTTGTTCATAGCTTGCTCCGAGTTAGGTTTCTTTTACCACACGGTACTATATATTTTACAAGGTGTCTATTACTGGAACATTTATGTGTCACGTGATAAATGTCAACTAACAATGCCTTTTAATTTTCTCATTTTCATATATTTTTTTATAATATAACTAATTTTAGTTGTTATTTTTATAGGTATATTATTTCCTAAGTCGTCAATGAATGTGTATAATTGCTTGTATTTTCGCTAAACATTAAACCATGTTTTCAAAAAACAATATTACATATTTTCATTTCTTAAAGTGTCAACTTCCGGTGTTTTTGCAACTACGACAAGAAATTTATTTTTTTATCAGTCGATGTCTGCACAAAATAGCCCTCATTGCAATATTAAACTTGGTATATTAGGGCCCAATACTGTTTAATTGCACTAGAATAAAATTCTATAAATTATTAAAAGTTTCATAATAGATATAAACATTTATGTGTATTATTCATTAAATTTGACTTTTGGAAACACTCATCAAAACAAATTTATTTATTTAAACCAACTTAAACTAAATCCATACAAACCACGCTTTATTTAACTTTCCCTAATAATATAACCCAAACCATACTGTTGACATTCATTCGATGCATCCCCTAAAATCATAGTACCCATTCCAGGTTTTAGTACGTCGGAAGGCCGTGAAACTAAACTAACCAATTCATGTCAGCAGAAAAGTTTCCGCGTGAGCCGTAGCTTATACATATTTCATCGTTTCCGTTTCCATGCATAACTGGTGTGTGTCCAATCCCTCTAGCAGTAGTATCGGGTCGGGTGTCCAATGAGCCGAGGATAGACAGAAAGTAAAAGTCGTGTAAAAGTAAAACTTTCCCCACGGAAGGAGAATTAACGGAGACAGTTTATGATATGATAGTAGTAGAAAGTTTGTTCCTTAAATATATTGCTTCTGAATTATTTAATTGTGGGGAGAAATAACTTTGTTGAATCGCAATGAAACCAAGAACCAATATGAAACATTAACTACAAAATGCTGCTCTGTTACAATGGTTTGCCATACTATTAAATATTTATAGGGATAGGATGAAATATTCACGACCAGATAATGAATAGTATATTACATCCGCGGTGGGATATGTTTCATTACAGCCGAGGGCTTATGTATATTACCGAGAGGCGAAGCCTCGAGATGAGATACAGCGCGAGGCTGTGATGAAACTCCACCGAGGTATGTATACTATTATATTCACTATCATCTTTTTTTTAAATCAATAATTTTCAGAAAAATCAATGAGTTATAACCTTTAATTTTGTTAATTTTTTTGGACAGCTCTATTAAAATTAGTTTAACCTACTTCATTATAGGGATCTATGACAATGTTGCTTGGCAACCCCTACATAAACATTTGCAACCCGTGGGGTGGAAGTGAAATCTGCTATTTCCTACCCAAGAGATTGTCATTACAGTTAGGAATGACGTATTTCCCAACCTCTAAAAGATTAAGAATCAACATATTACTATACTGATTATGAATAAAAACTATTTCTTATTGGCGTGAAGGAGGAATTTCCTAAGATGTGTCCTTGACGTTTTGGTTATACAGGGCGACGCATTAACTCTGGTGATTTGTAAAGTCAACGATACAAGTTATTTACTATTTACATGCAGTTTTGAAAATGGTTTCAATTTTCAATTAAAATTACTTGAATCTGTTTACATGCAATTTTCAAAACAAGTCTTCAGATTGAATTGAAAATAGTTTTTGCACATGCGCATTTGACTGATATAAGTGACCCACTTCACTCCAAATATTTCGATTTGCCATTATTCCATTTTTACCTCTCGCTAAGAGAGGTATTGCATTCATGCTAAAAATCGCATATCCAGATTTTATTGAATAAGCACGTTTTAAGGTCTCTACAATCCGATTTTAACATTTTTACGATGATGTCTGTGTGTGTGTGTGTGTGGATGTGTGTGTGTGTGTGTGTGTGTGTATGTGTGTATGTGTGTGGGATGTTGGAAGGACGGTTACTCAAAAACTATAAGACTTAAAATTTGTTTAACAACGTATTTCCCAATCGGACATTCATGGGAAGATCTGAAAAGGTTTTGGTAATAATTGGACAACCGGAAGTAGAAGATTCTTGAAAAAAAATCTTCTAAATATTATTTTTTGAAAATTTTTCGTGGTAATATTAAAGAAAATTAAATTCTCTATCTGATACATTTAAATATTTTTTTTATATATTCCATAGATTTAGAGATAAAAGAAGTATAATATATAAAATAATCTGTTGTAATAAATTTGACAGCCGAAAGAATGCCATGAAAAATAGTTGATAATTTAAATTATTTGTAACTGACAGATAAATGTCAGTGTCAGAAATAATGAGTAATGAATTAAAAATGTACTTGGAGAATCCCTTAGTTCTTGATCTGTGACTATTATGGAGATGACAAGTCTAGGTTGAAGGACTTAAATTTGTTTCAAACATTATGGGACAATGTACACCAGTACTGTAGACTAGAGTAACTTTGAATTGCGAAAAAGCTATCAAATTCTTCTCAAGTAAGTTGTAAATATTGACAAAATCGGAGTGCAATCTATCCGTCACTTTATTAAAGGGAATTAAGGTTATTTAGATATAACAAGTATGAAAAAATAAAATGTAAAAGAAGATATATAAGAATAGATGCACAATCCATATATACATTTTAGACCGCCCAAAATTAATGTTTTTACTAGAAGAATATGAAGAGAAAGTAAACAACGTTGTTCGAATTGAAAATTGCTGTTACCAGCCTAATATTTATATATGGTAAACTCTACTTTGTAATTTATTGTAACATAATTTATGATAAAATATCTTCATGTTGAGACATGCTATTATTGAATAATAAAGAAGTTTACACGTCATAGATTTATATGAATATATTATTTGTATTTATAAAAATATTCTTTGCTTTATGCATACAGCCAGGTAAAATATACGGCGAGACGTTATGTGCTGGCCACATCAGATTTTTTTACTTCGTTTCGCATTGATTTTTGACGGATCACTAATCGTTTAAATTCATTTTTGATATTAATTACCGTCACATGTGACAAATCCAAAGCAGTACAAACTCTCTAAATTGTAATAATGTTCAGAAATAAGTACATAGGAAATACAGAACTGTCATGTGATAACCTCAAAATATAATACTTACAACTTCTGTAGACGAGGATGGAATTCGGTGAATATTTATACGTTTCTCTTTCTCAAATTATGCAAAAGCATTCAAAATAATTTCTTTACAACGTTTTGATAATTTTATGCCACTCAATTTTTTATTATCACTCATGTAATCATACAGGGTGCGTTCGGTATTTAAATCTGTCGAGCACTCTGAGCAATCTGATTATGTGACAGATTCATCTGCGATTTCCGATCTGTAGCTTGAATAACTAAACGGATAGAGCGTTTAACTGCCATTTTGATACTTAATAATTTGCGTCAGAATAAAAATAGAATTAATAAAGAACTGTTAACATGTGTTAGACACTGTTTGCATTGCCGGCGACAAACATTTTAAATTTGCGCTTAAATACGCATGCATCAGACAACTGCTCAACATGCTCCATGGTTAGAGAACGAGCGAACAGATCAGGCTCTGTGCGCTCCGTGAGCTAATAACCGAACGTAGAGCTGAGCAAAAAGATCGCTCAGACGTACGAGTAATTACCGAACATCGAGTGCTCAGACCGCTCAGAGCGTAAAACCGAACGCAGCCACAAATTATTCATATAGCTCCAAGTTACGGTATACGGAAACAAACTCTGCAATCACGTGATCGCATTGGAATGGCATTCTAAGAAAAAAATGACTATAAATTAATCTTACATAAATTAATTTGAATAGTTTTTCTCAGTGGTTAATTCATAATTAGTCTAAATCTAAATAAACGCTTAGTATTATCGTAAAATAAAAAAAATTCTCAACATTATAACTTTTTAGTTGCAGCTATGTCATTCTGCTGTATTTTACTATTGTAATGATCTGTCTTGTACAGAAATTTTTCTATAATCTGAAAATAATGAATGTATCTGTCATCTCGTTATGTTTCTCCGACAACTAGATTCCTCTAAATAATCTATTTCTGTAGTTGTATCGGACGTCTTAATCTCAGCACAAGGCTACCAAGAACAAAGGAGCCCAATGAATTATATCAGATGATTACTAGGTGCGCTATTAAGTTTTTGCTGTAAGATTTGTGTTATTCAATTTAACTTTCAAGTAAAACAACGTGAGATAAACACATTAAACATGTGAAGTTAGCGCAGGAAGTTTTGACGAGGGTGACGCTTCCGACATAATTTCAAATACTTTATAACTTCATGTTACTGACGGAAAGTCAATTTTCTAAATGCGAATTATAACTTGATTATCAATTACACTACATGCTCAATTTATTATAATTAAGGTGTATTTTGTTTCGTTCAAATATGACTAATGTTCTTAGTCTCTTAGTTTTCGTTCATGAACAAAATCGTTAACGATCTAATATTCTTGAAGAAAATGTAAAAAAATCATATTCTGTAATTTTATCGTTTACGTGATACCCTTAAAATTTTGATCAACAACAGTCAATGTTTTCAAGATTTTTGTACACGGTTAACGCTGTAGTATTGTAAACCTACTCATTTTTACCTTCCGTCACCTACAGGTAAGTAAGGTACGAGGATGGGTCAATAAGTACCTGTGTTTGAAAACAGATGGCGTTGTTGAGGGACGGTGGCATTACCACCAAGTACTGCCATCATTTGTATTAAGCGTGTTTGGTGTTTTTAAATAAAATGGAAAAAGAACAATATCGGTCCGTAATTCGCTTTTTATTTTTGGAAGGAAAAACTTGCGAAGGGTGGAGGGTTTAAATAAATGGCAGGGACGTTGGAAAAAAGTGTATCGCCTTGAAGGGAGATTATGTCGAAAAATAAAAACAAAAATTGTGAAAAAACTTGCGTCTTCATTTCTAACACAGGTACTTATTGACCCACCCTCGTATTGTCTGTGATCAAAAAAATCAATTGTGTTTTTAGTGAATAAGCACGTTTTAGAGTCCCTACAACACGAATTTACTATTTTTACGATTATGTGTGTGTGTGTGTGTGTGTGTTTGTGTGTGTGTGTGTGTGTGTGTGTGTGTGCGTGTGTGGGTGGGTGTGTGTGTGTCAAAAACTTCTTCTTCGATAACTTCAATACTACAATTCCAAGAACTATAATTCCTCTTTCTTACATCCATATGAAGAGTTGATTAGTTTTGGTTATGATTGGTTAACCGGAAGTTCCATAATTTGAAGATTTTAACAATTTTTTATGAAAAAATGCTGTTAAATATCATTTTTTGACTTTTTATGTTATTATAAACAAAAGAATATGATATTCTCTATTCGGTTTAATATTTTTTTTCTTCATTTTCAATGGATAAAGAAATATTTTGCAACCTAATGCTGCTAAAAGCTGCACCATAGAAACAGAATATTCAAATAATATTACTAATTAACAGATGTCAGTGTCAAATAATATCTTTGTGAAATATAAAAATGTAAAATAATTTAAGGTGGCAAAAACAAATCACATAAGGTAATACAACAGATTATAGCCATGCGCCAATTCAGCAAATTATTATGTTATAAATATAATGCTATATATGTTTTTATTCTCTACTTCTTATTTTAAGAATCATGCTGTTCTTTTTAGGAGTAGTTCAATTCAGTTCAGTACGAGGTTACCTCGTCGTTCATTTTTCCCCTAAAAAGAAAACGCCCATAGAATAGTTTGCAAAAAAAATCTGTATGGAATTTATACAAAATACATAGAATTGACGAAAGGTATTGTGCTGGCCACATCAGATTTTTTACAATTGATTTCTGCAATAGTTTTAGGATATTTTATGTATTTTTGTGAAAAATTTTGAACAATTTTGTCAGTTACTTTCCCTAAGCAACAACTTACTAAAGGCTTGACATAAAGGGCAATGTCTGTCTGCCGATATATTTCTGGTAACTGCGTTAAGAATAAAAATTAAATAAAAGCATGAACTAAAAAGTAACAAAATAATTAATTGATTCAGTAAAGAAATAACTTAAACTACCGTGGAAATCCTTGTGACACGGACACCATATTCTAAAAATGGATTTGTTTGCAACAATAAATCATGCTCAAGATATTTAGGGTATTAATACATTTTTTTTTTAAATCATTCGGTGTGGCATTAAACGGATTACTAGTATTTCGTAGTTATCTCATTACCATCAAATTATTTTCATGTCTGAAAAATTCTTGAAAAGTAATCTACGTTTACGAGACCATCTTACCATTTTTGTAATTCGTTTAATATGATGTTTAAAATGTCGATTTCTTCCACTTTCTACAAATTGTGACCATAATTTATATTTTCGTGTTTAAACGTCAGCTATATGAGCACTAGTTCATAAACGAGTGGTTTGTACGAAATTGTCTTTGATAAACGTTCATTATAACTTTACAGAATAAGGAAATTGCTTATGTTAATGAATTTAGTTGGAGAACTAATGTTTCTGATGTGGCCAACACAATACCTCCCGTTTAATTTATTTTTTATTCATATAAATACTTAAAATTAAATTAAATTTAAATACCAGGTTCGATCTCGACCGACGCTAAATATTTGGAATTAAATGGCACAAAAATGACCTATGTGTTACATTCTACACGCCTACTAAACGCTCGCACGGTATAAATAAGTCATCATCGTTACCGTAATTTGTGTATAAATCAGATTGGCACACCCAGCATTGGGTAATATGCCGTGACGATATATTTATTTATTTATATACTTATCTATATTCCTACATATTTACTTATGCTGGTAACTGTATTAAGTTCCTTTCCATATAATTATTGTTCTGTTTACTATTTTCTTTTTAAAACGTTACTATTATTATTTGAAATGCTTACTTTGTTGACAGTGACATATCTGTTAGTTACATGCAATTGAGATCTTAACTGTGTAACCATGGAGATGCGGTTAAAACGTAGGCTACGGGATTAAAATTAAATATAGGTTTACAAATTTATCCATAAAATATGTAGAAAAAATATTAATGCAAACCTGTAGAAAATTTAATAATATTTAATTTTTATGAAACATAACTCTCGAAAAAATAACATTTAAAGGTATTTTTGGAAAAAAAACTATTTTGAGCTTCCAGTAAAGTGCCATTTCCGGATATCTGATTTACATCAAAATATAATGACTTCTTTCCATATAAGAGTAATGTAGAAATACAAGGTTTCAAAATTTTCTGGACGGTATTATTTGAGTTAGAACGCAAAAAGGATCCACACACACACATACACACACACACACACACACACACACACACACATCATCGTGAAAATGTTAAAATTGGATTCTAGGGACCTTAATACGTGGTCATTTACCAAAATCTCGATATGCGATTTTTAGCACGATCCCTATACTTCCCTTATCAAAGGTAGCGGGAGGTAAAAATATCAAACTGGTGTTCTCTGTACGACAGCCTATAATAACACATTTTAAATACCATTTAGAAAGACCATTTCCTTCGTAAGAAACCTTGAGCTAACCATCCCCTTAATACAATCTTCCACATCTCGTCTTGCTTGGCTTCCGCCCTGAGTGCGGCTCTGCAGGATTAAGGCACGCTACAGGATTAAAGAGCGCGGAAACGGATTAACGTGTTAGCAGGAAGATGTCGGTGTACGCCTACAGGACTATCCACGACGACTCGGCTAAGGTGATAGGCCACGCATCGTAGAAGGGTAATAGGGGAAAATTATTGCGGTGTATAAATGGAATTAGATGGGATTTTCTTACTGAAGGAGGAGGAAAATTAATACATGAAAGTAAATATAAATATCTACCTACTTTTATTGATGGTGATTCTAAATTTTCAAACTGCAAAATAATCTCTTTTGTTTCCTGAGATATTTACGACTTAACCATGGGATTCTATGGGCAAAATTACGTAAATATAAAAAGATTTGAACACTGGATACAATTTTTAAAGCAAAATAACTAAAAATAGTCAAGAACTGATAGCTTGGAAACCTACTTTCAAAACGGACGTAGAAAAAAGGTGTTTTGTACAAGTAAATGTCATTTTACATGCAGGCGAAGTTAAGAAGACCTTACCACATTGTTATTTTTGTTCCATACATAAATGGAATGGTTGATTCCAATTTAATATACCAAAACCACAATTATCTATTTGTTTGTACAGTAGACATTCGCTTACAATGAGGTGTTGCAAAGATAAATTAACATATCTTTTTATTCTGAACTTCGAATAAGTACCTTCTATAGTATTAGTAAATATGATTTCCTGTTCAAATTTCTGTATATATTATACAGTTGCAATTTAAAAATATACTATATTGGAATTGGCACCAAATTACACTACATGTGACATTCAATAAATACTAGCCAATGACAGAACTGGAAATATAATTTTTTTAAAAATATTTAATATTTCTTATTTAATTACAAAAATATTTTTCCTAATACCATATGGTTTATCAAAAATTAAAATGAAAAGGTGTCCTTAACGGCCGCTGGTCGTTAAGATTTATAGTGGAATTTTATGTCATTACGAAAAATCCTAAACGTCACACGGCCGATATGCCGTTGATTATAAACCTCGGCTATCGGCTCGGTTTAGAAACTTCAGCTCGACCGTTATTTAATTTTATATCGGCCTAATAACGTTAAATCTAATGCTTTCAGAAAAATGATCTTCACAGAAATAAACTTTGGTTTTGTAAATGGTTTTATGTTTACTTGAGATACTAATTTCATTCTTCTTTCTTCATTTTATGGCATTACTAAAATTATTATTTATTACTTCTATTTGAGCACACTAGCACAGAATTCTTTTCTACGACCATGTTTGAGTTTTTACAAAATATAAAAATCTGTTGTGGCCAGCACAATACCTTCCGTCTTCCGTATTATGTATAAATTCCATACATAAATTTTCTTGCAAAAGATTCTAAATTTCCAGTAAAATTATTTCATAAACAAACTATGTAAATTGCGCTTGACACTGACATCTTCTTCTTCTTTAGCTTTTCCCATTCGTTAGGGGTCGCTAATATTTTAATAAATTGAAATAGAATTTTTCAGGTTTCGTTAACATTCTTATTCGCTATAATTCATGAAAATACATTCCTCGAGATACTGGGTGAAGCTGCGGAGGTGAAGAACAATTTAATGCTCATAAATAAAGGATTCAGTATGAAGGTAAAATTTTGAAGTCCTACAATTGATATTTATGTTTTATAAATCGTTCAAAAACCGTTACTTTATAAACCAGTATGACATAATAGTATATTGTGTTATTAGGAGTAAAAGTGATACTTTGTGTGGCGAGCGTGGAAGTTTTCACGACAAGCGAAGCGAGTCGGACAATTGCACGCTGGGTGTGCCAATCATAGGTTATTTATTTATATTTGACAGCTATTGATGGTATTTAGTAACTTTATTCTTAGGTTATCTAGTGTGTTATAGTGACATTTAGGGCGATATTACAGCTTTCTTTTATACAAGTTACTTTGTTTTCGTTGATTCTGTATAGTTTCTATGGATATTTATTTGTTTTATTTATAGCTACTTTTACTCCGACGGCGTAGGAATTAAACTTCTACCTTGTGAATCAAGTCACAAAAGATGCTACTTTTATGACGTTTGAGGAAAAAATAAATTATTGAATATATTGTACTAGTTTCATGTATAATCTCAACACGTGCTCTATTTTAGTTCGCATATATTATCGTCTATATTTGCAAATGTTCGTATTCATTTCGCTATCTTACATTCAAATTCACTATTGTAGAAACGTGCACATAAAGCTCCAGTCATACTTCACGTCTACATTACGCGATTCTAGATGAATAAAAAATGACGCTGTCTCTCTAATGTCTTTCACGGCGTTTGTATGTTTAAAGTGTTCACTTTTTCTCTCTTCTCTGATGTGAACATACATCGCTACGTTTTTACATTGTCCGAATGCTTGTTTCGTGAATCTTGAAATGTTTCTTTTGCGCGTTGGTTTTACCAAGTTGCAAAATGGGTTTTCGACAAAAGAATTTTTCGTGTAATATACATCTTTATTTGATAAATTATTTCTTATTTTGTAATTACTTTCGCGGACGATGCAGCAGCGGTAAAGAGGGATATGACTACACAGTACCACTCGTCTCAGTTAAGGCAACAATTTACAGTGTTTATCTGAAGTGATTTGAGAGGAACTGAGACTTTGACCAAAAGGAAACAGCTAACATGTGCATTTGAACATTTGCGCACCAATGCTAGCTCATATATCTTGGGCATACTAAATTTAAATGTCAAAAAATGTTCGTTTTCGTAATCAGGCCATAAAATATACGTCAAAGCATTGTGTGGACCTCGCAGTCACCTAATAAATTTGTAACAGGTCAACAATTTCAAACATGACCTTTTTAGTTTGTGACGTCAGTTAATAGCCTGTGGAAGGATAAAAAATAAAAGAACCATATTAGTCTCACAAAGATTTTTAGATTCACAACATCAACAACGAATTTTTTCTACATTTTCACAAATTCTAGTTCAGGTTCAATGCCATTTGTTTCTATTCAATGGTTAAATTATTGTTGACACTTTGTTAAATGATTTTAATAATTCTAAAATTTCTCTGGTAGTCCAAGTAGATTTCTCTAAGGCATTTGACATGGTTAATCACAGCATTTTACTGGCTAAACTTAGATATTACAATTTTTCCGACAGATCAATTCAGTAATGTAATAATTATTTTAATAATAGAAACTTTCACGTTTAGATGTCTTCTTCTTCTTCTTCTAGTTTTTATAGTTTAAAATGTGCGGAGCCGCAAGACTCAATTCTAAGCACGTTACTTTTTCTCATATATATAACTGATATACCAACAGTATTACATTTTTTAATGCTTATTCATATGCTAATGATACAACCATACTTGCTACTTTAGATACCACAAATATTAGTAAACAACTTGAACTTGTTAACAGTGATCTAAAAAAAAAACATCCACTTGGGTAAAAGACAATGGGCTTAAAATAAATGCTTCTAAATCATCATTTCTTGTAATTGGAAATATGATACCATTCCTCATTTAATATTAGATGATTCAACTTTAAATCGTAGTAGGTCTATCATGTAGATAAAAACTTATTATTTAGAGAACATCTGAATAAAAAGTGGATTGCTGCACAAATTAGATTAAGACATCTTTGCCACTTTAGATGCATGAATGCTCTCATTTTACCACTCTTTGATTACTGTGGATTTGACAGAATCTGACAAACATAGAATTACACTACTGCAGAATTCGTGTTTACGTTTTGTTAATGGTGTGCGTAAATTCGATCACATTACCAAGATTTATCTCTATTTAATACATAAAATTATAAAAACTGGTACCCCACATTATTTGCTCGACAAATTAATAATCAAACAGTGCAACTACCCGCTACGGATGAAATATCTATATATTATTTCTTCATATAGAAAATCAAAATTTAAGGGCTCTTTTTCTTATCTTGCACCATATCTTTATAATACTATACCGAATGATTTGAAATCTCGATGTGTATATTCATTTAAAAATAAAATTAAGGAATTATTTGAGTAGCACCATTTTTACCCCTCGCTAACCTTGGTAAGGGAGGTATAGGGATCGTGCTATAAATCGCATATCGAGATTTTGGTAAATGACCAGGTTTTAAGATCCCTAAAATCCAACTTTAACATTTTCACGATAATGTCTGTAATGTTCATATGACATTTTTGGCTCAAAATGACCTGAGGAATAAGCTGTTAAAGTTTGTTATACTAGTCCTGAAACACCCTGTACATATGTTATGCATAATTTTCTAAAATTATTTATAATTTTAATCCCGGAGTCTACGCTTTAAACACAACTCCATGGTTACACAGCTCAGATCTCAAATGTATATAACTGACAGATATATGTCATTGTCAACAAACTAATCATTTCGAATAATAATAGTAACATTTTAAAAAGAAAATAGTAAGTGGAACAATAATGATATGGAAAGGAACTTAATACAGTATCCAGCATAAGTAAATATGTAGGAATATAGGTAAGATAATAAAAATATATAATATATCATCACGGCCTATTGTTGAGTGAGCCAATCTGCTTTGTACAGAGATGTGAGTAATAATGTTGAGATATTTGTATCGTGCGGGCATTTACCAGGCGTCACTTCACGAGAATCTGGGGAACCGGGTTCAATTCCGACCGACGCCAAATATTTTAGAATTTTAAATGGCACAAAATTGATCCCTATGGTGCACTTTCCACGCCAGCAATGAATATAGGTAAGTATTAAATAAATAAAATAAATATATCATCACGGCATATTACCCATTGCTGGGTCTGCTAATCTACTTTGTACACAGATTTCGGTAACGATGATGACATATTTATACGGTGCGGGCGTTTACCAGGTGTCACCTCACGAGCATTTTTTGCTGGCGTGGAGAATGCACCACAGGGGTAATTTTTGTACCATTTAAAATTCGAAATATTTGGCTTCGGTCGGGATCGAACCCGGTATTTAAATTTAATTTAATTTTAAGTATTTACATGAATAAAAATTAAATTACCACATCAGATTTTTTATTTGCTTTTCATGTTTTACTTATTGTCATTTATAGTTAAGATTTGTGTAGAAGTACAATCATTGTAATTAAGTAGCTCCTTTATTTTTTCATGTATTACATATTACATTGTAATTTACAGTTAATGTTTGTATAAAATTAGGATCAATGTTTTGTTTATATTGTTATATTTCTTCATGTATATATTTGGACTATGTCTTGATAAAGTTATCATTTTGGCGTTTTGGCACATCATGTTTAAATATCTGTATGGTTAGCTGGAAGACCAACCTTGGGTGAACCTCGCCTTTTGATTTCTATCAATATTTAGGTTTATTATTATTTTTATTATTATTATTATTATTGTTATAAATGTCTAGCAAGTCGTTAAAAAGTTTTACCAATCTAGTATGTAGATAAATAACAAACAATTTGATTTTTAATACCAAATCCATATCTAGTAGATAACAATTTTAACCTCCGTTACAGAATAGTCTCGCATACCTCAATACTGGAAAAAAACCCAAATAACTGAAATATAATCAATAAAACTCTTCAATTATCGAATGACGGCGGTGATGGATACAATACAAAATAAATTATAAATAAGGACCCAGTGGACAAAAACGACAAATCAAACGTGGTTTATGAAGTTTATTGCTTCACTGAAAACTGCAAAGCCACATACGTTGGGGCAACCAAACGTTATTCAAAGATCCGGATGAGTAAACATAGTAGATCAACACAGAATAATACGGCGAACAAATGTGCTCTGGCTGAACATTCGAATACACTAAAACACACTTTTGAACTGGATAGTTTGTAGATTTTGAAAGAACAGAATTTCTCCAAACGTATGTTTCTTGAAATGGTACATATCAGGGATGATAGCAACAACATCAATGCAAGGACATAACAGCGTATATTTTGTTGTATTGGAAAAATTCAAAAAGGAAAAAGCAAATTTCAGTCCAAATTGAGATTCATTTAAATTCCTTACATTTTATTCAAATTCCTACAACAATGCTACACAATCATTGGTGTGCAGACGACCAATATAGGAGTCCGTTTCGATGTTGTCAACAAGAATTCTTCCGCAAGATATTTCCGGCTATTTTCCGAAATGTTGTCAATTTTGAGTCTAAATGGATGAATTTTTTGTACGATGAGTAAAAACTGAATATTTAGTACGAATTTATTTTGTGTACATGATATGTAACTATCTGTAATATCTCGCTGTAAGTGTGATAATGTATGTTATTTTGTATGTATTATTTTGTTATATTACTTTTATATAGACCCTGAAGAAGGTGCAAGCGTATTGTAAAAATAAATTATGTTTGATTGAGATTTCTAGTAATTATTAACACATTATAAATACCATTTACTAAATGTTAATTTTTGACATTTTATTTCACACTCGTTGTATTTTACTGGAACTTTGCTCTGTTTATTTATTCTTGTGTTCATCTTTTTGGCAAACACGTTGCTTAATTTGAAAACATTGCTCATTTAGAGAAAACTTCCCGAGATACTGGTGTGAAAAGCGGAGAAAATATTCGTTTTATGTGAGATGTAGACATTTGTGTGCACCAGTTACCGCAACGAACTTATGTTCATTCGTCCAACAGTTACGGCGTTACGCTACGATATACTTGGACGTGAACCGCACATCAACACTACAAGCAACAACGAACTTCACCAAAAAACAATTTTACGAAAGACTTTTGTATAAATTTCTCATGTTATAAATGTCTTGCATGTACGAGGTATGTTCAAAAAGTATCGTTTTTTGCGTAAACAAATGAAATACGGGTGGTATCCTTCAGTGGAGATGTGTAAAAGATATTCATGCGTATCTGTGAATTTTTTTCCCGGCCGCAAAATACGTGTATCGCTGGCAGTCAGCTTATGAGTGAATAAGTGTAGTGAACGCTCTCGGATTTTCAATTTTTGCTAAATGAAGGATGAGCGACATGAGCAGCGATATTGTTTAAAATTTTGTCAAAAGGTTGGCGAAACCCAAGCAGAAACCTTTCGGAAAATTCAACAGGCTTTCGAGGACGATATCATGAGCATCTCACGAATAAAGAAGTGGTACAACCATTTCAAAGATGGCTGCATGTCAGTGGACAGCGAATCACGGCCCGATAGGCTACACAACAAGCTGAAATAACACTGTTATTGACCATGTGAAGATTTTGGTCATGTAAGACCGTCGTATTACTGTCAGAGAACTTGCGAACGAAGTTGGGGGTGAACATTGTATCGGTACATTCAATTTTGACCAAGGAACTAACATTTAGCAGCTCCATCACGGTAATGCACCCACTTATTCTTCGCATTTGATTCAATTTTTTTATCCAAGCACAACATTTCTCTCATTTTTCAGGCTCCCTGCTTTCCCGACATAGCTCCTTGTGATATTTCACTGTTTTCCAAGTTGAAAAGAATCCGATTTGAGTCAAAAGAAGACTGTATGCAAAATGCAACAACCCAATTAAGCACTATTTCACAAGAAGCCTTCCAGAAATATTTCCAACAATGGCAGGACCGCTGGGAGAACTGTGTGCGTTACCAAGCAGACTACTTTGAAGAGGATTAGGGTTCCAAACATCTAAATGAATAATTGTATTTTTGCCGACCAAAGGTTCTATAGTTTTTGAACAGACCTCGTACGTAACGTATATAACAAAAGCTTTGAGATAAAATTAGATCTCTTCATCAAATAAAAAGAATTTTTACCTTCCGTCACCTGTAGGTAGGTAACTGAATAAGAACGACACGCAAAACAGAAATGAGTGGAAGAAGAAAATAAAAAATAGCAGTCCGTAACGAATGGGAAAAGCTAAAGAAGAAGATGTCAGTGTCAAGTGTAATTTACATAGTTTGTTTATGAAATAATTTTACTGGAAATTTAGAATCTTTTGCAAGAAAAATTATGTATGGAATTTATACATAATACACAGGATTGACGGAAGGTATTGGGCTGGCCACATCAGATTTTTTTATTGAATCATTGACATGAAGGGTCGTTTCTATAAACTAAGGGGAGATAAGAAATCTAGTTTTACAACACAGACAGGAGACCATTATCTTGAATGCGACGCAGTTTTTTAATTCCTTGTCTCATTTGTCTATGGACCATGTTAAAACTACTTCCCCGATCGTCAGAAATGTTCTGTGCGTTTTGGTATTCCCAGCCATTATTGTATACTTGTCTGCTAAGAAATTCCCAAAGGTCTTCAATCAGTCGCACCTGAGAAACATTTGGGGGATTATAATCTCTCTCAATTTTATATAAAATGTTGGCTACGTTAGTCGCTTGCCTTATACTGACGCGAGTAGTCGCGTGGGTGACATATGTCACCCAGATGAAATGTAATATATAATAACATATATGGAATAAATGGGTGTTTATTTAAAGTCTTTATTTAAAATACAAATATAATAAAGGAAAATTAAACACTATTATTATAAACTTGCCACACAGAATATTTACTATATTCATTCTTTGGGGTCCCGTGGCCGCGTGTCTAAGTGTCTGGTGTCGAATTTTAAATGGTACCCTTTACCGAAGTAACTCCGTGCAATCTTCACGCCAGCAATGAATACATGTGGGGTAACGCCTGGTATACGCCCGCGCGGTACAAATATGTCAACATCATTATCGAAATCTGTGTATAAAGTAGATTGGCACTCCCATCAATGGGTAATATGCCGTGATGATATATTTATTTATTTATTTTTATTTTTCATTCATCCTTGTCTTTAGTGCAGACATATTTTCTACAAGGTAAAGCCTATTAATCTAAATATCATCAACTCAAAAAGCCGCTTAACAATGTAAAAGGTGATAATAAAAAGACTGCTATTTGCTTCTGATTTGAACATACATACATATATAAAATCACGCATGTATCACTTATGGCCGATAGTATAAAGGTCGATTAAATATGTGTTAAACAACAGTTAAGTAAACGGAGTTTATTTAGTGAACTTAGGTTAATTATATTTGGGTGGTATAAAATTAAAATGAACTAGAGTCAATTGAACGTAGTTTATCCCTTACTCAGTCGGTAATATTTCATGTAGCTCACTTCTCGTCATTCTATCTGTCAATTTAATTTTTTGAAATTTTGTTCGCGCGCGGGTCTATATATTTGAAAAATACCTACATAATACTTTTTCTACGTAAAAATATAAAATGAACAAAAAGCAGTAATCTAAGAATTTTGATGAAGAAGAAAGACTGCCATTAATAGAAATAATGCAAGAATATATAAATATTATTGAAAATAAAAAATCTGATGTGGCCAGCACATAACCTCTCGCCGTATATTTTACCTGGCTGTATGCATAAAGCAAAGAATATTTTTATAAATACAAATAATATATTCATATAAATCTATGACGTATAAACTTCTTTGTTATTCAATAATAGCATGTCTCAACATGAAGATATTTTACCATAAATTATGTTACAATAAATTACAAAGTAGAGTTTACCATATATAAATATTAGGCTGGTAACAGCAATTTTCAATTCGAACAACTTTGTTTACTTTCTCTTCATATTCTTCTAGTAAAAACATTAATTTTGGGCGGTCTAAAATGTATATATATTTGGATTGTGCATCTATTCTTACATATCTTCTTTTACATTTTATTTTTTCATACATGTTATATCTAAATAACACTAATTCCCTTTAATAAAGTGACGGATAGATTGCACTCCGATTATTCTTATATCGATGTGTAATTTTGTCAATATTTACAACTTACTTGAGAAGAATTTGATAGCTTTTTCGCAATTCAAAGTTACTCTAGTCTATAGTACTGGTGTACATTGTCCCATAATGTTTGAAACAAATTTAAGTCCTTCAACCTAGACTTGTCATCTCCATAATAGTCACAGATCAAGAATTAAGGGATTCTCCAAATACATTTTTCTTTCATTACTCATTATTTCTGACACTGACATTTATCTGTCAGTTACAAATAATTTAAATTTGCAACTATTTTTCATGGCATTCTTTCGGTTGTAAAATTAATTACAACATTATTTTATATATTATATTCCTTTTATCTCTAAATCTATAAAATATGTATAAAAATATTTAAATGTATCAGAAAGAGAATTTATTTTTCTTTAATATTATCAAGAAAAATTTTCAAAAAATAATACTTAGAAGATTTTTTTCAAGAATCTTCTACTTCCGGTTGTCCAATTGTTACCAAAACCTTTTCAGATCTTCCCATGAATGTCCGATTGGGAAATACGTTGTTAAACAAATTTTAAGTCTTATAGTTTTTGAGTAACCGTCCTTCCAACATCCCACACACACACATCCACACACACACACACACACACATACACACACACACACACACACACACACACACACACACACACACACACACAGACATCATCGTAAAAATGTTAAAATCGGATTTTTATATATCGACCTTAAAACGTGCTTATTCAATAAAATCTGGATATGCGATTTTTAGCATGAATCCAATACCTCTCTTAGCGAGAGGTAAAAAAGCTGACTCGGCAACAAATAATTTGAAAATAAAATCATGAACCGAAATTGCTGTAATGTGTAATGTGTAAAAAATCTAAAACTGTTCGTTTTTTCAAAACGGAACCGCAATTTAAATTCAACATCATTATATATTTCGAAAGGATTTCTCCTTTCCCGAAATATTCGGGGCCGTTTATTCATTAAATGTATATACATTATAATATGTTCGTCGTCACTATTAGAACTTGAATCGTACATCAACATTTTTACTCTAGAATATAAAAAGCATATAATTTAAATGAATTATAAAATATATGCTAATGCACTTAACTTACCAAAATATTAATTAAGTATATCAATATACTTTCTTAAAATATTATTAACAACATTGACAGTTATAATTATGAATGATATTCAGCGTTATTCAGAATATAAAAACGTCAGTTATTATTTAAACTCAATTTGAACAGATGAAATCGGCCGCTCAAGTCAAACGTAGTTTAAACTAAAGTCAAAAGCTAATTTTGTTTTATACTATTGAAATTTTACTTGAACCTAGTTCAATATCAGTTAAACTGAGTTCAATAACTGAACTATGTTTATACTATCGGGCGTTAGTGGGGTAGCACAAACCCGAAAATAATAACATCAACATCATACAACAAATCCTCACATATTAAAATAACCGATTTTCGGTAGCGAAATACCGCATTCGGATCACAATAACTTACGAAACAATCATCCACACTCATAATCGCAGTCATATATGCGCTGCTTCTCTTCCAACTTGAAAACTTTAAACGTAGATACAAATTTCCAATTTTGAGAACAGGTACACCATTAGTCCCGTGGGTGATCAGTATCAACCACTTACTTTTTTACCACTATTAGCCACAGCCTTACCTTTATCAACGTCATTGTGTTAGAAATATACAGCTACTATTATTCCTAAAAGGTTCTTAGACTTATGGATGTATGCAATTGCAGAAATAGGCACTAGCGTTTATCAAAGTAGAGTGGGTGATGTATGTCACCTGCGCGACTAACGTAGGGTTAATGCTCTACAGCATCTGGAAATTCGCTCCAGCTGGGCCGCTGTCTATTTGGTTACATTATTTCTTTTTCTAAATTTTAACTCATTTCTGACCAAAGTTCTGCTAACAATCATCTTTAAAATTCTAAATCGTTCAGTAAATTTGAACGATGACGTTCTAACTTTGTTTTGAGCATTTTAAAAAGTCTGCTGATTCGACTTGAAGGCAAAAGTTCGGATCGCCCACTTTTTGGTAAATTAATACATACTACACCTTCTTCACATTCCCTTATAGTTCGGTAACAATTTCAGGTTTCGTCTATCTGTCCAACTAACCTACAGATAGATTTGTATATTTCAAGTTTATATAATATCTTCCAAAACTTTTCCTGGCAATTTTAACATGGTATGTTATAAAACAACTACGAGGTCTGACAATTAAGTAATGAGACTGATTTTTTTCCGCGGTTGTGGTAACACTGCAGCTTAAAAAAAAATTACTTATTAATTTGGTATCCCTGCCCTATCGATTGATGTGTTTACCACCCCGGTACGACCATTAGTGCATCAGCTGTGTCGTGTTTTAAAGAAGTGTGTTAGTTGTGCTCGTCACAAAAATGGAAAAGCGTAATTTAGAGCAACGTGTAGCGATCAAATTTTGCGCAAAACTGGGCGATTCGGCTACAGAAACGTACGGTAAAATACTTAAAGTGTATGGTGGTGATTCTCTCAGTCGTGCACAAGTGTTTCGTTGACACAAAAAATTCAAAGATTGCCGTGAGAGTGTGGAAAACGCATGAGGAAGTCCAAGATGAAAACCATGCTTATCTGCTTCTTGGACAGCCGCGGGGTGGTCCAGTTCGCTCCACCTGGACAGACCGTTAACCAGATCTACTACCGGGAGGTACTCGATAGACTTCGAAAAAACGTCAACAGAGTGCGTCCCGACATCGCACGAACTTGGATTCTCCACCACGACAACGCGCCCTGTCACACCGCGGTCAGTGTGACCCAGTTTTTACCTCCAAAGGGATCGCGGTGGTACCACAGCCGCCGTACTTGCCTGATTCAACACCCTGCGACTTTTTCTTGTTCCCCAAAGTCAAGCAGGTGGTAAAAAGAACGCATTTTGAGTCGATTGAAGAGATCCAAGAGACCGTAACGAGGGTATTGTCGGATATTCCGATCAAAGCTTTCCAGAATTGCTACGATGCATGCAAAAATCGCTGGGTTGGTGCCCAAGGGAACTATTTCGAACGGGATCATGCGGTTGTTGAATAATTTTTAAATATACGGTTTTTATACACTCAGTCTCATTACTTAATTGTCAGACCTCGTATTATGTATTTATTATGTCCAGTGACAACTAGATTAAACCTTATTTAGTAACAAAATTTGGAGCGTAAATTGTTTCTCTTATCTTTTGTTACATATGTTATATCTCTACAATGCGTTGAACGTAACCTATTCTTGGTTCGTAGTTGACATTCCCATAACATTCCCGACCGCAACCACCGCGCTCCGGAAGCAGCACCCGTGACGTTGTGTGACGTCACGTCGTGATTCACACCCGGGTGCATCTCCCCTCCTGCTGACGTCGCCGGCACCGCGACGCTCCACAAGGATATCGATCCAAGCAGGCCGAGCAAAGCACAACGCTACTATTTCCGAATAACCTGTATAAATATAGGCCCACAGGTCACACGGAGGTTAAAACCTCCTGTCAAATATTTATTGTAACATGGATGAATAATTCGATTTTATTGTTGATTGGTCAATGTGTGTCAGTCAAGTTAATTTAAATAATGGTTGCTGTGGCTTGTTTTGCTAAAAGGTACAATGGGAGTGAAAAGGCTACTTACAAAATGAAATTCTAATACAATTGTGTGCAGGATATTATGTTATGTATGCATATTTAAAAGCTTTATACCATTTCTTTATTTCTCGATAATATTTTACAAACTTTTCATTTATTAAATGCATTGCAAGTTATCAATAATAATAGACTATTTTATGTCATTTAATGATTGCCATTGCATCAGAAATATTATTATATCTTCTTGCATTTTTTGTTTCAAACAATTGAAAGAGCTTCAAAAAAATTCTACAATTTCATACTTGGAAGTTAAGTATTTGCAAAAATAAAAACTGCAAATTTTATATTTTCACCTACACAGGGTGTTTCACAACGTCTGACCAATATAAGTAAAAGAAGTTTAATCAACATAGGTCTGATCTTCAACTGTTTCCGTGAAAGAGGACATTTTTTTGCATTAAAATCGAAGAAACACTGACAAAGATAGTGATCGAACAAAATTTTGTCTATGCCAGTAAATAAACTATAAAAATACAATAAAATTTTATATGAAACATTTTCTCAATTTTTAGTAGTTAAGAAGTTATTTGAAAATCAAATATTGGTCAAATCGTTAGTATAACGCCCAAACTCATAATATTTCGGCTGGTTTACATTTACAAGAAACAAATTATAAAACTTACGCAAATGGTGAGAAATTTCTACAAATTTCTTTCGACCAGCTTAAAATATAGATTTAAACTCACGAAAACTGAATATTGGGTTACATCATTATTATTAGTAATACCAGCTTTAATTCTATTAGGCATTTTATCCTTAAACTCTGCACATTTTTCTATGTTTATTGCTCCGTATATCTCGCAAGATAGGTTTTACTGTACGCCCTGGATTTTTACGAAGTTGTTTTTCATTGTGCCGAAAGTAAAGAATCTCGGTAGAAGCTAAATCTGGAGTAGAAGATGACCCTTAAAATGCCGATGAAACTATTATCACCAGACATTTGGCCTACAGTTTTTTACCTCTCGTTAAGAGAGGTATTGGATTCATGCTAAAAATTGCATATCCAGATTGTGTGTATGTGTGTGTATATGGGAAGGTTGGAAGGACGATTTCTCAAAAATTAATATCTGCTTAAGTACGTATTTCTCAATTGGACATTACTGGAAAAAGCTGAAAAAGTTTTGGTAATTGAACAACCGGAAGTAGCAGATTCTTAAAAATGAAAATTTTTGTTCTTGCTAGTATAAAAGAAGAGTAAATTCTCTATCTGATACGTATAAATATTTTATTATATCTTTTTATAGATTTAGAGATAAATAAATATAAGATATATAATAATCAGTTGCAATAAATCTCACAGCCCAAATAATGTCATGGAAACCAATTGAAAAAATAAAATGTTTATAACTGACAGATAAATGTCAGTGTCAAAAATCCAGAGACATTACTGAAGATTTATTCTAGGAAGTACATACATTATATTATTTCTTATTGTATTAATAGTTAAATATTTAAAATTATAGGTATATTACAAATACCCTTCAAAAATACTGTCAATCCCGACAATAAATTGGAAACATTTAAAAAAATTAGAAGAGGACAAAATTTCTTCATAGAATAAATTTAAAATTAAAAATCCAAATATAACGAATAGATGTAAGTAGATTTTTTGGTGTAGAGTGTAGGTATATAAGAAATGTTAAATAAAATAGGGCGCGAGCAGTCATGTCACTTTGTTGGCCTTGAATGATAGCTAGTAATTATGTACATAGATGTCAAATAATCATAATTTTTCATTCTAAATTTAGTGATTTTCGAATTTCATGTGGTTTACTTTCCTCGACATTTAAATTCTACACTCCTGGTGGCAAATTAACTACGTGAATTTAGAAAATCTTGAAATTGTTAATGAAAAATTCTGATATTTGACACCTATGTACATAATTACTAATTGTCATTCTGACACAGGCCCCCATATCTGCTTTTCAAGGCCGTCAATATCACATGACTGCTCGCACCCTATACTTATGTAACCAAAAACGGAAGTGCTGGCCACAACAGATTTTTAAGTCTATATTTAAAACAGCCGAAAGAATTTTGTAGAAATTTCTAACATTTATGTAGCTTTTATAATTTGTTGAAAATGTAAACCGGCCGAACTACTTATTATAGAGTTTGGGCTCGCATTTGATTGATCAAGATCGCCACATTTTACTTAGTACAATTATTTGATTTAAAAAAAAAACAAAAGCAAATAAAAGACGACCTCTCAAAGATGAACAAAAAATATCATATAATTGAAGTCGTAACTCTTATAGTTTTCGAGATAGCAGAGGTAAATCTCGTAAAAACTCATTTTTCACTGCTTTGTATCTCGGAAACTATTGGAGCTTGATTAGCATTTGTTGTTTACGTTACTATGCGGATTTGCCGTTTCGCAATTTGTTGTTTATTTATTATAAACATTTCACTTGTAGTATATAGCAAATTTAAACTTGTTAAATATCTTATTGTTTTGTTACAATTTACATTAAGTTTTTTAGTTATGTTACCGACTTCTCGAGTACTCTATCTTGCCGACTTCCGCCGAGCAGAAATCGTTGCCAACATAGTGAACCAAATGCAATAAATTCATTATTTTAAAATTAAATTTCATTCAATATTCCACCATTTTCTCTTATTATTATGAAGCGAGAGAGTGTTTGAAAAACTATACTTTATTATTATAAATTTAGTTCTTTAAGAAATGCTTTAGAAATAGGAGAATTTTTTCCAAAATTTCCCGGTCACTAATCTGATGGAGACCTGGGAAATTGACATTTTGGACGTTGCTTAGGCGACGCGAAACTACACATTTCAATACATGAATACAACAAGCATAATGTAGTTGCCAATTTTAATCTGACATAATCATCAAAGTGTAATTTCTTTAAACTTATAATTTCAAGGTTGATACCAGGTTATTAAACTTTCTTGATAATGAAGATTAAATATCTCTAGAATTCTATCCTTATTTCATTTTTTGCCTCGTTTTTCCCATTCCAAATTTAGTTCGTATCTTATGTAAATGAAATTTGTTCTGGAAGCATGGGACAGCCTGGAGCTCAGTCTGGAAACTTCTGGATTGATTTTCCTTAAATTCTGTGAAAATTTTGAACACTTAACCCTAATGGAAATAGTTGTTATAATGCCTAACGAGATATCCTACTTTAACTTCAAATGTACATGCTCTCAAAAGTTTTCTTAGACTGATAGTTTTCATTTAAATTAAATTACTTTTAGTTTTAGTTACTTCTTTAACGACATCCATTTTTCACCAAAGATATTTTAATAATGCTGTAATACATATGCGGAACAAAGAAACTACATATTTAGCAGATTTATTTAATCTAATCTTTCATCGGAATCATGTTAAATAAAATATTTACGTGATGTGTTTAAAGTATATCAATAAAATTATGACTATTCTACATTTAATAAGAATATCAAAGTTTATTTTGCATAAATAATTTATGTGATAATTAAAGAACATACACACATAAATGTAGGTTACACATCGATTTATACTCGTCCAAATTTAATTATATTTACATTATAGTGACACAAATATCATGTTTTTATTTTCCGTGTTATCATAATGTTAATTACATTTTTAATTATGTTTTTACTCAAGGTCGTGTGAAAAACAACACTGGGTTACGCCTTTTAATTTGATGTGGAGTAATTTTATACCGTCTTATACATTAAATTAGAATAAATGTTTTATTACGCTTCTTCCAAGAAGGGGAGATTTTCAGACAAGGAAATCTAAAAAGAAAAGATGTAAAGAAGAAATTAATTTTGTTTTCTCTTATGTTAAACAAACAAAATTATATATTTTTTTCCAAGCGATTTTGTTTGCATGCGTCCATTAGTATCTCTATTACTAATTCTTCCTTAATATTTTTAATGAATTTATCAAAATTTATAATTGTATCCTACCAACTGCGCCAACTTTGAATAACGCGTACTAGCGTAACACTGTATTCTCAGATGTCAAATTACTATAATACTTCATTCTCATTCAACTAAACTCTCAACAATTTACTGATACAAACTGGTAAGTATACAACTGAATTTACGACTAAATCGTATGTTTCACTGATTGAAGAGAATATACGTTGAAATTAAATCGAATTGCGATTGCAACATGATTTACGTACATAGATTTCCAGTACTTTTCCTGTGTATACAGGCTGTTCAATTTAAGTGTATCACTATTGCTATCTCGAGAACCGTAAGAGATACAAAGTCGGTTAAATTAGCAAACAATTTCTATATTATAAGACTATTAAAATGAGCATTACAAAAATTATTTTCAACCAGTGGTTCTCAAAATACAGAATTCAACTTTTTAATTTTATTTGGCAACAATGCGATTTGGATGATGCAACAACAGTAATATTTACGTCAGTTGTAGTAGAAGGCTGCGTGTGTTTTGTTTTCAACTATAGCGTAATCTTTTTTTCACATACGTCAGCTAAAAATGGAGCCTGCACATGTCTTGGGTATTGTGGCAGTTGATGCTTGGAAATTACAACCTTACTGAAACTAAAATTTGACGTTGAAGGTCAAGCATTCTTGTATCGACTAGTCGCTATTGATGAAACGTGGGTTAGAGATTTTGAGCCGGAGTTGAAATCACAGTCCAACGACTGGAGGTCCAAATTCCCTCGGCAAAAAAATTTTGGAGAGCTGAATCAAAAGTCAAACAAATAATTATCTTTGCTCATGATTACAAAAGAATCATCATGACAACCTCCATGTGGAACAAGTATCACAGCAGTTTATTATCGGGTCTTCATGCAAAAACTGCGCAGAAAATTGCACAAACCCCTACCTCAGTTGCTCGAGGCTGGGCCACTCATTTTCCATGACAATGCTCGCCACCACATCGTCGTAACCGAAAAACTGCGTGAGTACGGTTGGGAAATATTACCTCATGCTCGCGACAGTCCGGACATGAGTCCACCAGACTTTGACATATTGCCAAAGTTGAAACATCCTATGCGTGGACATCGTTTTCTGTCTCTGGAATATCTTCATGCTGCCGTTACCCAAACCATTCGACAGATGAACACAGATGATGTCTTGGAAGGAATAGTAAAACAAATGAAAAAATTAACAATTGTGTGCAATATTTATGAAATGACCCTCGTATTTCAACAAGATTGATTGAACACCAGCGATCGATCAGATTGAACCAACCTGGAAAATCTTCATTTGGAGAGCATGCCCTGGAAGAATTCCATCGAATTAATTTCGAAGAAACAAAAATTCTACACACCTCAACAACAGGTTAATTAGAGAAGCCATTGGCCCGTACTACGATCACGGTTTTAACTAAAACGTTGTTTTAAAAAATGTCAAATTCAAATTACAACATTTAATATTGCACGTATGTTTGAAGATCGATTTTTTAAAAAATATTTGTTTGAATAAAAACTATGTTCTGCTTTTATATCTTATTTTGATAAATTCGATATTATTTATTATTGTTATTAAATAATGATATCTGACACTTCTTAAAACAGCGTTTTAGTTAAAACCGTGATCGTAGTACGGGCCATTGAGATTTTCAAAACCAAGAATATTAATCTCAATCATTGTGACGGTTTAGAACTTAGTCGAGCAAGGCTTCCTATATTAAATATGTTGTAATATGTTACCTTGGTTACTTGTTGCTATTGTTTTGTTATTATTTATGTATATTTCCATAAAGGAAGAAGTTTATACTGTCGAAACATTGGGTATTTAATAAATATACAGAGCATAAACTAAAAGGTTGTCTTATTATTAAGAAACGAAAACTCTGTGGCGAATATAACAATTAATTTCGTAGTTTCAGAACGACGGCCACATGGGGACTCAAGAAACGATAGGTCGACCGTATTAAAGAAGATATGATGTATGCCAACTTTTCTCCAGAAAATGCCTTACGTCTAGTCAAGTGGACACGGGTCTGTAAATTTGCGGACCCTATAGTGAGTAACGTGTATCTTCCATCAACGATAGATTGAACCAATTTTCTACCAATGCTTGCTAATGCCGGACGACGTATCATGCCTAGTTCACGCCTTCGATAGAGTCAAACTGCTGACAATGTAAATATGCTGACCCTGTAATACAAGAATAAACACGAGGAAAATTCGGTCACACTTATTTCCATTTAGTTAAATCCTTGACGTTACTTCAGATTTAATATAAATAAATAAATATTCCATCACGGCATATTACCCATTGCTGGGTGTGCCAATCTGCTTTGTGTACAGATTTCGGTAATGATGGAATATTTGTACCGTGTGGGCACTTACCAGACGTCACCTCACGGGCACTCATAGATGGCGTGGAGAGTGCACCACAGGGGTTAATTTTGTGCCATTAAAATTCGATGTAATTTTTGGCGTCGGTCGGGATCGAACCTGGGTCCCCAGATTCGCGACCAGACACTCAGTCACACGGCCACGAGATCCCATGATTTTATGCTTCTTAATATAAGTGGGTATCAATTTTGAGCAAACTGCCTATGAAACAACAATATACTGGTGTATAATGTAGTTGAAAGCTGGCAGAGAGAGGCTGTTTAGAAATCAATATTGAAAATAATTTGCGTTGGGAGTCAACCTGTAGCTCTCCCTTCATAATCCTGCATATAATGGAACGTTTAGCTGATAATCTTGTAATTCTCACTTGTACCGTAGCGTATCCCATATCTGTTATCATATCACTCGGAGTAATTGTATGTTATGTTGTTGAGCAATATACGACGACACCGTTGTTTGCCTTCGTTTTTCACTTGCATTTTCATTCCATTACAGAGCGCCGTTTAATTAAAACAAACAACCAAGCACATTTAGAAATGGTTTTCTTATGGGACGTGTGACTAACTACCATAAAGCTCGTTTTAATTGGTTCTTAATTCAAAAACTAGCTAAAATAATAAATTTTTGGAGGATTTACAATTATATTCAACATGAATTTCGGTGGTGAGTTTTCAATGAATAAGCACGTTTTAGGGTCTCTACAATACGATCTTACTATTTTGACAATGATGTCTGTATGTGTGTGTGTGTGTGTATGTGTGTGTGTGTGTGTGTGTGTGTGCGAGTGTGTGCGTGTATGTGTGTAACTATAATTTCGACCGAGATAACTCCAATACTAGAATTCCAAAAATTACAATTTTTATATATTATATGCAGACTTGATTAGATTCAGAGGCGGCGCTAACGAGACGGGGGTCCACCCACTACCCCCAATCAAATAATATTTTGTGTATACTTGTGAATAAAATATATCAATGTAACAATTTAATGACAGTTTAATAAAGTATTATTGCTCAATATTGTTGCAGTAATTATTTTCATACTAATATAATTCATAATCATAATCCAGTATAAATGGATGCATAATTCTGTGGTAAAATTTTACTAGATGAAATATTTATTAAACTGTCATATTGATAATTGTGTTTTATTTCCATGGCCGTCTAATTATTTAATATTTTTCACATTTTATATCGTCATTACGTCATGCTGCACATGGGCTGTTGCATCGAATTTAAGCTTATTTAATGTAAAATTTAATTCTAAACTACTTGAAAATCGTGTCATTGTAGTGTAGTGCAGTGTAGAGTAGTATAGTTAGCACTAGTATACACTAGTACTTTGGTGACAATAAACAAGAAAGTGCATGCTCTGCCACGTGATGAATGCTATCTGATCAGCTGATCCTGCAAAACTTTTACACACGAAGTTTAAACTCACGTTTTTTGTATTTTTAACAATTATTTTTTACTTATTTTTCTTTTTATTTTTGTAGTTTTTTTGGTTTTTTCCCATTGTTATTGTTACTTATTGTTATTTGTGATGAATAAAGTCTCGCAAGTATGTACATAACCTGTTTCCAAAACAACGGAGTATTCTTCAAATAAATAATAAAATATTTATTATAAAATTTGTAACTAAATTATTATATTTCCTTTGTGAATATGAGCATTTCACAGACTTCATCCCCACTACAGAGCTCTGAACTCTTTATACTACCTCGGGAGTCAGTGCAAGTAAGTTAGAACTAATTCTGAAATGGTTGTCAACGAACAACGAATGCACGAAGCTGCCCGTTTTGTCAAAAACACGCTAGTGAAAAAAAATGACACTAGTGTAACTCAGTACATGTCAACGAACAAAGCTATTATTACAAATATTAAAGAATATTTTATTCTCTATACGAATTGATTACATTCTATACTTCATATTCAATGAATATAAAGTTAAAAAATGATAAAGGAGTTAAATTTCATAAAGCAGCCAGTTATGCTATAACCATGGAAACAGCTACTATAATAAGAAAATTCTAATTGACAGATGTCAGTATCAAATACAATTGACATAGTATGTTAGTGTTATAATTTTTCTGGAAATATAGAATATTTTGCTAGAAACTTTCTATGTGGAATTTGTATAAAATACATAAAACGGACGGAAGATAATGTGCTGGCCACATTAGATTTTTTTAATGTAGTAATAATCATATTACTATGGTTTAAAGAAAGAACAACTAATACCAACATTTCGTACTGTGATTTAAAATCAACAAGAAATTTGTTTTCGACCGCCAATGGCCTAAGAAATGGACTTTTTCGTTATGCATTGTTGATGTAATATACAGATAAGGTACAAGTATAAATTTTGAGAAAAAGTAAAACGTCTATAAAAAATTACTGTTAAAGTAAAATTTCCGCAAAAATTAGCTAATACCTGTGGTCTATAATAGCTGATCGCAACCATTGGGTCACCTTAAATCGTGCCTATTCAATAAAATCTGGATATACGATTTTTATCATGAATCTAATACCTCTCTTAGCGAGAGGTAAAAAGGTTGCGGAATACTGGTCTAAAACGTTAACCGGTGAAGCAGGTTTCTGCCACAAACATTTACCCATGTGGGTAAAAACTCTTTAGCGGTAATGTCTTTCAAGGATGAGCATGATTTGTGTTATAAATAATTAAAAAGAAAAATAAGTATAAGTCTAAATAATGGTGTGAAACATTTGTATCCTCTTATCATGTATACTTTGTAGCTTGGCCAAGTCAATATCCTTGCCCTTTGCCTTCTGTCAATGTCCATTCTACCCGTCGTTTATAAACCCATCTCCCTGTCTGTTTTGTTGTGCTGTGTTGCGAACGTGTGTTTATTCGATAGTCCGACGTTTGTTTATTATTTGCCAACAGCTTGTTTCACTACCCGTTCAATTTGTATGCTTGCTATGCTGTCTATATTGTCTGTTGCCTTCAAAGATTCTAATTTCTGCTCGAGGAACCGAAAGGGATTTTAGAGATGGTTAAAGAGAGATAATTGGGAAAGGAAGATTTTGATTTACTTTTTAACAAGAGCTTGCAAGTCAACGATTTTCAAAGCACATTGTGGGAAATTCAATTTTGTTTGTAAATATGTACACGCAAGAAAGAATGGAGAGATTACCTGGTGAAATTTGTTTGTTAGGTAATGCAGATTTTTTTACAATATACAGATACAGTAACGATTATTACCATCAATTTATGGAAGTTATTTTCATTATTGGGCTCTAATTTTCTTTATTATAATAAGCATTTTTACCTTTCGTCACCTTTAGATAAGGAAGGTATTATCTTTGGTCAAAAAATACGATGTGACTTTTAATAAATAAGCAGGTTTGAGGTCCCTAAAATACATATTTACTGTTTTTACAATGATGTCTGTATGGGGGTGTGTGTGTGACAAAAATTTCTCCTTCAATAACTCCAATACTACAATTCCAAACATTATATTTTATCGTATTCCTCTTCTGTACGTCCATATTGAGAGTTGATTAGATTTTGGTTATAATTGGTCAACCTAAAGTACTCTTAATTGAAGTTTGAAATTAAATTTCTTAAATCAGCCACCTATGTTATAACCATGGGACGAAGGAAACTACTAATATATTCAGTTAATTCTAATTGAAAGATGTTAGTGTCAAATGTAATTTACATAGTTTGTTCCTGAAATAATTTTACTGGAAATTTAGAATATTTTGCAAGAAAATTTATGCATAGAGTGTGTACAAAATACACAGAATTGATGGAAGTTATTGTGTCCTTACCTAAAGGTGACGGAAGGTATTATCTTTGGTCTAAAAATTCGATGGTGAATTTTTAGCAAATAAGCACGTTTTAGGGTCCCGAGAATACGATTTTCCTATTTTTACGATGATGTATGTACGTGTGTGTATGTGTATGTATGTATGTGACGACTCTTTCATTGACGATAACTCCAATACTACAATTCTAAAAATTATAATTCTTTACATCCAAATGAAGAGCTGATTTTGATTATAATTGGTCAATCGGAAGTATCCTCATTTCAAGATTTTAATAGTTTTTCTTGAAAAAACGCTGTTGAATATTATTTTTACCTTCCGCCATCTTTAGATAAGGAAGGTATTGTCTTTGATCAAAAAAATCAATGATTGTTTAGTGAATAAGCACGTTTTAGGGTCCATATAATACGATTTTACCATTTTTACGATGATGTCTGTATGTATGTTTGTCTGTATGTGTGTGTGTGCGTGTGTGTATGTGTATGTTTGTGTGTCTGTGTGTGACAAAAATTTCTGATCGCATAACTTCAATACCACGATTCCAAAAATTATATTTTCTTCGTATTCTACAAGTTTACATCCAGAAAAAGAGCTGATTAGATTTTGGTCATAATTGGTCAACCGGAAGTATCCCCATTTGAAGATTTTAACAGTTAAATATCATCTATTGGCATTCAACGTTATTATAACTTAAAGAATATGTTATTCTCTATAAGATTTGATTGCATTTTATACTTCATATTCAATAGATATAGAGTTATAGGAATTATAAAGATATTCAATTTCATAAATCAGCAAGCTATGCTAACCATGGAAACTGCTAATATATTCAGATAATTCAAATTGACAGATGTCAGTAATTTCAGTATCAATGAAAAGTCAATGAATGTGGCAGAGATCAGGATCTTGAGATAGATGTTGGGGAAGACATGGAAAGATACGGTAAGGAATTAAAGAATAAGGGAAATAACTCTAGTTTAAGAAGTTTCTAGAAAGATACAAGACAGACGATTACATTGGTTTGAACATGTCATGAGGAGAGATGAAGAATATATTGGAAGAAGAATGAATAGCTTAGTAATAGAAGGTTGATGAAACAGGAAGACTAAAGATAAGATGGAAGGACTGTATTGCGGAAGACTTGAATGAAAAGGAACTGAATGAGAACAACATGCAAAACAGAAATGAGTGGAAGAAGAAAATAAAAAATAGCCATCCTTAATGAATAGGAAAAGCTAAAGAAGAAGATGTCAGTGCCAAGTGCAATTTGCATAGTTTGTTTATGAAATAATTTTACTGGAAATTTAGAATCTTTGGAAGAAAATTTATGTATGGAATTTATACATAATACACAGGATTGACGGAAAGTATTGTGCTGGCCACATCAGATTTTTTCACATTTAATGTTATTATAAATATTACAGAATATTCTATTTGCTACACGATGCGATTGCATTTCATACTTCATAAATGAGCCAGCTATGCTATAACTATGAAAACGGCTACTATATTAAGAAAATTCTAATTGAAAGATGTCAGTGTCAAGTGCAATTTACATAGTATGTGTTACAATTTTACTGAAAACATATAGCAACTTTTTCAAGAAACTTTCTGTATGGAATTTGTACAAGATACATAGAACTGACGGAAGGTAATATGCTGGCCACATTATATTTTTTATATTATTCTTGAAAAGGTTAGAAATTATAAACTTCTGAAGAGTTAGAAAACAAATTTTTATTTAATGTTCCAAGAAAATATATCGCTAGATATTAAGAATTTCCCCAAGGCAGAATATACAATAGTAGCTCTCGTGCATATAACATTTACTGTTCAACGATTTAAACAATATTTAAATAATTAATATTGCCACTTGTATTTAATTTTAAAGTAACCTGTTTGCATTTCAAATACAAGGTGTTAAAAAATTCATAACAGGTTCTTATCAAGTAGTAGCGGAAACATTGAGTTCATATTACTACGTTTATGTGCAGATAACACAGAAAATAAATCGTTAATTCAAATCAGAGGAGGCGAGTGTCATGGCCGCCTGATGCAGAGTCGGAGTATAATAGCACCACTCACACTCTTATGACCCACTTATGTAAAAATAAAACGTCATTACACGTCAGAACATGCGTGATTGATGGACAAGGCTAAATGATCCAATTCGGCTTTCTATAATTGTGAATAAACATAAGTTCCTATGCATATTTGTTCCCTACAACCTACCATTAAAAGGAAATACGTTCTTGAATTAAATATTATTCACATAATTGCATACCTCGGTATAATCCGTAACTAATTTATAATACTACAATCGTGATAAGTACAACCCAGTATAAAAATATCTGATGTGGCCAACACATAACCTCTCGCCGTATGCATAAAGCAAAGAATATTTTTACAAATACAAATAATATATTCATACATGTCTATGACGTATAAACTTCTTTATTATTCAATAGGAGGATGTCTTAACACAAAACAATTTTCACAAATACAAAATTTATATGACATTTCACTATAAATTATGCACAATAAATTACAAAATAGAGTTTACCATATCTAAATTTTAGGCTAGTAACAAAGGATTTTCAATTTGAACAATATTCTTGTTTACTTTCTCTTCATATTCTAGTAAAAACATTAATCTGGAAATTTGCATTTCTTCTTACATATCTTCTTTTACAATTTCCTTTTCCATACATGAATCTAAATAACACATTTATTGCCTTTAATGAAGTGATAGATAGATTGCACTCAGTTTATTCTTATAACGATGTGTAAATTTGTCAATATTTACAACTTATTTGAGAAGAATTTGATGGCGTATGCATATTTATCTTAATCATTACTCATTATTTCGATGAGATATAATTTTTCTATATTTGGAGTGGAGACAATATTCACTTTCATCTTGTGTGTATAACATTTAAATATCGTTTTCCTTCGGGCTGTATTCCCGTACAGTCCGCCTATTCGCACTTTGTTCGATTTGTAGCGTCTACAATTCAAATATTTTCTCGTATGCAATCATCCATCACCTTTTCTGTCATTATTGTGCGCTGAGGGCTGTCCCGATTATCTTATCCCATTGTCGGGATTAACAGTATATCTAAAGAGTATGTGTAATACACCTATAATTTTAAATATTTAACTATTAATACAATAAGAAATAATATATGTATGTACTTCCCAGAAAAAGTCTGCAGTAATGTCTCCGGATTTCTGACACTGACATTTGTCTGTCACAAACATTTTAAATTTTTAATTGGTTTCTATGATATTATTTGGGCTGGACTATTATATAACTTACATTTCTTTATCTCTAAATCTATAAAAGATATAATAAAATATTTATATATATATATATATATATATATATATATATATATATATATATATATATATATATATATATACCGGGTGATCATTTGAAAACTTCCCACCTTGAATAACTCTTTAATTAATAAAATTATCAAAAATCACTAAAACAGGTCAATGTTATTTTGGAGGGGGACATTTAATAACCTATTCCAATCAGTTGGGAAACTTTCACCCTCCCCTCCAGCCACCCCCACCCCAAAATTTTAAATGGCACTACCCCATGTGTGATACATCATTTTAAAGGTTGTAAAATTCTCAATGTTTTAAAGCAAAGAAAATTAAAATCGGCCGAGCCGTTCATGAATTAGAGACAAAAATGTATGCCCATTTTGAGTGGTTGATCAAGCCATCTACCTACGTTTTGCTTTGAAACAAAAGAACGTGCGTCGTACAAGTTCAAAGTGTCAAGTGTTGTAGAATTCAGGAATTAAATATCGCCGCTTCAGATAACTTTAGATTACTTTGATTTGGGGTAGCGTTTGTGCCAATTGTGTCACTGAAATGACATACACTTTAGAAGAGAGAATTGAAATAATTTTCATTTATGGAGCTGAAAATCAATGTGCTCGACGTACACTTTGAACTTGTACGACGCACGTTCTTTTGTTTCAAAGCAAAACGTAGGTAGATGGCTTGATCAACCACTCAAAATGGGCATACATTTTTGTCTCTAATTCATGAACGGCTCGGCCGATTTTAATTTTCTTTGCTTTAAAATATTGAGAATTTTACAACCTTTAACATGTTGTATCACACATGGGGTAGTGCCATTTAAAATTTTGGGGTGGGGGTGGCTGGAGGGGAGGGTGAAAGTTTCCCAACTGATTGGAATAGGTTATTAAATGTCCCCCTCCAAAATAACATTGACCTGTTTTAGTGATTTTTGATAATTTTATTAATTAAAGAGTTATTCAAGGTGGGAAGTTTTCAAATGATCACCCGGTATATATATATATATATATATATATATATATATATATATATATATATATATATATATATCAGATAGAGAATTTACTCTTCTTTAATACTAGCAAGAATAAAAAAAATCAAAAAATAATATTTAGAAGATTTTTTTTTAAGAATCTGGTACTTCCGGTTGTCCAATTATTACCAAATACTTTTCAGCTCTTCCCAGTAATGTCCGATTGAGAAATACGTAGTTAAACAGATATTAAGTATTATAGTATACATTACTTGGCATAATATACTTGTTTTATTTGTTACTGATCAATAACATGTTTGCCATATACACTATATTTTGCACCGGTGTAAGAACTGTTCTTCAAGACATGTCTCAAAATCTCTTCAGAAAGTGTCTAGGCTAAATACGAGGGTCATTTCATAAATAATTCACAGGTTAGCAACACTGCGAATTGGATGATGCAACAATAGTGACATTTACATCAGTTGTAGTACAAGGATTGGGAAAGAAGCGTATGTATTGTTTTCAACTATAGCGTAATCTGTTTTTCACAAACGTCAGCTAGAAAAGGAGCCTGCCCGAGTACTGGGTATTGTGACTGTTGAAGATCGGAGGTCGTACATTAAAATTGAAACTTTACGTAGCAAAAACCCAACAAAAATCCACAGTAATTTAAGTACCTGGACCACTCATTCTCTATGACAATGCTCGCCCCCACATCGGGACTGTCGTTACCGAAAAGCTGCGTAAATACGGTTGGGAAGTGTTACCTCATGCTCCCTACAGTCCGGACATGAGAACACCATACTTCAACCTATTCCCAAAGCTGAAACAGCCTATGCGTGGACCCCGTTTTCCGTCTCTAGAAGCGCTTCATGCTGCCGTTACCCAAGTCACTCGACAGATGAACAGAGATTGTATCTTGGGTGGAATAGTAAAGCTTCCCAGACGTTGTGACTTGGTCATTGAAAAGCAGGGAGACTATATTGAAGAATTGGAAAGAGATAGTGTAATAAAAATAAACAAATAAACTAACAATTGTTTGCAATATTTAAGAAATGACACTCGTACATGTTTTGCAATAACCTCCTTCGCTAATGATATTCCTTTAGCTGATAAGCAAGTTCACCAATATTTTGTTGTTTATGAAATATTTATTTGACATTTTTCTCATCTCACCAAATAATTCTGTAAATGTTTTCTTCGAGTACATAACCTAATTTTAATAAATTCTGTCTTATCTTCTTCGTCTCTTAATTTTTTCTTTATTACTTTTGGTTTTTCCAAGTTTTCTTGTACACTTTTATTGGGCTTTGCTTATAGTACAGAGTAATTTAAATAATAATAAAGTCTTAGGTCGACTGGTTTCGTACACGAGATGCGCTCGTTTTTAAAAATATATTACTGATGAAGAAAAACTACGAAATAGATTGCAGTCATTGTGTTGCAAGCAATTAATTTTTCACATGTTACATATTCGTATATGGAAGGTTCTAGTTCAGAATATAATCCTGAGGCCACTAGATTCATCATAACAAATACATAGAGCAAACTGCGTTCTATATTTTATTGTAATATTGTCTCTCTAATACAGCCTTTGTGAATTTAAGCCTGATATACAATAGCGCTCGTTCCAACCTGAACGTATTAGTCGTAGTATAATCAGTCAACTCCTACGACAACCTTTGATTACCAATGTAACCCAAGAGACATCGGAGAATAGCGTATAATAGGAGAACAGTCAATAGCCTGATCACCATGGATACGTAGACTTCTCTGTGATTTACAATGCCAGTATCAAGTGTTACCTGTAATTTTAACAGTAATTCATTTGATGTTCTATTTCGATTCCATACTGTTGACAACAAATTCTTAAAATGTAGGAAAAGATTGTGGTCGACGAACAGAGAAAATCCAAAACGAGCATTGCTTGCTAAGCATTAATAGGGCTATTCTGTAAGCATCGTTATGACATAACGAATCGTTAAAACGTTATATCGTTATGGTAATATCGAAAATCGTTTAATAGGCTTATTCTGTAAACGATCGTTATGACATTATGCATTGTTAAATTGTTATTATAACGATAATCGTTAAAGTGGTATTCTGTAAAGGTAATATTAAAATAATTTAATAAGTTTTTATTCCTAGCGCCTAACGCAAGCTTCCCAATTTGTCTACAGATGGTAGTAGTAACTCTAGCATAACCCACAACAAGAAAAAGAAACAGTCTGACAGCTGACTCCCACCAGAACTAATCTAACCTAGAAGTTTCGTAAGTGATGTTGAATTATTTTAGATATTTCATTTAAAATTAAATTTGATTTTAGGAAATAAAGTTCTTAACTTGATCCCAAGGTTATTATTTTTTAAAATGAGTTACAGAATACGGATACAAAAATAACGATTATCGTTAAGTAGAAATAACGATTTTCATAATAACGATTTCGTTATGGTAACAATTCTATTTTACAGAATAGGCCTGTTATTCTGTAAACGACCGTTGACATTATGCATTGTTAAATCGTTATTATAACATTAATTTAATTCTACATAACGAAAAAAAGATATCGTTACGACTGGAAAAATCATTCGTTACGTTTTGTCAATAATTCATATTTTTATTCGTGTCAAAATAAAATTGCTCTTATGTTGAATAGTGATCTCAAAAACCCGTCACATTATAGTTATTTGCAAGGTAATATTAAAATAATTTAATAAGTTTTTATTCCTAGCGCCTAACGCAAGCTGCCCAATTTGTCTACAGATGGTAGTAGTAGCTCTAGCATAACCTACAACAAGAAGAAGAAACAGTCTGACAGCTGACAGGTTGACAGCTAACTCCCACCAGAACTAATCTAACCTAGAAGTTTTGTAAGTGATATAGAATTATTTTAGATATTTCATTTAAAATTAAATTTGATATTAGAAAATAAAGTTCTTAACTTGATCCCAAGATTATTATTTTTTAAAATGAGTTACAGAATACGAATGCAAAAATAACGATTATCGTTAAGTAGATATAATGATTTTCATTATAACGATTTCATTATGATAACGATTCGTCAAGCGAATATTTTACAGAATAGGCCTGTAAATCGCATTTTGTCTTTTAACCAGTATATGCGATTGATTCCAAATATTGCTGTCAATTATCTAACATGGAATGTAATTCCAACTCAATCATAAATTCAAATATCAAAGCAGAGTCGAGTAAGTCAGCGTTTGTGGATATTGCCAACCGTGATCTGTCAATTTTTGCTACATTGTTTCATTTAGACAGAACAACCAACTGAGTTTCAATTTCATTCGTTTGTTTAACTGTTTACCTATGCACGTATGGACATTCCCTTTATTTTCGAAAGAAATTAAGGTAATTACAGAATAAACAATTGAAAATTTTGCTAAATTTTACTTCTCTGCCAATGATACAGACCACTAGTGGAACCTACAGAAGTCTCGTTCTAAACACTGTAGGAGACAGACAAGTTTAATTGTTGGATGTAATATCAGGATAGGATTATACTCCTTATAGATCAGACCAGAGAACAGTCTCTGCTAAAGCTAGAACTTACATCTCATAGTTCCAAATAACTTGGACACTTTCGCATATCGAAATTTTGGTAACCCAAATTAAAAATCGTTTCAAAACTTGTGAATAATAAAAATAAAACTTCGATACAATCCAAGTTGAAACTTCAGCAAAACTTGGCAACTTTTACGAAACTACTCGAACACTAACAACCATCTGTACTTGGAAGTTCCAGTTTCCAATATAATAGTTAAAGTGAAACTACGTAGCATATCTATAACTGCAGCAGTGATGTAGCAAAAAACGTCCTTGTTAGAGAAAAACATCTGCCAAGTGTGTCACGATCACGAACACCCATACTCCGTGATTCGGGGCGTGATCTTGGAACAAGGACGAAAAGTCTGGACTGAGTTCTTGACCCAGCGGGAGGATTCGACATTGATTTAAATTTAAAACGAATGAAGAAATTTATTATATGACTGAATTAAAAACAGTAATTTCTACAGGCTCATAATAGTTCTGCAGGTTTACATTCTCAACAAATTATAAAACACACATTTATTTTAAATATAGACTTAAAACTTGCAGAGACCGTGGGCAAAATGACAGATGATAATAGTTCGACCGGCATTTAAAGGGTCAATTCTAGTCCATATTTATTTTCTACCGAAACCCTTTACTTTTGGCACAATGTGAAAAACAACTTGACAACGTCAAAATCCAGTGCGTATAATAAAACCTACGTTGCAAGACATATGGGACAATACTCTAACGAAAAATCTGCGCATTCTGGATCAATGTATAATAGAATTAAAGCTGTTATTACTAATAAAGGCGATGTAATCCAATATTATATGGCGAGCAGTTGCGAAGAAAAATTTACTTAAATCTTTGCGCAATTTATGTATTTGTAGTGCAGCGCCTTGTACAAAATGTGCACAACAAACTGTGTGCCATTGAAAGAAAAAGAAATAGACCCTTATCCATAATGTAATAGTATATTACTTTCGAAGTGGGAAATGTTTCATTGTAGCCGAGGGCTTGTGTATATTACCGAGAGAATAAAAACAATAATTTTTAAAATTAATCACGGAGTTATAACCTTTACTTTTATCAATATTTTTTGACAGCTCTATTAATAGTTATTTACATACTAAGTGCGGGAAGACACTCGTCCCGCATGAGCGCTTATTTGAGGCACGAGCGAGCTTGCGAACGAGGGCTTCATTTGCGCGAATGCGTGGATGACGTCTTCCCGCAAGAAGTTTGTACAATACTTTTTGTAACGAACAAAATCATTATTAATAGAGTATAAATGTCAAGATAATTGTACAAAATTCGCAAATATACAAGTAAATAGCACAGCAGCAATTTCATAGCAAAGGTGTTAAGTAAATTGTTGATTTCGGAAACATAATTGTTTGCATATTTTTCAGAATTAAAAGTTGTCAAAATGTCTGATTCTGATATTTCTTGTACGCCTCCCGAAATTTAAGGTTGGAGACAACGAATAAACGCTTTTTTTAACTTACCATAATGCCAAATGTGTTAATTCACCTGTAATTCAATACGTAAATAAAATATAAACTGAATTAAGCAGAAGTTCTAACGCATATTGTATGTTGTACTTACCAACTTTTCAAATAATTAAATAAAGAACAATGTCCGGCACATGCCTCTATTTTACTGGTAGTTTAATTGTCAGTGTAAGTGTAATATCTGATAATTTAAATTTAAGGTTATGTTCTATTTTGATATTGGACAGATGACAGATTGTTGTTCTCCAACAGATGGCACTGATGGTAGGCAAATTTATTATTTATTAATAAATTATTTGTTCTTATTGATTTTTAAGTGACGTTTCCGGTTGTCTATAGCGTGTGTCAAATGTCACTTCCGAGGTTGTGAGTACAAAAAATTTGTTTACCCTACTTTATTATACGGATCCATGACAATATTGCCAGGCAACCCTACATAAACATTTCCAACTCGTGAGGTGGGAGCGTTTTCTGTCATTTCCCACTCAAGAGATTATCATTGCAGTTAGGAATGACGTATTTCTCAACATCTAAAAGGTTAGGAATTGGCATATTACTATAATGATTGTGAATAAATATTAATTTGTGTTGCTAATATATACTAACTACCCTTATACTAACAGAAGGGTGTAGGTATATGCCTCAACTATTTTTCTACATGGTTCCCGTTAATTTCATTCACCATCTGTAGGCGGGGCACAAGATTTTTGAAGCTACTGTCGAAAATGTTCCGCCTGCTCCTTCATCCACGTTCTACTTCTTTTACCTTATCTTCGTTTTTTTTTACCAAATGCTTATTTAAATAAAGGAAGAGACTTTGCAACGGAAACTCCACAACAGCCCATCCAAAATCATCCAGTAAAGTTTTGATGACTCGCGCTATATGAAGCTCTGAGGGCACACTTTATCGTGTAGCTTATAGCAGACACACGTCGCGAGTCAATTTTCCCTGTCTTCGGTTCTGGATCGCCCTTCGAAGTTTCTTTAAGGTTTTAGTGTAGTGATCCGTATTCATAGTAAACCTATGCATAAAACGATTAACCGAGCGGATCTCGCACCTGGCGGGAGAATGAAGAGGATGCTCCATTATAAACGGTTGCTATTGCCATACTATTCACTGTATACTCTACTTTACAGTGTAGAGAGCTGTGGGACCACTAGTTTGAAAGGGGGGAATCCCACAGTACCCTTGTATCTATTGAAAGTGCTTTCATAAAAAAATGTTTTTAATTTGTACCAAACTTCTGTTACACATATTAGATGAAACTATTTTTTTCCTTTTACTACAATTTATATCTTTAAAAATTTCACTCCAGTTTCGTAGTCTAATCCTACATTTACACCCCCAATCCATTAGTCATCTCCATCCCTTGGTTTGATGTAATCGAACCACTACCGTTCATTTAATTCCATCGTCGTTAGAAGGAGAAGGACGAGGCACAGAATACGTGATAAGACTACTGGAAGGATAAAGAGAGGCAGATGATACTGTAGCAAGAGCCAGCAGCTGATATGCGCTATCGCTGCATTGCGTAACATAATGCGTCGGTACGCTTAACGCAGCCTAGCGGACGTAATGAGAACTTAAGCCATAGGAAGCGGGATAGTGTGGCAGAGAAAACGATACATGATGGGGAATATAGCAAGAATGGGTGATATTGTTTAGGGTTTTGATCTATTTGTAAATACAGTAGAGTCTCGATACAGTGAACTAATTAATGCAGGGCCTTGTCACAATATCGAGTTTGTTCACTTTTTCGAGTTATTATGAAATAATTACAATATAATTTTAAACGTATTCATTGAATTAAGGGCCGGTATTTTCACTTGCGAATAAAGCTTTACATAAATTTAATCTTCGGATATTTTTTTTTGTCTTTTCACTTGTAAATAAATTTATTCGAAAAAAATAATATCTGTTAGGCGCAGAATAAATAATTCGGTAGATGGGTAGCGAATAAATGGTTTATTCGTATGTTCATTACATTTATACATACCTATACATAAATAATGTGATAATTTTAAACACACCATCAGACTATCAGATAGCGACCTAACCACACATATCAAGGAATTTTTGACAGATTCCGATTATAGATCAAACTGTTGTCAATTTATTCATACACATTGGGGTTCGTATTGGATCTCAAATAATGAATAGGCAAATCATTATAAAGAACCTGACATTTGATTTTGGTAAAATATTTTTGGATAATTTTGTTGAATACCATGACATTCATTTACCTTGAACTGAAAGGAATACACAAAAAATATAAGGACAATTTTACAATATACATATTTTGTTTACCGTCTATGATTACTGTAATAGATAGCACACTTGTTAAGTTACAATCTCCCAGGGCTAAAAATGCAGAAGAATATAGATGACATTAAGGATGTCAAAAAAAAAATTGACAAGTACGGATTAAAAAAAAATTGACACATTTCATCCTTGTCTGCTTAACGTGGCTACGCAAAACTCCATCCTTCTCTACTGACACAAATTCACTCTGCAAGGTTTTTGTCAATTGTGTGAAAATACTCAATGGAATTATTCGTTGAATAAATATATAGAATAAATTGATTTAACGAATACTTATTCGAAACTTTATCCGCAAGTGAAAATACCGGGCCTTAATTACTTTAATACATGTGAAATATCAAAATATTAATTTTTAGGTCGTATGTCCTGAAGAAATACAATTTTAGAAAACAATTTGACATGCGTTTTCTTCAGCTCTGATTTTTTTTAAAATCGAATACAATAGCGAATTTTAAATATCTGTAGCCATCCATTGATAGCATGAAATGAAGTTTTATAGTAAAATTTTGGATGCAAATTCTTTGCCTTTTCTTTATTCATCTCTCCATCAATTGGTGCATGTTCTTTGTTTTAAAAACCACTTATAAAGAGCCTTTTCAATTTGCTGCCGATTTTAATGTTTCCCTTTTTCTAAGTCCAGTGAATGCAATCTACATTTTTTATAATTTGTATCCTTTTGTTTTTTTATTGAACTTATTGTCGATTTAAGTACCCCATATTTTCGCCATAAAAATGTTGCTCCTCTACCTGCTTTTAAATGTTCCAATATTTCGGCTTTTTCTTTCAATTTCAAATATTTCTTTGAGGTGGCATTATGAATTACAGTAATTCGTATTATATAACACACAACAAAACTTTATACTACACTACACAGATTAAATTAATTCCGAAATTTTCTGTGGTTTCATAAAATTGTTTTCTAAAATTGTATTTCACTTCTGTTCCGTTATAATTATTATTTTTTAACGTTGTGTTTTTCACATAAAATATTAATCCATGTTTGTTAACGTTTTATTACTAAAACTTTTTAATTTCTGACTTGATTGTAAGTATAATTATAATTTATTGATAGTTTTTTGTTTGTACCATGTTCTTCTTTATCGTGTAATTTATTATTTGTAGTAACCCTGAAGATGATCATTGTATGCTCGAAACGTTGGTTTAAAATCAAAATTAAACATCTTTAGACTGTATTCCGACTATTTTTTCTGCCCTTACACAGGGAAAGTGTATTCAGATCAGCTGATCTGCGTGTTGCTCAAGAGACCATCAACGAAGCAGACACATTGTGCAGGACTGATATGTGTTCACTATATTGAGACATTAAATGTTCACTGAATGGAGTTCAGTATAAAGACATTGGATAGATCATTATATAGCGTGTTTATTATTTCGCGACTCTACTGTACGTGATATCATTCCTATATAGCTAGGAATTATCTAAAAAAAAAAATACGAAAATCTTATTATTCATGAAATTCGCCATTTCAGAATGCATGATTTAATAAATAAGAAAAAATATGTAGACAATCTGGTATTTTTTATTTAAAAAAATCCTTAGAGGTTATCAATTTCGGCTTTCCAAATTGCCATCGCCATCACCAGCCCCAGTTAAAATATAATTATATTTTTAGATACATAATACTTAAGGTTAAGTGAATGTGAGATATATATTTTTGTTCTTATTGTCTTTTTGTGAGTCTCTAAAAATGTAATTATATTTTAGCTGGGCTGATGAAGGCAATTTGAAAAGCCGAAATCGATTTTTAAATAAAAAATATCAAATTGCCAACATATTTTTTCATATTTTATCGAAAATTATCTTCTTTAATATTATTGCACTTTTTAGATTTTCTTGCTTATTCAATCCATTTTCCTGTAATAACTAGGTCAAAGGACCTGTTATTATATTTTTATTTATCTCCTGTAGTATCAAAGTAAAAGTTAATTTTATTCCTCTGTTAAGTGCTGATTATTACCATAGCAATTATGCCTATCAACAAAATTAAAATATTATGGTAAAAATAAACTCCATGCTCCTGTAAGATTATATCATTAATTTGTTACTTAATGCATTAATCTCGTGCTTAAATCTCTTGGTCACATGATAAATTATAAATAAGCATTGCATAATGATGTAGGAAATTTATATTAGGTTAAGATAAAAGTGTAGGATTTTCTTTGCAGAAGTTGAAACATAATTTGAAATATAACTAGAAAGCTACAATAATAGAAAATGAAAAGTAATAGTATTTTGTATCACATATTGTACTATTATAAGAAGAAAAGTTGCTTTTACGTTATGAAATTCTACGAAAACTTATTTTTAACATTTTCTCTTTAAAATGATAAAATTATAATATTGTTTGTTTTCTATCCTGTTGCTTATAATGTACAAAACATGAATGTGTTTATTTTCTATATTACCATAGGTATAACATAGTATGGCTATAACGTGTTAGGACGTTAGAACTTCCCTTATAAATAAAATAATATATATATATATATATATATATATATATATATATATATATATATATATATATATATATATACAGGGTGTAACACGAAAAGCGGGCCATAGGCATTTTACATGGGAAAACAGTTTTTCCTTGGCCAAAAGTGGCCTATTAATTTTAGACGAAACTGCTTCAAATAAATGTTATAGAGAATTAAATTCTGTATCCAACTCAATATTCACATTTTATTTTGCATGTTTAGTAACCGAGCAAATCGAATTTAAAATTTTACAAAAGTTACTTCTTTATAGTGTTAGCCATGACATTGAAACGAAATCAAACAAATGTAATGACGTTTTACCTGTCAGAAACGCTCTGTTTCTTAAAGACACAATAATTTAAGTACCCCCATAAAAATAAGTTGACCGGTTTACTGGCCCTCCTCGCCCTATCCAGCTTTCTGAAAAAGCATCATCCAGATAATTTATAACCTCTCTCGTACTATGTGCAGGACAACTATCGTTCTGGAACCACATATGATTTAAGTTTGTAATTTCTGACCCTCCCTTAATAAGTCCAAATATGTTTTAGAATTTAGCCGTACAATAAAAAAGGATCAATAATTTTATTGTCTAAAATTCCTCCCCAAACACTATAAAGAAGTAACTTTTGTAAAAATTTCAATTCGATTTGCTCGGTTACTAAACATTCAAAATAAATTGTGAATACTGAATTGGATGTAGAATTTAATTCTCTACAACATTTATTTGAAGCATTTTTGTCTAAAATTAATAGGCCCCTTTTGGCCAAGGAAAAACTGTTTTCCCATGTTAAATGCCTATGGCCCGCTTTTCGTGTTACACCCTGTACATATATATATATATATATATATATATATATATATATATATATATATATATATATCTTTTAAGTATGTGTTACATCGTCGTAATGGTTCCCTTTCAGTTTCAATTTTAGTTTGGGGAAGGAGTATAGTTAGCCGTAGCCAAATCAAACGCATACGGAGGATACAACACAGTGACATTTTTGGAGGACAGAAATTAACGGATATTGATGAAGATTAGTTAAAAATAGTTTGATTGCCAATTCGTAGATGGCGCTAAAAAATCAGTCCAAAATCTTTATAGCCACACTGTGTATTACAAAGAAATATTCTATAATATTAACAGCGAGATCTGATCTCGATCATTCCTCTTTTAAGTTGACTCTACTGGTACCCCCAATTGTACATATTTACTCCAAATTTTTCTACTTAACTACGTAGGCGATTTAAAGTTTTCCAAAGGGGCCATTTCTGGTTAGTACCTGGTGATAGTTTCTCATCTGACGATTACCCATTGCTGTATCTTTTGGCTACAACGTCGCATCCCACATTAAGGCCCGATTTTACCAAGTATAAATTAACATGGTTATGAAAAATGGATTTAGGCCTAATTCTACCACCTCTGGTTAAAATGACAGTTTATTAACCATTAGTTAAAAATTAAATTGAAGGTTATAAGAGATGCGAACAACAGTTTTAACTTCCAGCTAGCTCTACCCAAAGGTAGTAAGAACAATTTTGCAACATAACCGTTGGTTAGCACTAACTGTCACTTTAACTACAGGTGGTAGGAGCGGGCCTTAAAAGTGACATAAACTTAATGTCCGGTTACCACCGTAATCGTTTTTTCACACAATTGGAAACTGCATTTTAACTAACCCAATAATTTTGGTTATTTTTATATGGTTAGTACAATTTTCTCATTGTACACGGAGTTGTATACAGTTTGTTTTATAACATTTCATGTTGGGTATTATTTGGTTGCGTCTTTGCGTTGTGTAAATGTGTAAAACCTCCTTAGTATAAATATTAAAATAATAAAAAAAAATTGATTTAAACCATTAACTATGAAATTTATATTAGATTTATGACTTCGGTGGAAATTATAATTACTGATAGTTTTATAAAAGAAGCACGTATGGCAAGAACACAGAAAGAGTATATTTATAATAAATTTTCAAATCATGAATCAAGATGAAGATTTATGTTAACACAATACGAAATTATTAGAAATACAAATTACGAAACTTTAAAGTATTCAAAATCAAGGAAAGAGCCTCATCTTCCAAGTGCACCAATTATATTTCATGTTGAATGGCATCTTCAACTTGCTCGGCTCTATAATATTTTCGGCAGCTATCGCGGAAAGCCTGAATCTTAAAAAAAAATCCTTCCCACGTTTTTCGAAATGATTTGGACTATGTCGAGATATCCTTGCTACCCTAATTGGCACCTCCTCATTTACATCAAAGGGATTCATAATTATTAAACAATGTCATTGTCAGATTTTAAATTAAAACAGTGCATATAATTAGGTTGGTTCATATTTCCAAGGTAACATGTACTTTTTCCAGATGTTAAAATAACATGTACTTTAGGTTATGGATAACATGGAATGGAAAAGTAAAACCGGGCCTAAGCGTCTTATTGTAGTCTTAGTTTCTGTTAAAGGATGCACTGAGTTGAGGAAACTGTGTCTGGATTTTAGTCCAGATCGAACAGGTTCTTGGCTGAACATTGAATGCCGAGAATCATGTAACTGCTTAGAGCACTCTACTATACTGGCCGTCAACTGTTTAATTTCTGGTGGAGCAGATATAATTGGTTGACTGGTGTAGGTTTTAAGGCAACTGACTGCTAGTGTACGAGTACCATCAGGTCCATGTTTTTGTGTGAATGATGATGGATAACATAATTGAGATTTATTTCAAATACATTTATTATAGCCTTTCATTTGATTAAGTTTTCTAAAATATTCCAAGCTGTTTCTCTATTTAGGGCCGATTGTTCCATCTATAGTTAAACATTCGGTTAAAATTTATTCTATTGATAACTTCAGTTTTCGTTGTTCCACTTATGGTTAAAAGTTACCAGTAAGATAAATTTTTGTTAACGGCAAGATAACTAACAGTCAGTCAAACTACCAGGTAACAGTTTTATCCAAAGAATATCGTACCGAGTGCACACGAATGGAAACACGAAGTGAATTTTCGAAAACAGTATACAGTACGAGAAAGACGTAATAATTTTGAAAAATGGGATGATTCAGAATTTTTTGAGGTTCCGAATTTCAAAGAATACAGTTCTTTATTTGTTAGATAAAATTAAAGACCAAATATTGTTCTTATCTATTAGGTAAGTTTAAAGAAAGTATAATTTGAGAAATAAACACTTATTTGTCTACATTTGTTTTTCTGAATCACGAATCACGCTGTATCTTCGATATGCCAGTTGTTCATAGCTATACAATTTTATGCAACAGGGTTTATATCGTGAATACTGGCCACAACTAAAACTAAAATAATTTTCTAATTGATTCCAGATGATGTCTATTTGCTTTCCAACGGACGGAACTGTCTTCCTGGACTCAATTATATTTTTATATTTCGACTAATTTAATTAAATTAGTTATTTCCGTGGTAGTAAAATAAACTGCTCCTTCTCTTTATCTATAATTTTCACCACTCATTTTTGCAAGTCGTATTTATAATTTTTTCTAAACGTTCAAACTGTGGTTTAAACTACAACTGCACCAAAACACAGACAAACGAAAAACTAACCAAATTTCTATTAAAATTGCCAACTTTTCAAAAATAACTCTACCTTAACATAATTTTAATCTTTCTGAGAGCAATCTGCAAGTTAGCTATCCGGAGAATAAAAAATCATGGAGCAACCCAAAAATCTTATTCTCTAGTTAAGAAGGTAGAATATATTTATCTAATAGATAGTAAACTGCTACTTTATCTGAACTTGGAACAACCGGGCCTTAGTCTAAAAACGGAGAAAAGTGTATTATAGTCCATTCACTCAAAGCATTTTTTGTTTAATATTTGTTTGAAGCGAAATTTCAATCTTTGATTTTTTAATAAACAAATAACTTCGCATGATATTTACAAGGCTTTGATAAATTATTCCCGAAAAATGTTATTGAAGTCAAAGTTAAGCTGTTTGTAAACACCGGCTTGGAATTTTTGCAAAGAAATTCTACAGATTGGCAAAGGAAGCCATGCGGAGTTCAATGCGGCGTTAATTATTTACGTATCAAGTGTAATCAGGTGCACGTCAATTAAATCGATAATTTCAGTTTAACGCATATTTGAACTCAAATCTTCAAAGTTTTTCAATTTATTAAACGACGAGCTAGAATCGACGGCATCGTTGGATTTATAATTAAAAACGTCCATAACATAAAACTTTGTTTAGAGTTCATGTCAGAATGAAAAGGCACAGACACTTTTAATATTCAAAGAGGATAAAAACAAAACAAAAATGCTACACATCGGTAAATATATTCTTTTATTCCATTTCTTTCACGTAAAATATTAAGCAATATATATCATAGGAGGGCTGTCCAAATTTTATGTTATGATACTATTTTTATACATAGTCTCCGTTAAAGGCATTCACCTGTTTCTTTATCCAACGTTCCACTTTCACTTTTACCTCATCTTCGCCTTTAAACTTTTTCCCTAACAAATACTTAAGTCAATCAAGTAAGAGATGAAAATCAGACGATGCCAGATCAGGGCTGTGTGGTAGATGGTCCACAATATCCCATCCAAAATCGTCCAGTCAATCTTTGGTGATTCGCTCTGTGTGAGACTGTAAGGACATGCGTTTTCGTGAAGCAGACACACGCCGCAACTCAGCATTCACTGCCTTCGATTTTGAATCGCCTTTCAACGTTTCTTTAGGATTTTACAGTAGACCTATGCAGAAAACGTATGATCGAGCGGATCTTGCATCTGGCGGAAAATAAAGAGAATGCTTCGTCGTAAACAGCTGCTACTACTAAATAGTTCACCCTAGAGAGCTGCTGAACCACTCGTTTGAAAAACGAGTCCGTTTACACGACAGTGGTGCTAACTTTCCGAAACAAAATTTCCCAGGCCATCAGTGCCTTTCTGTCTTTAATTTTTGGACAGCCACGATTTTTGTGCTATTTCAAAATTAGAAATATTTTTTTCCTTTTTATCTTCCGTCACCTACAGACAGAGTTGTGCCTGTAATCAATGCTACTTAATCTACGTCATTGTCTACGCGTAGACAATGATATTGTTTACGTGATAAAAATTTGTATACTGTCTACGCTCATGTAGACTATAACTTTTTTTTTGCTTAAAAAGGGACAAAAATATTGGTATTATTGATTAATTTACATTTTAATTCAGTGGATGAGTTTCATAGGACCAATATTTTAATAAATGAACAGTACTATTTATTAACGAAATAATTATTAGTCAAATATGTTTTAAAAAGGTTATGTCAAAAGGTTAAAATCAAATAATGACATGTAAGGATGTAATTTTAGATGGTATCTTTTTTTGTATTCCTACATAACAAAAATAAAATCGAAAATACTCTAATTAAAAACAAAATTATTGGTTAATTTAAAACAATTAGTTTATTTACTTGTGAGATTCTTGTGGAGATTTATTTATTTATTTATTAAGAGAACCAACAGTCAATGACCAATAATAGGTTCCCACGAAAAAAATAATAAACATAGGTAACAGACAGTTAAACATGCATAAATAACAATAAAAATAAATAGTGTTTAGCACGTAAAAAACTGATAACCAACATTATTCAAGAGAGTTCCTCAATATTTGAACTTATTAAATGAAAGATGGAACATATCCACATGCAAAAATTTTGAGTTATATACAGGGTGTTCCACGACTCGACCGACAAACTTTTACCATATATTCCAGGGGTCATTACGATCAAAAAATGTTATTTATTTATTTATTTATTTATTAATATATATACGGGATAAACCCATTTACAGTGAAAAAACAAAATACAATAATTTGTATAAACATAGCAGCATAAGACAAACATAATGGTAAATAAATGTATGTATGATTAGTAAGCAAAATGATATGAAGTAATGTGCCAATAGTAATATTGAATAATGAAGATGATTATAGTTTGTAGTAAATACATAAGTAATAAGGTTAATACACATATAATATCTTATCTATGTTATTTAAACAGAGCTTTCAAATTTGTTTTAGAGCAATTGAATAAATCTACATTTGATGAGTGATAATTTACTGTTCTTTGACATCGCAACATAGGTGAATTAAACATATAATTATTGGAAACAGACGGTATTGAAAAAATATCACTAGTTCGAGTTAAGTATTTAGGAACTTTAAAGTTTAGTAAACTTAGCAATTCTGGACAATTTATTGTATAATTAATAATATCAAGGATGAATTTTAGGTCATATATTATATGACCTATAGTTGAATTCCTCTTTGTTATCGAAGAAATTAAAAAAAAATGATAATTGAGTTAGCTTTGACGGATTTGTTTAACAAAAAAAAACAGTTTAATGACGTGAAAGATGGATAGGACGAGGTGGTCCTGTACATTGACCAGCTCGGTAACCTGACTTGTCGCCTTTAGATTTTTTTCTGTGGGGTTGCCTCAAATCTCGTGTGTATAATAATGGTAAACCAGATACACGCCAAGAGTTTACTGACCGTATAGTTGAAGCTACTAATTCTCTAAAGAATGAATTGGCAGTAATTAACTGGCAACATTCTATGACTCGAAGGATAGCTGTTTGTTTAGAAAATGGCGGTTCTCATTTTGAACAGTTGTTGTAATTTTGTGTTAATTAGCTATCCATTGATGAATAAATTTTCTTTTATCATTTTGTTTCTTAATTTCTTCGATATCTCCGAAACAAAGAGGAATTCATCTATAGGTCATATAACATTTTTTGATCGTAATGACCCCTGGAATATATGGTTTGTCGCTCGAGTCGTGTATACTCATAATTCTGTTTACCGGCGAATTCTTATTGTTATTCGTGTTACTAAGCGCAACAAAAATAAGTAATTAGATCTAGTTTGTTTATTTGATATATAAAAGTTAAAATGATGTAATAAATTAATTGTGTATAGAAGATTATTGAAAATTTTATATAAAAATAACATGTCTACAACAATCCTTCTATTTTCAAGAGATAACATGTGAAAATATTCCAGCTTGTTACAATAATTTTCAACGTTAACATGAAATTTAAAACACAAATATCTAACAAATTTTTTTTGAACACTTTCTAATAACATAATGTTTCTATTGTAACAAGGGTTCCAAACAACAGAGGCATATTCAAGTTTAAATCAAACAAGAGAATTAAAAAGACAAATAATGGAAGCAGGTCTACTGAAATATTTACAACATCTAATCCTAAAATTTTGAATGACTCCCTGACAGTTGTGTCAAAATGAAAATTAAGTAACATTTTACAGTCAAAAGTCACTCCTAAGTCTTCGATTGTACTTTTATTCTGTAGCACAGAATTATTGATAATATAATTATAAGCGATAATTTCACGGTTCCTAGTATAATTTAAGACGAAGCATTTTGAAACATTAAGCGACAAAAATATTTTTACAGTAACTTTCTAATCGAAATAAATCTGCTTGTAAATATTCACAGTCAGTGTTTTTTTGGACGGCTCTGAAAATTTTCAAATCATCAGCATATAAAGAAAAGTTCGAGTAATGAAAACAGTATGATACATCGTGAATAAAAAGATTAAATAAAATAGTTCCCAAGTGAGATGCACTAGTATTGGATAAAATCTTTAAGCAAACTTTGCATAGTGCTTTGTATTTCCTATTTACGTGCTTTAATGTAAAATTTAGCTTTTTAAAATTATCGTTTGCTTTTTTACCTCCCATTTTTGACTTTCACTGAGTCAGGATAAATAATAAAACAGGTGTTTTCCCTTAAATTTCTAGTTCGCATGTGCAATATATACAAAGTGTACATAGTTTATATTCTCTACGCATTGTCTTCATTTGACATCATTGTTTACATTGTTTACGCATATAAGTAATATATCATAGATTACGCGTAGACGCACAACCCTGCCTACAGGTAAGGAACGTATTGTCTTTGATCAAAAAAATCGATGTGCTTTTAATGAATAATCACATTTTAAGGTCCCTAGAATACGATTTTACTATTTTTACAATGTCTACAATGTATGTACTATTGTATGTATGTATGTATGTATGTATGTATGTATGTACGTATGTGTGTGTGTGTGGGTGTGTTGTATGTGTGTGTGACAAAGGTTTCTCCTTTGTATTCCTCTCCCTTATATCCATATGAAGACGTGATTAGATTTTGGTTACAATTGATCAAAGTACTCTCATTTGAATGTTTTAAAAGTTTTTCTTGAAAAAATGCAGTTAAATATCATTTTTACCTTCCGTCACCTATAGGTAAGGAAAGTATTGTCTTTGGTCAAAAAATTCGGTGGTGAGTTTTCATTGAATAGCACGTTTCAGGGTCTTTACAATACGATTTTACTATTTTTACGATGATGTCTGTATGTGTGTGTGTGTGTTCGTATGTGCGTGTGTGTGTGTGTGTATGTGTGTATGTGTGTGTGTGTGTGTGTGTGTGTGTGTGTGTGTGTATGTGACCGCGATTTCGTCAACGATATCTCCAATACTAGAATTCCAAAAATTACAATTCTTGCGTATTCCTCTTCCTTACAACCATATGCAGACATGTTTAGATTTTGGTTATAATTGGTCAACCGGAAGTACCCTCATTTGAAGATTTTAACAGTTTTTCTTGAAAAACTCAGTTAAATATTATTATAACTTAAAGAATATATTATTCTCTATACGATTTGATTGCATTTTATATTTCATATTCAACAGATATAGAGTTAAAGAATAATAAAGATAAAAAATTCGTATAAATTTCATAATTCAGCCAGCTATGCTAACATAACCATGGAAACTGCTAATATATTCAGGTAATTCAAATTGACAGATGTCAGTATCAATAAAAAGCAAGTAATTGAATGAAAAAATAAGGGAAGTAACTCTAATGTTAGAAGTTTTAAGATAAATAGAGACGATTACATTGGTTTGAACATGTCATGAGGAGAGATGAATAAATTAATAGAAGGTGGAAGAAACATAGGAAAACCAAATATAAGATGAAAAGACTGTATTGCAGAAGACCTGAGAGAAAAGGAACTGAATGAGGACGACACGCAAAACAAAAATTAGTGGAAGAAGAAAATAAAAAATAGCGACCCCCTAACGAATGGGAAAACTAAAGAAGAAGAAGATGTCAGTGTCAAGTGCAATTTGCATAGTTTGTTTATGAAATAACTTTACTGGAAATATAGGATCTTTTGCAAAAAAATTATGTATAGGGCGCCAGTAACATGACTTTGCTGCCTTTGGCAAGCAGATATGGGGACCCGTATCAAAATGACAGCAATTAATTATGTCCATAACTGACAAGTGTCATAATTTTTCATTCAAAATTTCATGATTTTCTTATTTCATGTGATTTGTTTGTTATCAGGAGTATGGAATTCCGTTGCCGAGAAAGGGAATCATAAAATACCAAAACTTTAGAATCTTTTGCAAGAAAATTTATGTATGGAATTTGTACATAATACACAGGATTGACGGAAGGTATTGTGCTGGCCACATCAGATTTTTTAACATATACTGTTATTATAAATATTAAAGAATATTCTATTCTCTCAACGGTTTGATTGCATTCAATACTTCATATCCAATGGATGTAGTTAAAAAATTATAAAGAAATTAATTTCATAAATCAGTGAACGATGCTATAACCATGGAAAAAGCTTCTATATGAAGATAATTCTGATTGACAGATGTCAGTGTCAAGTGCAATTTAGTGTTTGCGTTATAGTTTTACTGGAAATATATAATCTTTTGCAAGAAACTTTCTGAATGGAATTTGTACAAAATACATAGAACTGAGGTAATGTGCTGGTCACATTAGATTTTTTTCTTTGAAATTTGACGCCGGTCAGAATCGATCCCGATGCGTCCAAATCACAATCGGTCACCTACGCGACCCATATTTTTTTTCAATAGTAACATTTATTTATTTTACAAAATCTTATAAAGAATCGGGGTATTTTGAAGAAAGTAAACATGTGTAAACTACCGACCAAAATCTGCATTCAAACAAATTCCCGATCGGAAAAGTGCCAGAGCCAGTAGCGCTTTCCACAAAACATAAATTGTTGTCGATCCCAGATAAATATTTAGCGAGACTCTATTTGTTTATCGACCTAAAGTTCAAGTACCTTGTAAGCTACGCCAGCGTTTATTATATCTGAAGAAACGTTTTCCTTCTAATATTGCAATCTGTGAAACTTTTATTCGCGAAATCACAGTTTATTTTTCACAGTTTAAGCAAATTTTCAGAGTTTACAAGTAGGAACAGAGACGCAAATGGGTGAATATTTTTATTGTCACTGTGAATCAGTAACTTTTAAGGGCCAAGGGTGTTTGAATAATTTTATGGCCAAGAAACGCGTCGACATTACTTAAGGAACTTTTTATGACTATTAGTAAAAGGACTGTTTTCGAATGCTTCAGAAACTACTGCAATCGAATACAACAATAATTGAATTGATTATTATGAAAAGATCACTAGTCCACAAAAACTCCAAATTGAGTAAAGGTCTGTTCTGTACAGCTATCTATGATCCTAAACGCGTGTTTTGTGATAAAGAGACACACTTACTTGTAAATAGGTATATGGCTGTGTAGAACAACGAAAAGTTTTCATTTAGTCAAGAAACGGGTATTTGTCCGGGACTCGGGCCTAGGGTACCTCTATATACAGGCTATAGCCATGACGTAGCTCACGTTACGTCCGCCATTTGCGGTCCACTGACATATTCGTTGTTGTTGCGCAAATTATTATGTATTTTCGTGGTTATTTGTTTTATTTTAATGCACACATTTAAATATACTTCTAATATTTATTGAAAGTGTAAGTAATACTTTTATTTTATTTATTTGTGTATTTTCTTGAGATACTGACTACGATGACTGGCAATATTAAAAACACATAAAAATTACCAATATTAAGCACAAACATCTAAATTTTTAAAAGGTAAGTTTAAAATATATACTTATTATGCAAATAATAACTACAGTTAATAAATTATATGTGATAATAACAACCTAACCCTATGCTCTACATAACCTCTAAATCTATGGCATAATAATAATTGTGTATCTCTTAAATAAATGAATTTGTATTACCTTTATAGATTCATAGTGTTATTATTTAATATTCCTGTATAATATAAAATCACAATTCGTACAAATAAATAGGCAAATAAATTATCAGTATGTTTGACATTGGCCCGCTTATGGCGGTGATCTTGCCCCATGGCCATACCCTGTATATAAAGGTACCCTACTCGGGCCTTTTCAATAGTAAACGTATTTGTGGATAGGTGCCATTTCAATAACAAAATGGGAAAAGTCACTAACTTACACATTAATTTACTGATACTTTTAATGTTTCACTTAATTTTGAATTTTGTTCACTGTCAACGAATGGTTCCAAAATCATGGTTTTTAGCATAACTGGTATTGGAAAATTAAATCTGCATTTATTTTTATTTTTTGTTCCTTTATAGCAAGTGTGCGTGTGTCTGTTTTGGAATGACCATGTACGGGTTTTCCGGATCATAATGGCAAGTTATATATTTGTCATTAAACGAAATACACATCTGGATATTAATTTTGTACAAGGAATCAAATTTTGGAGCATCCTTCAACCAAAGGAATATATGCTCATGGGGTGATCCCCACATTTGAAATTCCATCCCCTCAACTGTCTTCCACATAATAATTTTGAAAAATAGTCGAATTATTAATTTTGAAGTCAAAATATCTCTCACAAGTAACTGGATCATTTCGTATTAATTCTGTTTTTTTACCTCTCGCTACCCTTGGTAAGGGAGGTATAGTGATCGTACTAAAAATCGCATATCGAGATTTTGGTAAATGACCACGTTTTAAGGTCCCTAGAATCCATTTTTAGCATTTTCACGATGATGTCTGTGTGTATTTGTGTATGTATGTATGTATGTATGTATGTATGTATGTATGTATGTATGTATGTATGTATGTATGTGTGTGTGTGTGTGTGTGTGTGTTTTGAAACCTTGTATTTCTACCTTACTCTTATATGGAAAGATGTCATTAGATTTTGGAGTAAATCAGATAACCAGAAATGGTACTTTACTGGAAGCTCAAAATAGTTTTTCTTCGAAATATATAAAAATTTAAGATTATTAAATTTTCTACAGGATTGCATTAATACTCTTTCTACATATTTTATGGATAAATTTATAAAACTATCTATAATTTTAATCACGAAACCTGCGCTTTAAACACAACTCATATACATGGTTACACAATTCAAATCTCAAATGTATGTAACTGACAGATATATGTCACTGTCAACAAACTAATCATTTCAAATAATAATATTAACGTTTTAAAAAGAAAATAGTAACTGGAACAATAATTATATGGAAAGGAACTTAATACAGTTTCCAGCATAAGTAAATATGTGAAACTATAGGTAAGATAATAAAACCATATATCATCACGGCATATTACCCATTGATGGGTGAGCCAATCTGCTTTTTACGCAGATGTCGGTAATAATGATGACATATTTGTTCCGTGCAGGCGTTTACCAGGCGTCACTTCACGCGAATCATGGGAATGGGTTCGACTCCTACCGACGCCAAATATTTTAGAATTTTAAATGGCACAAAATTGACCCCTGTGTTGCACTATCCACGCCAGCAATGAATATATAAAAATAAATATATCATCACGGCATATTACCCATTACTGGATCTGCAAATCTGCTTTGTACACAGATTTCGATAACGATGATGACATATTTGTACCGTACGGGCGTTTACCAGGTGTCGGTCGGGATCGAACCCGATATTTAATACAAGTGCAAACTGCAAAAAGCAAATTGCGAATTTCTCCGTGAAACGAACAATACTCGTATAATAAAAATTACAAAGTTACGTCTAGTTTTACTAGTTTACAATTTCTGAGTCAGCTTCCATGAAGCCATCGTCAGAAGTCGGCCAGCACAAGTAACCACAGACGCATTTCGCATTTATTGGTGCTCTTCAGTGTGGTGTAACCTGTGGTCTCTGTCCGGTCCACAGTGAGTGGACTTCTGGAGCAGAGACAATGACTCGTTGTGCTAGCGGTGTGATATGATCATCTACGATGGTAAAAGGCCTGTAGAGGTATTTAAATTTAATTTAATTTTAAGTATTTACATGAATAAAATTTAAATTAAACGGGAGGTATTGTGTTGGCCACATCAGATTTTTATATATTATTTTATATTAAAAATATTGTTGGTTTGTCCGATCATTGCCATTAAATCTTTTTTCTTTTTAGGTTTCCAATAAGCCGGTGATGATAGAATGTTACTTAAGAATTTATATGCAGTGTCTAATTTAACTAAACATTTATTGTTATTTGTTTTGATAGGACATTTGTCCAGTTACTTTAATTATATTTTTTGCAAGATGCAATATTTAATTTTATGAATTTGTTACTTAATTGTTGATGTAAATTGTATATATAAAAAATCTGTTGTGGCCAGCACAATACCTTCCGTCAATCCTGTGTATAATGTATAAATTCCATACATAATTTTTCTTGCAAACGATTCTAAATTTCAAGTAAAATTATTTCATAAAAAACTATTCAAATTGCACTTGACACTGACATCTTTTTCTTCTTTAACTTTTCCCATTCGTTAGGGGTCGCTATTTTTGCGTGTCGTTATCATTCAGTTCTTTTCTCTCAAGTCTTCCGCAATACAGTCCTTCCATCTTATCTTTGGTCTTCCTCTGTTTCTTCAACATCCCATTACTAAACTATTCATTCATGTTCCAATATAATTCTTCATTTCTCCTCATGACATGTTCAAACCAATGTAATCATATTTCTTGTATCTTTCTAGAAACTTGTAATACTAGAGTTATTTTCTTACCGTATCTTTCCGTGTTTTCCCCAACATCTACTTCAACATCCTCATCTCTTCCACATTAATTTACTTTTTATTGATACTGACATCTGTCAATTTGAATTATATGAATATATTAATAGTTTCCATGTTTAGCATAGCTGGCTGAATTATAAAATTTAATTTCTTTAAAATTCTTTAACTCTGTATCTAGAATATGAAGTAAAAAATGTAATCAAATCGTATAGAGAATAATATATTCTTTAAGTTATAATAACGTTAAATGTCAATAAATCAAATTTAACTGTTAACTGAGGGTACTTCCGGTTCACCAATTATAACCAAAATCTAATCACTTGTTCTTCTGGATGTAAACTTGAGGAATACGAAAAAATTATAATTTTTGGAATCGTGGTATTGAAGTTATTGGATCCGGAAGTTTTGTCACACACACACAGACACACACACACACACACACACACACACACACACACACACACACACACACACACACACACACACACAGACATACATACATACATACAGACATCATCGTAAAAATGGTAAAATCATATTATAGAGACCCTAAAACATGCTTATACACTAAAAGCTCATCATTGAATTTTTTTAGGTGACTAGTGTTAGTTATTTGTCCATCAAGGCGGTGAAATCTCTCTTCAGCGTCCCGACAGAAAAACTGTCGCCTAGGCCGCTTACGGGCGAAGCAGGACAATTTCGAGAGCGCTAAATAAAAAATTATATTTCAATTATTTATTTATTGAAATGTTCATAACGATTTTTTGAATGCAATTATTCTGTGTAACATTTGTAAATAACGTGATAAAATTTTAAATTTTCCACAGGAACTGCTCCTGATTTAATTATTATTTTATTCGTGTATAAACCTACTGATATTTGTTTGCAATTTTTATTTGTTCATTATATTAATATAAATTCATTTAAACTTTAACTACACTATTACAAGTTTGTGATACGTTTATTGTTTAAAACCATTAATGCATATTTGTAATTAGTACTGTCAATTTTAATAGCGCATATTATGCAATGAAAACATCTACAATGTTATTTTATTTATATCTGTATTTGACATTTATTAAATTAATAAATGTAGAAAACTCCTTCAAAAGACTATCTAAATTAATGTTATCCACTCATGTCAGAATGAAGAATTAGTATATTCAATTATCCAATGTCAATCTGCCACATGCACAGGAATCCTATCCTGCCCTATATTATTTTCCCGTTTCCATTAAAACTGCTTCAATTTAATTCCACTGCCCATTTTCCCCATATAGGCCAATAATCCTTTCATGAATAATTTTGGTCTATCGCCTTTTTTGTCAAAAACTTTGCTTCATCTATTTGTATATAGTCAAACTTCTGCAGAAACTATAAAATTTCTTTAATTTGAATTACGCAATTAAATGTCACAATAACAACAGCGAAATATATATATTTATATACAGGGTGTAACACGAAAAGCGGGCCATAGGCGTTTAACATGGGAAAACAGTTTTTCCTTGGCCAAAAGTGGCCTATTAATTTTAGACAAAAATACTTCAGATAAATGTTGTAGAGAATTAAATTCTGCATCTAACTCAATATTTATATTTTACTTTGCATGTTTAGTAACCGAGCAAATCGAATTTAATTTTTTTACAAAAGTTACTTCTTTATAGTGTTAGCCATGACACAAACAAAATCAAACAAATGTAATGACTTTTTAGCTGTCAGAAACACTCTGTTTAAGTCTAATTATTGAAAATGGAAAATTTATCACTCAAAATAAATTAAATAAACAATAATAGAAATAAAGTTTTTCAACTCATATGTATTAAACATTCATTTTTATTGCATTATTTTATTTATAAACAAATATTATAAAAGGTGCTCAAAAAGTTGTCCGTTTTGCGCTAAGCAATAGCCTAATCTATTATAAAAACTTTGCCTAACATTACTTAATTGTCTACGATTTATTTTATTGCATTCATTTTCTATAGCGTTTTTCAGATTTTCAATACTATTGTATCGTTCCTTATAGACACAAGACTTTAAGTGCCCCCATAAAAAGAAGTCACACGGATTTAAATCCGGTGACCTAGCTGGCCAGTTTACTGGTCCTCCTCGCCCTATCCAGCTTTCTGGAAAAACATCATCCAGATAATTTATAACCTCCCTCGTACTATGTGCAGGACAACCATCGTGCTGGAACCACACATGATCATTATTTAAGTTCGTTAGTTCTGGCCCAACTGTTTCCCTTAATAAGTCCAAATATGTTTTGGAATTTAGCCGTGTAATAAAAAAAGGACCAATAATTTTGTTGTCTAAAATTCCCGCCCAAACATTTACTGATTGCCGGTACTGTGTTCTTGATTGTATTACAATATTTGGATTTCTTTGAGACCAGTAACGAAAATTATTTTTGTTTGGTTCGCCATTCAGTGTAAATGTGCACTCATCGGTGAAAAATATTTTTTTTAAAAACCTCCTATCCTGATTAGCCTTTTCCATAATTATTTCGCAGAATATTGCGCGTCGTTCAAAATCTTGTTCAAAATTTTCCTGGTGGTTTTGTATTTTAAAAGGGTGATATTTATGTTTTTTTAATATTCTAAAAACGGTCATAAAACTGATTCCTATTTCATTTGAAATTTCTCTGACACTGAGATTTGGATCCATTTCAATTAACGCTAGAACATCTTCTTCGTTGTTGTAATTTCTATTGTGGTTTCTTCGCAAAAGTTCCGGTTCTAACTTATTAAATGTGCCGGTCGTCTCAAATTTTGATATAAATCTTTGAATTGTTGTTTTACTAGGAATATTATGATGATGTCAAAAAATACTAATTAAATCCCGAATTTTCCGAAAACTTTCCCCAGAATAATGCCACTTAATAATTTGTAACTTTTCTTCATGAGAATAACTTTCCATTTTCAATAATTATGTTTCTTGACTTAAACAGAGCGTCTCTGACAGCTAAAACGTCACTACTTTTGTTCGATTTTGTTTCAGTGTCATGGCTAACACTATAAAGAAGTAACTTTTGTAAAAATTTGAATACGATTTGTTCGGTTACTAAACATTCAAAATAAAATGTGAATACTGAACTGGATGTAGAATTTAATTATCTACAACATTTATTTGAAGAATTTTGGTCTAAAATTAATAGGCCACTTTTGGCCAAGGAAAAACTGTTTTCCCATGTTAAACGCCTATGGCCCGCTTTTCGTGTTACACCCTGTATATATATATATATATATATATAGTTGAAGTAGTTCACAGGTGTAGCAGTCAGATTGTTGGGAAGGTTGTTAAATTATGTCAAGCTTTCGGAATTACTTTATTCCTTCTTCAGGACAGCTACAAATTTAGTAACAATTTCGTATTAAAATTTTGAAAAAAATGTTCAAATGAAATACATTACTTACTACTTAGTGAGGTTAAATTGTAAACAAGTCAGTCATCAGAACTGTGTTAAAAAATTTGGTTGAAAATGTCGCTACATTATGTAGTTAAATTTAGAATTAAGTTGCCAAAAAACAATTAAATAATTAGAACAAATTGTTAAAACAAAACTAATCGGTTCAGAACAAGTCAATGTTATACAAAACACGTGTTTGAATAAATGCAAACGAACACGTTTATATATATGTCTTGTCACTTGTTATTTTAATGGCTAGGCAGATATAGAAATACTTTCTATTTAATATTGAAGTACTAAACCATTGACCACAACACAATACAAAGGGCTGAAATTGTAGGAAAGCCAAAGGACACGCAAACTTATCATTTGTGCCTCATTAGTTCGAAATCGACTGAGCCCTTCCCCTTTTCTATGGGAAGGGTTAAAAGAGAAAGTGTGATAAAAGAAATAAAGGGCCTAAGAAAAATTAACGAGGTATAAATCTAGGCCAAATATTTTTGATAAAAAAGAATTCATTAAATTATTTAAAAATCTTTCAGAACTCATAATACAATAATAATACAATAACAATAATAATAATAGGTACTACCTTTTAGTTCGTTCTGAATATTTATTAAATACCCACCGTTTCATCAGCATACACTGTTGCCTTCTTCAGGGATAAAATACATAAATAAATAATAACAAAACAATAGCAACAAGTAACCAACAACATATTTAATACAGTTTTTGCATAACGTTTTTTCCGAAAGACGTATACACTAACGCCTAGGTTGCTTAGCAATATCGTATTTGTTACTAATTGTACGTGAAATTTACAGACGTAGTACGTCCGTGAAAAGTAAAAGACGGGCCAGTTGACGTATGTCTACTATACTCGTATAACCTAGTAAGGCACAGAATTTATTTTAAAACATCAGAACATTTTTTTTGCAATCACAACTGTCATAACAATTCGACAGGGTAATATGTTAAAATTGAGAGAATTTACCACAGACGATAATTTAAAGAGATGTAATAGAGATGAATTTTTACGCTAATTTATGTAGTTGGAACATCATTCAAAGTAACGTGAACGTGACCACAGGATTTTTTTTCTTTTTTTTCAGAGCTGTCAGTGAACATGTAGAACACTTTTTGTAACTATTTAGCAAACATTAAATAGTTCTTCCATTAGTTTTTGATTTCTTTACATACATATAATAAAATGACAGATATTTAAACAACTGACATTTGAACGTCAAAATCAACGTACGCTGTGCAAAAACTCCCTAATATTAGAAGCCATGCTCGACTAAGATACCGTCACAATAATTGGGGTTATTATTCTTCGTTTCGAAAAGCCAATGACTTCTCTAATTAACCTGTTGTTGAGGTCTGTAGATCTTGCAAGAATATTTGTTCTTCGAATTTGATTCGATGGAATTCTTCCAAGGCATGCTCTGCAACTGAAGATTTTCCAGGCTGGTTCAATCTGATTGATCCCTTGTGTTAATTCAATCTTGTTGAAAGTCTTATCAGTCTGCTCAATGTAAACTTTCTCGCAGACACATGGAATCTGATGAATCCCTGATGACTGAAGAGGGATGACGTCTTTTACTTGTCTCAACATATGTCGAAGTTTAACATATGAAAAAAATCTGTTGTGGCCAGCACAATACCTTCCGTCAATCCTGTGTATTATGTATAAATTCCATACATAAATTTTCTTGCAAGATTCTAAATTTCCAGTAAATTTTTTTCATAAACAAACTATGCAAATTGCACTTGACACTAACATCTTCTTCTTTAACTTTCCCCATTCGTTAGGGGACGCTATTTTTTATTTTCTTGTTCCACTCATTTATGTTTTACGTGTCAATTCCTTTTCTCTCAAGTCTTCCGTAATACAGTCCTTCCTCTGTTTCTTCAACCTTCTATTACTAAGCTATTCATTCTTCATCTCCAAAATATTCTTCATTTCTCCTCATGATATTTTCAAACCAATGTAATCATCTCACTTGTATCTTTCTAGAAACTTGTAACACTAGAGTTATTTCCTTACCTATCTTTCCGTGTCTTCTCTACATCTACTTCAACATCCTCATATCTGCCAAACTAATTTACTTTTTATTTATACTGACATGTATTCTTACGAAAAATTCTACCAATCTTTTCCGTGACAATTTTTGACATAAAGAAGCAAATCATGCAATACGTTCCTTTCATTAGCATTGTTGTAGGTCTTTTCGATTTCAGACATGTTTCGATTGAAGAAATAGAAAATCCATTAAAAAGATATATAGAACATAAACTAAAAGGTGGTATTATTATCAGAAATTCATTACTTATCTAATTTTAATAGTCACTTAATATGAGTCTAAATTGTGTTTTTATTTTCTAAAATCAGATGCAATATTGAATGGTAATTCAATTTCCTAAATTTTTAATTACCTACTATATAGAAAACTTGATTACAATAATGATAATGACTAATCACACAAAAAATAGTTATTTATGTATTAAATGCAGTAAGGTGCTTCCTACCGTTTGAGGATGATTTTGGAGATCGAGACGAAGTTATCTTCAGTTTTTTTTTTTTTAATTTTACAGCGAAAAAATAATTAATTATTATCAACGTTTGAGTGAGGCTGAAATTCTTAAATAAATCATTTGTGGTGCTATGTGGCGCTGAGTATTCATCTACTCTGTTAGGAGAGTGTACTCGTCCACGAATTGTAAAAAGACTTGTTAAAGCACTAACTTCATTCGTATTTTGTAGCTCAGTTGATTAGAGTATCCTACCAGATATAGGAAAACCCTGGGTTCAAATCTCAGTAAGGTCCATGAATTTTTCACAAATTCTTTCTTCGTTAGGTAATTAAAATTCTCTATGATTCGGTATTCTTGTTTCATCTTCCATGGTTGCACTATATTCTCTTAAATTTATGTTCATAAATAAATTGGCATGCACTTTTAAATAACTGAATGTCAATCCAATGTTACCAACTACAACATTACACATACAAATTTCTATAAAGCCCGGTTTCACCATTGATGAATAAATATTGTATTCACAGTTATTCTATTCATTGAATAAAATACCATATTTTTGTTTCAACAGCGTTAGTTAGTAACTATTCAACGAATAAATCGTTGGTTATATTATCGAGAGATTTTTGCCCAGTTAAATATTTATTCAATAAATAGTTTAACATTTGACATTTTTATTGTGCGTGTTATAATAATTTTATAATTGTTCAGTAAGGCGATGAAAATAATATTTACAATAGGTATAAATCTAAAATGGATAATAAATAAATATAGAAATGAATTATTATAAGGTTATTTTATTTCCTTCAATATTAGAATGTCATGCTCATCATTGTTGACATCTTCCGATGAAGAAATTGTTCTTCAGACAAAAAAGAAATCATTTCTTATAATCCATGGGCAATTTGACGAAGTAGATTTTTGCATGCGATTTCGATCATCAAAACAATGCATTTATGAAATTATAAATATGATTGATTCGGTATCATCTGGAGCCAATAAATGCAAGAAATATACTAGTTTTTTTTTACGAAGGATCATATTTCTGTACAAAAGTACTCCGTTCTAATATTGTTTTTCATTCATTGTGCAAAATAAACATCAATTAATGTGACACTTTATTTCCAATTTTTATAATCCAAAAAATAACAATGTAAATGTTTATTTCCATGGATGCTCCATAGATATTAATATTAACGTAAGTAAATCTTCCTATTATTGCTATATTATTTATAGAATATATGAAAATGACGTTACTTATTTAAATAAATATTAAATTGAATCTATTGTTTGGTCGAACTGTCAATTGCAGGCTAGTGAACAGGCTGATAACAAAGATAAGATATCGAAAATAGCATATTCCATTTGAGAGAAACCATTTATCGAAATACTTCACATAATAATGAGAGATACGGAAATTACTAGGCCTTGCGTCTATATTCAGTTACTCCAATATCACGCAGTGAAAATATGTAGCTAATAAAATATTAATTCTAAATGATAAAAAAAAAATTATAGGTGGAAAAAGTTGATACGCAATTCGTATTGCATGACTTGACGCTATTTTTAGTTTATGACGCACGTCTACAACAAATTAAATATTATTTAAAAATATGCCAACAGAAATCACAAAATTTGCACATTTTCCGATTGTTGGGGAGATATTCCACTTATGAATGAATATTTCATGATATCCCTAAATGCGTGACATTTCAAACATCTTTTTTATTTAAATGAAGCAGAGAATTTAATAATAAAGGCAGTGTGAAAATAATTTTAATGAAATTCTTTGTAAGTAAGCAACGTGCTCGACGCCTTCATTTGCGTAGTGTGAACGTTGCTTTTACGATAAGTTCTGCTGTAGACTCCTAACCTATATTGCAGCCTAGTCCAAGCGTTCACCCCGGCAAATCAGCGGGACTAGCTAGGGGTAGACAGCGACAGCGGGAAATTCACATCCACCTGCAATAATTATTGCTGGAATTGAATCCGGGATATATCTCGCGTTATCTTGCAAATTTTTATCAAAAAAATACCTAAAAACACAAAATTAAAAATTATTAACAACTCAAACCAGTAACATTACTAAAGCTCAGTATTTTTATCTTAGGTTAAGTTATAGGTTGTCAGTTAATCAATAACTTAACCTGAGATGAAAATACCGAGCCAAATGCCCGTATTCATAATCGTCCGTAACAACGGTAACGCTTCGTTATATTCAAAACGCGCGTAATATAGTAAAGTTTTTATTCATAAACATTCGTTATCGATAATAACCGTAAAATCCTTCGTAATATTTAACGACTTGAATTTCGGCTGTAATCAGGGGTGGCGATTACGTGGGTGCATCGGTCCAGGTGCACCCACGGGCAAAAATTTGGGGGTGCAATGCACCCACGGTGACCAATAACTTTCTTTTGTTTGATTGATAAAATAACATTTATTTTTGCGAGACAAGTCTTAAGATTTTGTTTTCCTGTAACTTTTAGAGAAAAACTACAAGAATAAAAAGTTGTATAAAATATTTTTAAAAATTAATTCGATGTAACAGCATATCTGTAATACGAGAAACATATTGCAGATATAAAATGTTACAATTTCGTCAAGAATCAGACGGTCACGAATATTAAACACAATGTCAGTGTGACAGTTTAATAACTATTTCCATTATGATACAATTTTACAATTTTTTTCTCCTGTACTGTATACATCCCTTTTATAAAATTTACAATAGATTATGAACTATAATTATTGAGCAATTAATTGGCTTCCCATAAATAAATAAAATAAAAATAATTGTATGAAAATTATAACTGAAGAATTACTTTATTAATTTGTCACATTGATATTGGGCCGAATTCAGCACTCTTCTTTAGTGTAGTGACTATCTCTATAGTAACTTAGTAACTATGAAAATAACTTGCAACTTTTTCTTATTAATGCATCAATGTGTATGTCTCTCTTTTTTTGTTATATTTAGATAAGCTTCATTAGTTAAAGAAAAGGCTGAATTCTCGTCCCATTGGCTGGTACTACAAGCCACTGTTTTAAGAAATGTCAAATTTAATTATTTAATAATAGTAATAAATAATATCAAATTTATCAAAATATGATTTCAAAGCAGAACATAGTTTGTACTCAAACAAATATTTTAAAAAAAGTCATTCTTTAAAAATAATGGTGAAATTAAATATTGAAATTTGAATTTGACATTTCTTGAAACAGTAGTTACAACCAAGGCTTGTGATACCAGCCATTGTGTTATTTTTTTTCATAGCCGTCTGATTCTTGATGAAATTGTATCACAATTTCTGAAATATCCTGTGCTGCAAATATTCTTTTACAGCGAATTTAAATTTTTTTAATGTAAATTTTAATTTTAAACAATACTTATTTTTGTAGTTTTACTCTAAAAGTTATAGGGGAGCCAATTTCCGCACTTTTAAAAAATCCCATCTTGCCCTCCCACGTTGCAAGTTTTCGGTGTACCTAGTATATTTTTCCTTCCGTCATACCGTAGATAAGGGTCCAAAAATGCGATAATTAGTCTTCAGTGAATAAGCACGAATTAATGATGTCTGTGTGTGTGTGTGTGGCGATTTTTTCTTCCACGATAACTCGTATATCAAACTTCCAAAAATTTCTATTTTCCGTATTTAAGTTTTCTGCATTCATAGCACTCATATAAAGAGTTAATTAGATTTTGGGTAATATTAGACAACCGGAAGAGAACTTTACTTGAAGCCCATAATAGTTTATAATACGTACAATAAGAATATTTTCATTTGTTGAAATTGTTATGTCAATGTACATTTGAATTCATTATAATTTTCATAAGATACGTTCAATTATAATATTATTTAAGGATATTATTAAATTACATAAATATAAGTATGTATTAGAAAATGTCATCTTTCTTATCGATATCATCATCATCATCATCATCATCATCTGCTTCTTCTATATTATTAACATCACCTTAACATTTTACAGCATTAAATTTTTGTGTGATTTTTTTTCCTGCCATCATTTTACTGTTTCATATTTTCTGCATCGGATTTCACATTGTCTAACATTTTCTTCTATTAAATCTAGTAGAATTTCAATATCTGCATCACAAATATATGTTTTCCCGTTGTCTTTTTCTTCTCTTGATTCACCTTGGCAACTACAAAATGTACAAGATATTGTCAAACCAGTGCAGATAAACAACAGTCAGTGTCAAATTTGAAATTTTCACAAATATTTTTTTGTATTTGTTTGAACTGATATTAGTATATTACTAGGAATTATTGCAATCTGTCATTACAAAATGAAGCCTAATATTTTGTTCTTAATTTTTGTGAATACTGTTATATTTAACAATCGTTAAAGTACGTTTTGTTACGAAGCGTTATATTAATTTTTATGAATAAGGGCATGTGTTATTTCCTGAATAATTTTATTAACCGTTTTAGAAATCGGTTAAGAGTATACCGGCTTTTAAACAAAAACCGTTTATAAATTTAAATTCTCGTTTTCGGATCTCTTAACTGTTATTTTCTTCTTTTTTATTATCCTGAATTAACACCGGATAAAACGATGTATATATTGTTCCACCAAAAAGAAAATATTTTTTACCAAGAACTCATTCTTCATTTTTGTTTAAATTCTGTATGTATTTTTTTTTTCTTCATTCATTAAAAATGAAAAACTAATTTAGTCAATTCTAATAAACCCGAAATATTTTTTATCGGTTTTAATACATCTAAAACGTGTAATGTATCCAGTGAAAATAAAATATTTGTCACAAAATTTTGCTTTTCAAAATATTCCTGCTATATTCATAAACCAAAAATTAAAACATGTTTTATTAATTTTTTTGAAAGCAGAAATTTTCCCGTTTAAATTACCCTACGTCAAGCGAAACCGCTTTGTTTGCACGACGAACGACTTTTGATTAGTAATGTTAAACAGAGAATAGTTACTTTGATTAGAACTATAACAAACCATGGTACAGATAAGATAATTCAAAATATATACTGCATTATTTAGAATCACACATCGATTTGTTACAGATATTAATAATTAAACATATAATAATCGTTCAAACTATGTTAGCACAGTTTTAATCGTTTATAAAATTGTTAATTAAAAAATAACACAGTAACAATGTTAGTAGTACCATTAGTACATACGTAGTTAGAAGTTAAATGCAACCCACAATACATACTTGTACGCAAAAACATTTATTAATTATTTAATGGCAACCATTTAATAGTTTGTCGTTTTTTTTACTCATTCTCATATTATTAATGCAATATTTTATAAACACAGTTATAATATGTAGCAAACAAATTTCAAAGTTACAATAATGCAATAAGAATATTAAGTATAAAAACAAGATTACGGTATGCATTTATTATAAAATTTTGTATTATTTTATTTATTTTCAATAGATTAAAGTATTAGCCTAATACATAATAATAATTGTAGTCTACCAATAATGTTATAGAGATTGTAATACTTGTTTTTGAGATAATACCAACCAGTCTATTCTTGCATGAAGTATTTGGGTTATAATAGTGACAGAGTGAAGGATCAGGGGTAATACCAGAATACCACTAACCTATATATTAGTAAGCAACGTGTACATCTTAAGTATACAAGTATTGTTATATGTTATTTAAGCTGTTTATGTAAAATTATTATAAAAGTAGAAAAAATACTGTTGAAAGCAATATACTACAGTATAGTGGGTTGTCGTAGTAACCTACATATAGTAAGAAACGTGCACTACATAAGTGTCGTTATAGAAGTTTGTTATTGTTACTAGCATCAATACCAACATTACCAATCAACTCAAATACCACTGTTATTGTTGTTTACACCCCATATACCCTCAAAAGTAATAGTGTCATCTCAATCGCACATAACCTTACAATCCCCCATTCACCCCTACGTTTCTCGCCCCTCACCTGTCACGTTGAGAAGGGACATCTTGGGCACTCGGTGCCAATGGCACCGCGAGCTCTCTCACCGCATCACTGCACTCACTGACACTGTCACGGGACCGCACTACTCTAGGCCTGTGCCCGTGGACTGTCTGCGTGCTGGTCACGCACTAAACCAGGCGCCATCACATATCACATCTGCCCGGGGGCGCCGACGCCTGCGCACCCGGTGATGACGTAAACATCGACCGGGGCATCTGGTGGAGGGTGAAGGAACTAGATTGTGTATGAAGGAGTGGAGGGACGACTCAAATATAAATAAGGGTTCATTGTTTAAATTTTAGCGCTCTGGCAGAGCCATCTATCTTCTCTAAAGAAAACTATCCTAAAACGTTTCGTCTTATAGTCAACCAGCGTAATATTCATACGAGATCTGTCTAAAATGTATCCAACATTCAATTTTCGACGGTAGGGCGGCGCCACTTTTCACAGTAGAGAGGGACACCTTCATGCCATGCCTGAATTTTCGCTTCGCCATCGGGTGCATCATTCGCTGCTTGGTGTTGAGTGTTGTTCCAAATATTCATCGGAGTTAGGTGTACGGATACGACCCGGAAACACAAGCAGTCATAGTAGCATACCTAGTCTCCAAGATCGAAAAAAGCGCGACAAGTGCGAAGCAAAATCAAGGCGATGCTGCCTGTCTTCTTTGATAGTCGTGGAATTAAGGAATTGTGCATCACGAATACGCACCAACAGGACAAACAGTGACGAAAGAGTACTATCAAAAAGTTCTCCGCCGTCTCCGTGGTGCAGTTAGACGCAAAAGACCAGACCTATGGACGGCGAAAATCTGAGAGTGATGTATCGTGACAATGCTCCAGCTCATTCATCGCACCTGATCCAGACTTCCTTGGCGAAAAAATAAAATTCCAGTCATTCGTCAAACTCCCTACTCTCTAGACATGGCTCCTTGCGACTTGGGGTTGTTTCCGATATTAACGAGGTCACTGAAAGGATCCCGTTTTGAAAGTAGAGAAGAAATAATACGGAATGCGACGACGGAGCCGCGTACTATTCCAAAAGAAGACTTCCAGGGGTTTTCCCAACATTGGAAAGATTCGTATGGGCTAAATGTCAGGTGACGCAAGGGGCCTACTTTGAAAGTGATTAGGGTCCCAACCCCGTCAGATACGAAATAATTTTTTTCCAGCGAAGGTCGGATTTTTTTTAGACAAGCCTCGTACATATAAACTGCAGACTCTAACAACATACCCTATATCTCGTTTCCATTGGTGTGCCGGTGTAGGATATTCCTGCTGTGGTGTACCACAAAGATCACATTTAGCTCCCTTGTTTTTATATAAAAAGGGTGTGCAAAACGCGGTAAAGGGACAAGGACCGAAGTGGAATTTATAACACTATATGACATACGACGATGATTGATCGATCAAACATGCTAAGTATACGTCAACTTTACGTAAAACTAGGAATATGTATAAAATGTTTTCACATTATCCATTTTGATTTGGATATGGGAAAATTATCAGTTAAAAACGACTGAGTGTCGCAACATCACGTGGGTCCATCATTATAATACATAAACAACATGAAATATTCTCACCGAGTTTGTAAAGCAACGCGGTTTACATAACTGAAAACTTAGACAAAATATAAATAATTTAACATGATATCATTTTATACATAAATTAGAATGAAATACTACCTTAATATTTAATATACAGAGAAAGTATTTGACACAGTACCCAGAGAAGAAATCTGGAAAGTTCTGGAAAGAAGAGGTCTTGATAACAAGCTACTAAAAGCTATCATGAGTATATGTAAGAGTACAAGAAATACGAAATACGATACGAACGCACAACCAGGTATCTGGAGAATGTACTACCAGAATGGGTATAAGATAACGTGGTGTTCTCCTGTTTATTGCTCTCATGAATGAAATAGGTAGGGAGTGCAGACCAAGATGTAAAAAAGTTAGAGTGGGAGTAAGAAACCTATAATAAGTTTTGGTGATTTGGTGATCGTGAGCGTATTAATATCTGAAACGAGGGCTTTATGAAGTAAAGATTGAATATTAGTGTAGAAAAAACTGAAGTTCGAGTAATATCAAAAAATGAGGTGCAAACTATAGTTACTATTAAGGACAAAACTATAAAACAGACAGAACATTTAAATATTAGGATCGTGCCTGAACACTAAGGGAGAATTGGAGCCTGAAAAAAAAATATCATCACAGCATATTGTGACAAGGCGACCAATAACAAATAAATAACTTTTTATAACCTTTTCTAAATTATAGTTTCATGAATAATATTTCACCTGTTATCTTTGTTGGTCAAAATTCTGTTTAGAAATAGTTATCATCTTTTATTAACTAACTGTTTAGTCTAGCTGTCAGAGACATTGGACAGTTATTTGTTGACAATTAAGTCTAGAAGTTTTTGCAAACCTACATGCAGGGCTGATATTTTGATATGGATGCCATATGATACCCTCTTCAACCCCTCAGAGATAATCCTCTCACGAAAGTAACGTTTTGTTTTAGGTAGTCGGTCTTAGATACTCTTGTCGACGAGCCATATAGTCTGTGTTTTAGTTACTGACACGGGCTAAACGCCCGCCTGCTGAGTTGCAATGTAACTATTTAGTTTATTTGTTTGATGTCTTGTGTAATATATTAATAATAAGTTAGTTAAAATGTAAATAATATGTGTAAATAAAGAGGTTAGTTAGTTAAATCCTAATAATGTCTGTGTCCATAATGTAAGTGTTCATCGGCCATCTAAGATAAGTGCAAGTGTGTATGTATTCGTCTTCCTTAAACAAGCGGTGGTCGAACATCCAAGTGACCACCAGTCAGTCAAATTCGTCATTCTTGCACCATCATCAGAGCTTCTGTGACACCCCCGCTCGTGTTACAATATTACCCATGCTGGGTGTGCCAATCTGCTTTGTGCGCAGATATCGGTAATGATGAAATATTTGTACCGTGCGGGCGCTTACCAGGCGTCACCTCACGGACACTCATTGCTGGCGTAGAGAGTGCACCACAGGGTTCAATTTTGTGCCATTAATATTCGAAGTAATTTTTGGCGTCGACCGGGATCAAACCCGGGTCCCCAGATTCGCGACCAAACACTCAAGCACACGGCCACGAAAAAATAATAGACTAACGAGTGCTACAAAACTATACTACGCACTAAACAAAGCCTTTATGTGGAAGAAAGAGGTGAATAAAGACACAAAAATAAGAATATTTAATAGTGTGTATGTGCCGGTGCTAACCTATGGCTGTGAAGCGTGGACTTTAAGTGACAATAATAGAAGCAAAATTCAAGCGTGTGAGATGAGTTATCCTCGAGTGGTAATAGGACTGACTAAAAGAGACCGAATACGTAATGAAAATGTGCGCGAAAGGTATAATTTTGAACCGGTGCTAGACAAAATAGATAAGAGACAGTTAGAGTGGTTTGGACACATGGTGCGGAATGATGCACAAAGAATGGTGAAGAATGTATGGAAATTGGGTATTGACAAAAAGCGACAAAGGGGGAGACCAAAGAAAACCTGGAACAATGAAATGGAAAAAGTGCTACAAAAGAGAAATATAAATTGGAAAGAAGCACAAAGAAAGACGCAAGACAGAAAAGCATGGAGAAAATTCTGTGCCAACACCTCTATACCATAACGTAGTAGACGAGGCCCTGAATTAAGTAAATATAAAATTAATATCGTCATTTCATAAATTTTAATTTCATTAAAGGCCATATTTGAAATTTGTGAAATGACCCTATTATACTTTTATGATAGTTTATTATAATTATCAGCTATATTTCTTTTTTGAAATATTTGTACTCTTACTCCTGAAAATATGTCATTATGAAAGAAATAAAGGAAAAAGGAAGGTGTTTCCTGAAAAAGTTTTCTGCTTTACCGCCTGGCACAACCTAATAAACACTGCGTCAGTCTTGTCTGTTATAGGTCAAAGTTTCAGTGCGAAAACGGTCATTGACCTGCGCTGCTGTGTTTGGTTTTGTGTTATTTCAAGACGCCTGCGGCTACGTAGCTTACAAAACAAACATACTATATTGTTAAACAAAATATCGTCAACATAATCAAAAAAATATACTTTGAAATTACAAAGCAAACAGCAAAATAAAATATAAATAAACAAAATTATGGAATTGCTAATATTAGTAAATACAGAACAAAATTCATTGGAAAGAACTTTTAGATTCTTATATTAACCCTTTAACATCTTAAATATTCATCTCCGTTCCTGAAAAAAAAACTCCTATCTCCCAAATCTTCGATAACAGCACAAAAACGTGCATACATTATCTTATCCCCTCTGTAAAAAGACAAAAACCTATCTGATCCTCTCGTCATTTGTCTTCTCTATTAGCTCGTGGTGGTATTGATCAGGTGTGCTATGGAAGTGAACCAACGTGCAGAGTGCAACGTGCAGGCACTAGGTTCGAACCCGAACAGTGGTTCACTGACCTCTGACCTCCAAACTGCTGCAGTTGCTTGCACCTGGGGCATGCGCAGAATGGAATGGAAATCATTTATATTTTAAGAAACGGCAAGTGGTAATTGAAAACTAACTATGTGGTAGGGGAGCTTACAAAAGCAATGAGAATATAAATAAGATTGGTTTTGTTGGAATTTTTAATTTTTTAATATCTTCTTTTAAGTGTACATATATACAAATTTAAAGTACTGATTTTTTTGGGTAATACAAACAAGTGTTTCATTTTTATACAAGGTTAAAAACTGAACATGTGAAAATGTATGTTATCCACCATCAAACCATTTATATTCTAATTTTAAATAATATATCATAATTTCCAAAAAAGAAAACTGCTATTCCTAAATCAAAGTAAAATTTAAAAATATGTAACGTTATATCAAAAAATCTGTTGTGGCCAACACAATGCCTTCGCCACTTCCCTTGTTTGGTCAGAATGACAATTAGTAATTATGTCAAATGTCAGAATTGTTCATTACAAATTTCAAAATTTTCTAAATTCACGTAGTTAATTCGTCACCAGGCGCGTGAAATTTACTTATCGAGGAAAATACACCACATGGAATTGGAAAGTCACTAAATTTAGAAGGAAAAATTATGATATTTGACATCTATGTACATAATTACTAGCTATCATTCTGGCACGGGCCCCCATATCTGCTTGTCAAGGCCAAAAAAGTCACATGACTGCTCGTGCCCTATTATTTTTAACATTTCTTGTATACCTACACTCTACACCAAAAATTCTACTTATATCTATTCTTTATATTTAGATTTTTTTATTTTAAATTCATTCTATGAAGAAATTTTGTCCTACACTTCTAATTTTTTCAAATGTTTCGAATTCAATGTCGGAATTGACAGTATTTTTGAAAGGTATAGGTATGTAATATATTTATAATTTTAAATATTTAACTATTAATACAATAAGAAATAATATAATACATGTACTTCCTAGAAAAATCTTCACTAATGTGTCTGGATTTTTGACACTGACATTTATCTGACAGTTACAAACATTTTAATTTTTCAATTGGTTTCCATGACATTATTTGGACTGTGAGATATGTTACAACAGATTATTATATACCCTATAAAAGAGAATATTTATATGTATCAAATAGAGAATTTACTCTTCTTTAATACTAGCGAGAACAAAAAATTTCAAAAAATAATATTTAGAAGATTTTTTTTTAAGAATCTGCTACTTCCGGTTGTTCAATTATTACCAAAACCTTTTCAGCTCTATCCAGTTATGTCCGATTTAGAAATACGTAGTTAAACAGATATTAAGTATTATAGTTTTTGGGAAATCGTCCTTCCAACATCCCCCCCCCCACACACACACATACACAGAGGCATACACACCCACATACATCCACACACACACACACACACACACACACACACACACACACACGCCCACACACACACACAGAGACATCATCGAAAAAATATTAAAATCGGATTGTAGGGACCTTAAAACCTGTAATCATTCAAATCTGGTTAGCGATTTTTAGCATGAATCCAATACCTCTCTTAGCGAGAGGTAAAAATAAAAATACGAGCCATTGCCATTATATCTTCGTTGGTCTTTTCGCTTGCTTCGTTATTATTAAATAAATTTATATACAGTGGTTCACAAAATTATTCGTACGAGTCTTGTTCCAACCACGGTGGGCGACGGACGTGTTTAACTGAGCTACGTAGTAATTGTGTAATTTCATTATATTAATAACATAGTAGTAAAATGTATTGATGTGAAGTGAAGTATAGTGATATGTAGCCGAAATAAGGAATTTAAATGAAGATTTTGGCAAATAACATAGGATAGAATAGGATTCATTTCCGACGGTAAATCGAAATTGGATAGTAGAATAAAGGAACACTTCCCCTTAACATAAGATGATAGAAATGATCAGCATTTAATTCGTCTACATAATAATTAAACACAAAACACTACAATTTAATATTGTAGGTACATTTTATCTACAGTCCTTTTGAGGACTCTTTCACTTTCAGATATTAATTTTCTTTTCAGGTTTACTATCTAATTGTAACAGCTTCAACAATACGTAAAAAATCGGCAATAATGCAAAGCCGGAGCAGTACACCAAAAATGCAAGAAGGAATGAGAACAACAATTCTGAAATAAAACTGAAAACCATGCTTCATATAGATGTCAAAGGATAACTTTAAAATTAAGGTCATCCGGTATATGGAATTCAACTCGATATCTTTTAAATTCGCATCAATTATTAAGAACAATGATTGAAATGCTGTAGGAAGAGTAATGACAAAAACTTCACAGAACTCAAATACATGCATGTGGTAGAATCCCACGTTAAAAAGTCACTCAACATAGATTTCCATTTAGAAAGTTGGGGAGTCCACTAGACGGTAAACATTTATTTATGTTCTATGTTCGTGTTTGTTGACTAGTGTGCTTTTCTCTAATCCACGTCGTGTCCTGAGCAGCACCGGCTGCTAGTATGTGTCCAAAAAACCTTTGTCAAGTCAAGTCAAGTCAAGTCAAATTGTTCACAAAATTATTCTTACACTTTACTTTTATTAGTAAAATGTAAAATGATGTGATCAACACAATACCTCCCGTTTAATTTAAGTTTTATTTATGTAAATACTTAAAATTAATAGTTATTTACATACTAAGTGCGGGAAGACACTCATCCCGCATGAGCACTTATTTGAGGCACGAGCGAGCTTGCGAGCGAGGGCTTCATTTGCGCGAATGCGTGGATGACGTCTTCCCGCAAGAAGTTTGTACAATACTTTTTGTAACGAACAAAATCATTATTAATAGAGTATAAATGTCAAGATAATTGTACAAAATTCGCAAATATACAAGCAAAAAGCACAGCAGAAATTTCATAGCAACGGTAAATTGATTGATTTCGGAAACATAATTGTTTGCATATTTTTTCAGAATTAAAAGTTGTCAAAATGTCTGATTCTGATATTTCTTGTACGCCTCCTGAAATTTAAGGCCGGAGACAACAAATAAACGCTTTTTTTAATTTACCATAATGGTAAATGTGTTAATTCACCTACAATTCAGTACGTAAATAAAATATAAACTAAATTAAGCAGAAGTTCTAACGCATATTCATGTAGATGTTGGCGATGACTGGTGATAGAGATGAACCCATTAGAAGACCGTCGTCCTGAGCGAAGAATCTGTCTTTTTCCAAGAAATATGAGTTCCTGAGACAACATTCTAGCAGCTTCATTATTCCTTCAACTGGTAGCGTGTTTCTTTCATGTAGGTTCTCGTCTTCTTGGAGCTTCTTTCGAATGATCTCTAGTGCGTCTTCAACAGGAACATTGGTATATAGACTGAAGAAGTACTAGAGATCATTCAAAACTGGTTCGAATCTCAGGCAATAGAGGAAGCGGAATTTAAACCCAAGATATGGCTCAGGTACGTGGACGATACTTTCATAATTTGGAACCACATCGATCGACAACTGGATCATTTTCTTCATCACCTGAACAACATCAAGCCGTCCATCAAATTCACCATGGAAAAAGAAAAGGAAAACTCACTGCCATTCTTAGACGTCCACGTGAAGAATAACAATGGAATGATCGAGACAGCTGTTTACAGAAAACCAACACACATCGGCCAGTATCTGAACCATGCATCCAATCGAAGAAACGAAGAAAGGAGTAGCAAAATCTCTAATTCACAGAGCTCACAGATTATGCAACACAGATAAAGGACTTGAAGAAGAAATCAAAAATATCAAAAGGGACCTAAAACAAAATGGTTACCCAGGGAAGACAATAGAGGAGCTTCTTTATAAACACTAAACCAGCTTAAGCTAGCAACCAAGATAAGAAGAACAACCGAAAGCGCTACTCAGCATCCCATATGTAAGAGGCTTATCGGAGACGATAAAACGCATTGGAAGAAGTTATAACATCAACACTGTGTTCAGATCAACAACTACTATCAGAAGTATGATCTCTGACACGAGGCCACAAACCAATCGAGACTCTAAAAATTGCGTCTATCAAGTCCCGTATGAATGTGGCCAGTCATACGTGGGGGAAACCAGAAGACCTTTAGAAGTCAGACTGAATCAACATCGAACTCATACGCAGAGAAGAGAGACATCAAGATCCGGCATCGCGCAACATTCCTGGGAAAAACAACATAAAATGAATTGGTCTGAGGCGAAAATCATACACAGAGAGGAACACTGGTACAAAAGAAAATTCAAAGAAGCAGCAGTCACCAACAACAATAAGGAGGTCTTCAGCCAACCAAGAGTAGAGATAGGCAACGTGTGGAAACCGCTGATTGGACGTTTGAATGAACTTAAACTACACTAGTGTGTCTATTTGTCCAATTTTGCTTCGCTAAACTTACATTCTGTACGCTTGACCGCTTCACTAATTATGTCTTTAGTATACTAAAGTTTAGTATATAAGCTCCAGTAGTCTCGATGTTTTGTTAGTATTCACCTGCAGACGATTGCAGATACTTCAGCAATTGAAACGTTGTGTGTTATTATTACTTTTTGTTAAAATAAAAACAATGGAAGTCCAGAATAGTGTTATTATTTCAAATACAACATTCAAACGGACATTGTAATTTAAGTTTAAGCAATGGTGGAATGCACAGAAAACAACACTATATATTTTTTTTATTTTGTTATAGAGATTTATGTATTTTGTATAACATTTTTGTAATATAACGACCTAATATAATATAGCTTTGTTAAAACGAGTACAATGTTTTGCGTACATAATTTAACCCTATAATTGCTCAAAAATCCAGCCTCCCGAGAATGTACATAACATAATTTAACACATATTACTATTTTTTTTATATTTAGTAATGTAACCATTGGCTTGAATTACAGCTTCTAGTAACCTAGGCATTGATTTTATTAAATTAGATCATATGGAAAGGGTTTTTCTTCCCATTCTTCAGTCAGATTCGTCCAGAGTTGCTAAATAGCGGAAAACGATATTTTGCGAGGTTGCTTATCATCTAGTTCCAACCATAAATTCGCAACAGGGTAGAAATCAGGAGACGGGGGAGGTGTTTCAAATTGTTGTAGAACAGACATTCCTTACAATAAGTGCTGTATGTTTGAGATCATTATCTTTCTGGAATATAATTCTCTCCCAGGACAATTCTTTTAAATTTTTTATCGTGCCACACAGATTATCTGATTCAAATAAATTAAATTTACAGAAAATAAAAAATAACTATTCCAAATTCAGAGCCTTTATTAACATTTTTTCGCGAAGTTTAGCTAAATAAAAAAAAAATTGCGTTGCACGATAAAAGACGCGGTGTAAACGTTATTGTTTGGGGCTGTGTAAATTATAAGGAAATATAATAATGTATTAATTTTAAACGAAAATTTACAATATTCTACAGATAAACTTGGACTGAGAGAGCATTATATAATCCAGCAAATGATCCCAAACTTACAGCACTTATTATTAATGAAAGGAACTGATACCAAAAATAGAAAGAAAGATTAAACTATCAAAGAATAATCGAAACAGTTACGTTCGTCTAGTAAAATATCATTTCGACTCGTACTCTTTTTGTAAGTAATAAAGGTATAAAATAAAGTATATCGCTGAATATATAATAATTTTCCTGTTGAAAGGTTTCTAGGTCACTCAATTCTCCGTGAAAATTTGGAAACAATCCATATAAGTTTTTAAGACATGTAATAAACACAAACCATCTGAAAATATGGAACACCAAAAAGTACAATTGCAGCATCAAAAATAGTTCATGTTTTCATTGAAAAACATTTATCTTTATTTGATACTTTTCAGAAATACAACACATACAACAGAACAAATAAGTATTAATACGTAGTTATAAAAATATATTCTCACACTTTTTCTACCTATTATATTAAATATATTAGCTTTGTTCCGCTAATAACATAACAATAACAAATAAGTAAATAAAAATAAATAACGTGAATTACTAAAATTATTATTTTGCCTCCTAAATGTTCATTGCAGTTATTTTTTATTAACGATAATTCATTTTGAATCCTTCCGTTTCCGATTCTGTTTTCCTGCTGAGGTTCAAGGAGCAGGAATGCCCGAGCGATCTGTCAACAGAAAAATAAAAGAGAGTAAAGGACTTTTCACGTATGACGTTATTTACGGTGGCTTGTTGTTATGAGTTAGTGCATTGATTTTAGTTTAAGTTTTATGTGTTTGTTACTGGCGCCATGTATAATTCGCACACTGCTGTTTCTACAATTGCCAAGATCTCGAAATTTAATTTTTTTCAGGATAGTCGTGACTTAATTATTTGCAATAAATTGTTGGAATGAGGGTTGACTTTAATCCGATACAGAGTCTTTTTTAATGAAATAAGGGTGTATTAACAAAAAATCTGCACAGTGTTTAATTTATTAATATTCTTTAAAACGTAATAATATTATGGTGCAACTTGAATTTGGTTTACATTAGTCTGATACCAAAAATAATATTATTTTCCTTTGAATTTGACAAAAACTAAAATAAATCTCTTTAAAGAAAATGATCGAAGCGAGTCGTTGGCGATTTTTATTTAAAACCTAGATTATAGGAAAAATTATTCACCGTCAATCATTTTGTTCTAATGGAAATACCACGGCCTACGTATGGTATTGTAACGCGCGCCCCTGACTTAAGAGTATACGAGTGCCGCTACTGGTAGAATATTCCCGAGCGATGACGTAATCCCAGACGGCGGAAATTCCCATACGCCTAGACGTGTTAATTACACCGGTGACCTGAATCTTTTGTGTCCAATGTCATTGTGGCGTCAGAAAGTTCGAGGACATCGCGCTATATAAACCCGTCGCCAAATCCAGCAGGATAGTCTGATATATACAAGCAACGAGCAATGAAGTTGGTGATATAAAAAAAAACAGTCTACGAGAGGTGAACATAAATAAATGTAGTTATATAAATAAATATAGTGATATAAATATTGTTTAGATAAATAATCTTAGTGTTTAAGCATCTAATACTATTCTTAATCTTAAATTAGTGTTTATAATTATTTAATAATAGTGTTAATTCCTTTTATTATCTTTTTAATATTTATCCTAATTAGTTAACGTTTAATAAACGTATTATTTTAATTAATATTATTTTCTCTGATTTTTACACTTCACCCAAATAAATAAACGTTACAATGTAATTAACAACAGATAATCACTATACTATACATACAGCAAAGGTAGTTGTAGAAAAGTTAGGAAAATGGATGAAAACAAGAAAAAGAAGTTTCAGACACAATCTATTGGAAAAGATAAACAATCTTTAGGAAAATTGTGCAGAATTCAAAATTTCACATATGTACGTAAACATGCATATTATAATAAATAAATATAATATTAAGAAACAGAAAATCTGTACCAAAATATAGAAAAATAGAATTGTTAATAAATCATAAAGACTTGTTGCGGGAACTGTATCTGTAGCTTTGGAATAAGAATTTTGTAATTGTCGATGTCGAATTCTATTATAAACAAGGCATTCATGGTCCGACAGTATATAAATTTAATCGACCTACGAAATTTCATATAATGAATTAAAAACACACTTCGCCATTTCAAAAAGGAGAATGTTTTGACAATATTAGCTGGACTTTCAAAAATAAATTAACTGTAATTCATATTATGGTAAAGTTGTTTTAGTTTGTTGCCTTTTAGTTAATAAAGTTATAAAGTTTGTCCAGATTTTTTGTTAACACATCCTTAAGATAGGATTTTTTTTGATATTTTCAAATTTTGATTGTATTATTGTACCAATTTAGTTCTAATTTTGCGTACTATGTAAACAAACATGTAAAAAGTCCGCTACAAAGCTCATTTATATTATTATTAGTTATTGCAAATAGATCAAGTTTAATTATTTTTTTTCATTTTCTCCAAAATTTTCAAAATTTAAAAATACCAGAAAAAATAAAACAAATGCTGTAGCTTCTATGTATGTTTATGTATGTACATATAAACTTCATTATAATTTATTCTAATTATCCTCCCTAAAGTATAACCCCAGTGACAGTTTCAAAAATTATAGTTGTATATTATTAATATCCCGTTCACCGTCTCAATTATGCGGGTACAAATTTCCGAAGTTCACGTTCATGGCCCAGTTTGTTGCGTGGGCAGCCTATGACCCACTGGAGGCTACTTGGGCATTCCTGCAGACTCCGGCTAGGGGCTAGGCATCCCGACTCCACGCCCGCCAAATTAAAACTGCAAACTGGAGCGGAGCGAGGACCCCTGCTCCTCCGCTAGTATGACCAGGGAATATTAAAATGACAGACTTTTGACCTTTGGATAAAATCAATCCAGATTTGAATAGAGATGAATTTCGATACTTGTTTTTATCTAGATTTGTTAGTTCTGTTGATAGTATCTAGTATCTTATTATAAATATACAACATTTACATTTTATAACATACTATACTTGGATTCACGAAAGAGGACTATTCAAGGTCACCTGTGCTAAGAAAGAATACACAGCACTTTATATAGCAGTAGCTTAGCAACATTTCATGTTAGAAAGAGAAAGATTATTTGACGTATGTCTATGTAATTTATGTTGTGTGACAGATATACGTAAATGGTGGCATTACTTTCTAACACACTACAAATAATAATGACGTATGTCAGTTACAGATATCTATCTACTACACTGCCCCTGTGCAAAATTATTATTCCATAGTTTATGTCAAATCTATACTCTTCTGTTTTGAAAAAACATAGTTGAAAAACACAAATCTTTAAGAAAGGCATTAGGTATTTAAAAATAATCATTTTCAAATAAATTACACTTATTTTTACCTTATTTTAGGTAAGGAAGGTCAAAAAAATCGTGAATTTTTAATAAATACGCACGTTTTAAAGTGCCTAGAATACGATTTTACTATTTTTACAATAATGTCTGTATGTATGTGTGTGTGTATGTGTATGTGTGTGCGTGTGTATGTGTGTGTGTGTGTGTGTGTGTGTGTGTGACAAAAATTTCTCCTTCGATAACTACTGTACTACAATTCCAAAAATCATAAATTTTCATATTCCCCTTTTGTACCTCCGTATAAAGAGTTGATTAAATTTTGACTATAATTAGTAAACCGGAAGTAGGTACTATTATTTAAATTTCTTAACAGTTTTTTTCGAAAGAAAAACGCAGTTAAATATAATGTTTTCACATTTTGAAGATAAAAAATTATGAAGAAAATAATTTTCATAAATCGTGCAAGCTCACCATTACACCATTTATACAGAAGGTATATATATAATATTAATTGACCAATGTCAGTATCGGATACAATTTGCATATTTCGTAAAATAATTTTACCGAAAATAAAATACATAGGATTGACGGAAAGTCATGTGTTGGCCACATTCGATTTTTTTCAATTAAAATGTATCCATAAATATTCCATGTTGCACGCCTATGCATACGAGATGCAGTGAAGTTATCTGCAAGTAATATATGAGACGACTCATAAATGACCTTGAATAGTCATCTTTCATGAACCAAACTCTGCAAAATGCACGAAATATATAGCTAATGTCTTCCATCGTTTCATCTTTGCTGGAATCCTGTTAAAAATTTCAGCCATTTATTTCAGCTTGAACTTTGTGTTTCTATCCTATGCACCTCCAGATTAGATTTGCATCTATCCAGAATTAGGAATGTGGTGGGATAAAACAAAAGCAGAAGTTCTTCCCGTAGGAAATTCGGGATTTATTGAACTCTGTCTAGGACGCTAGATGGAGATTGTTTTGTTAAAGTTGTCGCGAGAGTAGAATGAGAAACTAGAGAATTTATGGTGTGATGGAAAAATAGTTTGGGAGTTGTTTATGAGATGGCAATAAAGGGAATAATGGGAGTTTTATTGTCATTAATTGTAACGATTTGAAAATAGATTTATACAATAAAAAATATTTGTTACATTTAAATATGCATCAATGCCAATAAAATTTCTTTAGTTAAAAATAGTTTTTATCAAATTGAATATATGAAATTGGCAATTAACACTATAGTGTATAATCAAGGCCGGACGGACCATAAATATTAGTCTTTATTGTAACTGAGCATCTTTTTTTGTAATCAAAATAGTAGATTGTACAACAAGAGCGGATGATTGTGCATTCCGCCTACGGCGTCGTGCTCAAACTTCATCCTCATTCGATATGGACATTCCATTCGAGTTGTACAGCATACTTTTTCTACGACTAACGAAAATATGAACTGTAGAAAATTGAGATATTGTTGAACATTATTAATTTTAATGTCATTTTATGTACTTGTTTTCCCAAGCCTTCTTAATGGCATTTATTGTTAAAATTGTATTTTATTTTATGTACAATGTTTTTACTTACAATTTTTCTAACTTATTTAGCTTAAGATTACATTTCCTTTAAATATTATTAAATCTTTCCACACTGTTCTTTTGTATTCTGAAATCACTGTTAGTCTAAAAATCTGTTGTGGCCATCACAATACCTCTCGATCTTTCCATTGTGGTATATATAAGTATTGTATTTACCATTTCTTGTACACACAAAAAATTCTAATTACACATAATATTTATATTTACGTATTTTCCATAATTTTAAATTCATTCTATGAGCAAGTTTTCTCCAGTTCTTCTAAATGTTCGAGATTCTTCGAATTCATTGACGGGATTGGCGGTATTTCTGAAGGATGTATTTAATTACCTATAATTTTAAATATATAATTAATATTCAATAAGAAATATTAACTATTGTTCTCAGAAAAAGCCTTCAATACTATCTCTGAATTTTTCACACTGACATTAGTGACATTTATCAATTACACACATTTAAATTTCTCAAGTAGTTACCATGGAGATGTCTGGGCTGTGAGCAGGCTGTGAGATTTACTACAACAGATTATTTTATAGATTATATTTCTATATCTTTAAATCTATAGAAGATATAATAAATAAAAAAATGTGTCGCTTAGAGAATTTTGTTTTTTTAATATTTGTAATAACATAAATTTTCAAAAAATTATATTTAGAAGATTTTTGTTAAAATACTACTACTTCCGGTTATCCAATTGTTACCAGAACCTATTCAACTCTTCCCATTACTGTTAGATTGAGGAAAGGTATTTAGTCATAAAGAATTTGATAAAGCGAGAGATAAAAAGGATAATTGACTTGTCAAATGTGACATTTCATACCGTTTTGGTTCTCATTTTATTATACGTTTCTTTTTAAATACTTACAACTTATTTAATCTATTAATTCATAATATAATTCAATTAAATGTTATTAAATTACTTAAATTTCTTTTTATACTGAAAATATTTCCATCTATACATGCCAACGTAGAAATGTCAAATGTGACATTTATACCGTTCTTCTTCTGAATCTTGTAATAAATGAATAGACAGTTGCTTGGGTTACACGACTTGCATAATCCATTCTGCAGATTGTGAAGAAATGATAAGTTTTTCAAGTGGGAGTAGGAAAAACTTTTTTCTACTCCTATGTTTTAAAACAGTGTTTCCCAAACTATGGTCCGCGGACCCCATGGGTCTATAGCCTGTCCCTTGGGGGTTCATAGGCTTTGTAGGAAAAGCTCCATATAGGCTATTAAACTGCTTTTGCTTAAAAATAGTAGATTTTTTTAAATAACATATTTTTTAGAAAACTGTACAATGTACAAATGCGACACTAGGTGAACTGCTCTAAATAATATTTAAATTACACTTGGCAAAGTTCACAAAATTTCAGTCTCTGAATCAACCTCTCGGTCATTTATCAGAGACTGGCCCACTCAACCAGAACCATAGACGCGTTTCGCTTGTTTTGCAGGTCATCAGTGTGGTGTACTGACGCCTCTTTCCTGATAGATGGCTCTGCATGTGGTTAGTTACCTCTGCTGGCTTGATATCTCTTTGGGATGATTTATCATCCGTCCACTCAACTAGTCTCAGTGCCTCGAAAGAGGCGTCAGTACACCACACTGATGAGCTGCAAAAACAGCGAAACGCGTCTGTGGTTCGGTTGAGTGGGCCAGTCTCTGATAAATGACCGAGAGGTTGATTCAGAGACTGAAATTTTGTGAACTTTGCCAAGTGTAATTTAAATATTAACATATTTTTTGCTTTTGAAGTAATTTAAAATTAAATTCGACGGTCACGATCGTTACTCTGTATGCGCTTTTGTACATATCCAATTCAAGACAGGGTCCGCCGTCAAATCTGGAGAAAAAAAGAGGTCCGCAGAACAACAAAGTTTGGAAAACACTGCTGTAATACGAGATCAAACCCCATAATATTTCAGTCGGTTTACATTTCTACAAATTTCTTTCGGCCAGTTTTAAAATACATATAGATTTTAAACTTACAAAAACTTGAATATGTTATTCAAGTGTTCCGCCATTTAATATGGTGTTACATCGTCTTTATTAAATACCAGCTTAAAATATATTAGGCATTGTATCCGTAAGCCTTTTCTGAATAAGTGTGCTCCCGAGAATCGAACCTCAGAATCGGAACCGAACCGGGTATTAAAATTCGGGTTCAGCTCCGGTACAGGTTCATTTTCAGTTTGAAACGTAAGCATAATCGTAATACAGCCAATTGTCGACGCCTTCGGCATTCGCGTTGCTGCCTGTGTTGATTGTTCATGAAAATTGTGTTGGTGTTCGCATTTTAAATAAAGATTTGTTATTCAAAAAACATTAATTCACCTTTCATTAGGTCGAACCGAATCTGAACCCAATACCTGAACCCGGAACAAAACCGCAAATTTTATTAATGCTTGTACCAGAACCGCACGCGAACCCATTTTTCAAAAAACAATTTTACCTGAACCTAGACCAAACGGGTTCGATGCCTTGATTCTGCCATATGTCTTGCAAGGTAGGTTTTACTATACGCACTGGATTTTTACGAAATTGTTTTCCATTGTGCCAAAAGCAAAGGGTCTCGGTAGAAACTAAGTATGGACTAGAAGATGACTACAAGAAGAGCTACAAATTGGTTTCAATTTGCATGAAGTTTCATATAATTTTTTTAAAGATTCACTTCAAATTAATATGCAAATTACAAAAATGCATAATATTAAAATATCTCTTATTAATTTTTCAATTTTAGTTTGAAATTACAAAATGAATAGCTTCGTGTGAATTTCATTAGTTTTTCTGGCTCTTTGCGTGACATTCATATATCGATATGAGTTCATGTTTATAGATAGAAATCAATATTGCATACTCATACATGCATTGATTTATTTTAACTTGAAGTGCATATAGCATATCTACACGCGCTGCAAACCACTCATTGATTTTGTAATTTCCTCTGGTACTGCTGGTGGTTAGTGGTTGTACATTCTACTATTCATTTATTACAAATATTACATGGAAAGATTTTTATCATTATTCTTAATTACCCTATTACCAGCACCACATTTCTACAATATGCTTTACATTCTTTACAATAATTACAAGATTACATTTTATTATTTACAAAAGTAATTGAAATTGAAAAGTATTAACTAAATGGTATAATTCAGTTTTACTACTATTAATATAAATAAGTACCTATCTATATAATTTATGTTATAAAATGTACTTTCATACATAGCATTACTATTAATAATGTTATATTATTTATGACACTACTTTAATTTATATCTTTTATTTTGGAAAACAAAAATTATTCCTTTTTCCTTAGAAGCTATTACATTCTAATAGTATACACAATATGGCTATTAAGTTTTAGGACTTCCCTTATAAATAAGATAAAAGCCGTTATATCATCAAAACATCAATTTATTCTTCAATATATATATATATATATATATATATATATATATATATATATATATATATATATATATATATATATATATATATATATATATATTTCTTCTAAATAAAATAATATCGACGGATAATGGATAAATTGAAGGAAATAAACTAATATACTCCTTGTTGCAAACGTTTCGGATTTTATTAATCCATCCTCAATGCTGGGGGACAAGGAAGAATAAAAATGTTACAGAATAAATACATGAAGTTATACATGTGACAAAATTAATTGAAAAAATTTAAAAATATATAATTTTTTTCAACTAATTTTGTCACATGTATAACTTCATGTATTTAATATTTTTTTTGTAATAATCTTCTGATGGTAAGCATTATTTATTATTGTATAATTATTGCTGGGGTATATGCTGTCTTTTATTCTGTAACATTTTTATTCTTCCTTGTCCTCCAGCATTGAGGATGGATTAATAAAATCCGAAACGTTTGCAACAAGGAGTATATTATTTTATTTCCTTCAATTTATCCATCATCCGTCGATATTCTTCTACTTATTACACATTTGGATACGAACTACACATCGATTTCTTCTAAATCCACACAGTGCTTGATGCGGTCCTCCGGTTCAGTCACGGCGTTCTGCGGAAGACAAAAACTGGGATGCTATTCAATATCTTCGTCACGATGGTTTAAATGTGTGTTACATCATCGTAACGGTTCCCTTTCAACATCAATTTTCGTTTGGGGAAGGAGTATAGTCAGCCGAGACAAAATCAGAAGAATACGAAGGATGATGCAACACAGTGATATTTTTGGAGGATAGAAATTGACGAACAACTGTTGCTTTATAGGCAGATGCGTTATGGTGCACGCGCACAACTTTATTTTTTCTTTAAATCTTTGAGAAAGTCAATACAGCTGTTTCTTTGTCGATGTTCAATTACTCTGCAACCATTTTAATTCGTAGCACGTCGATCGAAAACCAACAGTTGTCGAACTGCTTCAATATATTCGGTATTCTTGCTTGATGCAGGGCGATCACTCTTTGGGTCATATTTGTTTTCATCTCGCCCATCGCGAAAGCGCTCTTGCCACCCGAAAACGTTGCAACAAGTCAGTAGCGGCTCGTCAGAGGAGGCAAAGGAGGCTAAGCCTCCTCATAACTTTTTCAAAACATTTTCTTTCATGATTATTCTTATTTCAATTTTCATTAATTTTGTATTAGTAATGTAGATGTAAAATGGTCTTAAGGCATAATTCTTCTGTATTAATCATGTTACGCCTATTTTTTAGTCCGCTGTGCATACAACGGAGGCTAAGGTCCTCTACACCTTAAAAACATAGTTTTTAAAGGCACGCTCCACACTCGTGCTGCATACACGACACGTGTATCAAGCCACATTTATACCAACGTATAAGTTAGCATAGGAGACTGCCTTCCCTTGACCTTCGTGAAAGATCGGCATGGTTCGTGACCGCTGCTGCTAAACCACAGACCATCTGTATATACTATCCAAACGATAGGTTATGCGGTGGCAGCCACGGCATGCGGCACAAAGTTGTAGGTATTGCAGTACAATATACATATATGTAACGTACAATAGGTTATTTTTATTTTTTAAAGATATTTTTATAACAAGTTCAACACTTCCTCCCTCTTTTCTCTGAGGTAAGCCTCCTCTCCGACAAATGCCGCCACTGCAACTAGTCAATGAAGCATCCCCAAACGCCTTTTCGACCAAAGCAAACAATTAGGTTGGTTCTTTACACAAACGAACACGAAATTTATTGCATACCCGCTGTGCGACAGATGCATCCATAACGAGACAGATCGTTTGGCGCTACAGAAAATTAGTCCTAAATCTGTATAGCTACACTGTGTATTATAAGTCTATAAAAAGCAACTATAGTAGTCTCGATACAGTGAACTATTTAATGCAGGGCCATGTTACAATATCTATCGAGTTTGTTCATTTTTTCGAGTCCTTATGAATAATTACAACAATGTAATTTTAAACGTATTTATTGGTTTTAATTACTTTAAATATCAAATTATTAATTTTTAGATCGTATGTCCTGAAGAACTAGAACCTACAATTTTAGAAAACTATTTGATAAGGGTTTTTTTCAACTCTGATATTTTTAAAAATCGAACACCATAATTTTAAATATCTGTAGTCATCCATTGCTAGCATGAAATGAAGTTTTATCGTAAAATTTTGGGTGCAAATCCTTTTCTTTGTTTTAAAAACAACGAGTCTTTTCTATTTTAGGATATACTGCCGATTTTAATGTTTTCCTTTTTCCATATCCAGTGAAAGTGCAATCGACATTTTTCATAATTTGTATCCTTTTATTTTTTTTATTGAACGTATTGTCTATTTAGCTACCCCCATATTTTCGCCATAAAAATGAAGCTCCTCTGTTCGCTGTTAAATGTTTTAATATTTCGGCTTTTTCTTTCAATTTCAAATGCTTTCTTTGAGGTGGTGTTATGAATTACAGTAATTTGTATTATATAACACACAACAAAACTTTATACGTATTACATTACACAGGGAAAGTCCCTAAGAGTGTATTCAGATCAGCTGAGCTGCGTGTTGCTCAAGAGACCAACAGCGAAGCTGACGCACTGCGCAGGACTGCTATGTGTTCACTATATGGAGTTCAGTATGAAGTCAATGTATTTATTTTTGTGTTCATTACATTGGATAGTTTACTATATAGTTTGTTCACTATTTCGCGACTTTACTGTAACATGTTTTCTATTTAGATTTTTGTGGAAGCAAATTATTTTGAAAAAATCTAATAGTTTTGATATTTTCTCTAGTTTTAGCACTATTATTCGCATAATGCTTCCATTTATCTTTTGTTTTCTTTCTCGCAGATTTGTCCTTCATATTTATGTAAAAGAATTCACAAAAAAATGCAAGTAAAGAAGATCCCAATCCAAGACCTAAAACCATAAAAGCGCCTTGTAAATGGTCCAAAGTCAATTTTTGTGTAGTATCTTCATTATTCATATTTCTATTTTGTATTTTTAATTGATATTGTGCATCTTCTTGCCATTTTGCTATTAAACCCGTAGCTTTTATTCGGTAAATTTCTTTATCTATTCGATCTTTCAAAGGAAAACCTTTAGTCATATAAATTTCGGAAGGGTACGTCAAATAACTTTTTAAGCAATACACCAAAGGTTCGGAATTTTTATCAACAAACCTTAGAATTTCATATCTAGCGTTATTTTCTAGAACACCAAACGCAAAATCTCTTTGTTTAGCAATTCTTTTTAATCCTTTAATAGCACTTTGTTCTGTTTTCCATTCGTTGATTATTTTGGCAACCCGCCAATCATCAGTGTTGTTATAAAATCGTTTCAACGTAGGCAAAGATGCCCATTCTAAACCACTAGTTAAAATTTCATCCAACGAATCCATTTGTCGTTCGTATGTTGGATGCAATAGAACACTTATTAATTTAGCTTGGTACGCAGCAACAAAATGTAAACCAAAAACTATCCAAACGAAAAAAATTATCCTTCCCGATACTTTTTTTGGTGTTTCGCAGGCCGAAACAGCCAGAAAAATAGAAAATAAATTCTTAAAACTGTTTTTGAGTTTAACGTACGATGAGACATCTTTTGGTAATGTGTAACAGAAATACCAAGTTATAAAAGACACCATTATGTACGCTACAATCATAGATAACCATGTACTGTATTGAAAAGTGTCCAATATATTCCTCCATCTTGGAGCTAGTTGCGATTTTGGTACACACCATGTAACAGATTCATAAGTATGACTGGCAGAGTTATCACAATACATTCTTCGTTCTGCTGTTGGTCCATAAGACCCAAATCCTAGTTCTGCTTTCTTTTCGTAAAGAAATTTAATAGTTCCTGAAGTGTTCCCGTCTTCTGTAGCAAGTCCCCAGTCGTTCGGAATGGTAGACGACATTGGAAGAAAAGTAAAGTTTGATAATTCAGCGATTGTTTGCATCATTTTTATTTCTATGCCATCAGTGATGTTTAAAACTTCGCCATCTTGGATTATTCCATCATCTGGGGGCATTACATACGGAGGGGCAATGATTACTTTTGCGCGAACTGGGCAACCATTTAAAATGTTTGGAATTTTTTCCGGAAACAAATCGACGTTTTCGCTAAAATTTCCATGTTGACATATGTTTACTAATTTTGCTGTAAAATTTTGACCACATAAGCCATTTTCGTACGGAAACCAAGAATATATTTCAATTATTTCTTGGTTTTTTTGAGAAGGCATTAATATAACAGCATTTATAATATAATTATACCAAAGTATATCTATTGTTTTGTTTATAGCTGCAAACGAATTTCTTCTTATTACAAATATATACCAAGATCTTGCATTCCATAATAACAATTTATGAATTTGCTCTTTATTTTCTATAATTTCTTGCAAGTTTTCAACAGATATAACAGTATATCTTCTAAATGTTTCGTAAAAATCTACTTGAAATGTCAAAAAATTCTTCAATTTCTTCCCTAAGTTTGGTGCAGCATATAATTTAGAAAGTATATCATAATCTCTAGAACTGTTGATAGAAAATATATTAATATTAGGAATCCCTTCAAAATGCCTTATTGCTACTTCTAACGCACAAGTTGAAATTGACTCAATATTTTCGGAAACATGTGGTTCCAAATAACAATACGTATAAGGAATGAAAAATATTAAAATGAAGAGTTTCATAGACATGTTTAGTTTGACTGACAAGTAAATATGTAAAATGTTTCATTTAAGTAGGACGCTTAATGCTTATCTGTCACGCATTTAGTTAATAAAAACACAAAATCGTTGTATTTAATCTAGATCTACATTGGTAAAATTTTGATTATTTGGTACTGTTTGAAGAAGTTAAACGTTTGTTGTCTACGTACTTATCTGAATAAATAACATTTAGATGTAGAAAATAAAACTAAAACAAGAAAGCAATAAAATTTAATGCTGCAATTATAACAATTCGTTGTTAACAAAATGAGTAAAAAAATTAAAAAACACAAGTGTAAATATGTACCGTTTTAAATTATTTGAACAGAGAACAGAGTAATTACTTTATACACAAAATCAATGAATATCTACATAACGTTCTTATGCCCTTCTCGATAGCAAAATCATTTAGAATTAATTCGCGAACAGAGACAAAGACAAATCATTCTGTTGGTCGAAAGAGGTTAATTTTCGAACCGAACCAATAGAATGATTGTTATGATATTTTCCTGTTCGCGAATTAAACTGCATTCCCACTTAATGTTTAAATTAAACTTGAATACCAGGTTCGATCCCGACCGACGCTAAATATTTCGAATTTTAAATGGCACAAAAATGACACCTGTGTTTCACTCTTCACGCCAGCAATGAGTGCCCGTGAGGTGACGCCTAGTAAACCACGCACGGTACAAATATGTCATCATCGTTACCAAAATCTGTGTACAAAGCAGATTGACACACCCAGCAATGGGTAATATGCCGTGATGATATATTTATTTTATTTATTTATACAGGGTGTTTCAGGACTAGTGGTCATTTTGAGCCAAAAATGCCATATGAACATAGGTCCTATTCCTTCTAGTTACCAAAATACAAGAGGTTGAAGTTCTATAAACAACACGAAATTTTCTAATTTTTGTAATCAAGGTACTTTCGGAAAACAAGAGTTATTATTGAAAAGTCATACCTTATTTGTATTAATTAATTTTATTTATTAATATTAACGAATACGATTTGGACAACAAAACATACGATGACACAATTATTAAATAGACAAATAAATAAATTCTAAACACAGAACAACATGGAATAGGTTAACACAATATGAAATAAGATAACAAATTTAAAAAAAATACAGCATACGCTCAAAATGCGCGCCTTGAACTCGTATGCATGCTTGACATCGGCGAATCATATAGAATCATATACACGATAAATTACATTTTGATCGTTACGAATGGCAGCAGATGCATTCATAATTCGTTCAAGTAACTGTTCACGCGTGTTTATTTGTACCCTATAAACTTCTTGTTTGAAGTTTTCCGAAAGTACCTTGATTACAAAAATTAGAAAATTTCGTGTTATTTATAGAACTTCAACCTCTTGTATTTTGGTAACTAGAAGGAATAGGACCTATGTTCATATGACATTTTTGGCTGAAAATGACCTCAGGAATAAGCTGTTAAAGTTTGTTACACTAGTCCTGAAACACCCTGTATACTTACCTATATTCCTAATTCCTACATATTTACTTATGTTGGTACAGTATATAGTTCCTCTCCATATCATTATTGTTCTATTTACTATTTTTTTTAAAACGTTACTATTATTATTTGAAATGCTTAATTTGTTGACAGTGATATATATATATATATATATATATATATATATATATATATATATATATATATATATATATATATATATATATATATATATCTGTCAGTTACATGCATATGAGATCTAAACTGTGTAACCATGAAGTTGTGGTTAAAGCGTAGGTTCCGGGATTAAAATTATAGATAGTTTTATAAATGTATCCATAAAATATATAGAAAAAGTATTAATGCAAACCTGTAGAAAAATTAATAATCTTTAATTATTAATTAATAACATTTAAAACTATTTTTCGGAGAAAACGTATTTTGAGTGTCCTGTAAAGTGCCATTTCCGGTTATCTGATTTACACCAAAATCTAATGGCTTCTTTCCATAGAAGAGTAAGGTAGAAATACAAGGTTTCAAAATTTTCTGAATGATAGTATTTGAGTTAGAGCGTAATAAGGTTCCACACAGCCACCAGCCACATACATACATACACACGTACACACATACACAGACATCATCGTGAAAATGTTAAAAATGGATTCTTGGGAATCTTGGGACCTTCAAACCAAAATCTCGATATGCGATTTTAGCACGATCCCTATACCTCCCTTACCAAGGGTACCGGGAGGTAAAAAATTACCGTAACTTACCAAGAAATTACCGTATAGAAATTACCATGCTGAAATTTACAAATAGGGTTGCCACCTTTTAAAAATTGGAATGGAGGCATAAAGAAACACAGGAAATTATAAACTCAAAATGTTACTAAACTAATAGGTATATCGATTAAGTACTGGCTTTTCGCACAAAATTTAAAAATAAAATAAATATAAAATTGTTCTTAATTGAGTCTGGCATCGTAGCATTCAACGCAGTATGTACCTAACTACAGCGCCTACTAAAATGTAGGGATGCAACCAGTACCGAAATATCGGCGATGCAGCCAATGCACGTCATCATTTAGGGGAAAACCTGACTACATTAAAATCACTAATATGGAAAATTGAAATAAAATTTCAGTCATTTTTAATTGTTAAAAAGTGCATGGCCTTATAGAATTATTATTAAGATGTATAGTAGAGTTCATTATTTAACGTATACGATATGAATAATATATAAATAATGTATATCTACTTTATTTTATTCATTTATTTTTTGGTACACTTGGCAACACTGATAATTTGTATGTTTATACGTTCCTCCGCGGTTTATACTTTCAAAGGTTATTATTTGACAATTTGAATTGCATCGTGTTCAAAATATTTTTCTTCGCTGTGTCATTTTATTTCCATTCTTGTTTATTTTAAATCAGTCTTTTTTAAGACTACCACAGTTTTTATTAATTCGGTTCAGTTTTATTTGAACTTGTGTAATTTTCATTTTTGTTCGTTTTTATTATAAATCAGTCTTTTGCAAAACTACCACAGTTTTTATTTATACGGTTCAGTTTTATGTAAACTTGTGTCTTTTTCATTTTTGTCAACAAAATGTCAAACAGTTTAGTTGGAAAATATTATATGAATGATTTCATATTGAACCAAATCATCCCCATTTGGTTAGACTTTAACTATTATATTCTAAATAAATGCTTGATATTAGTAATGTTATCTTCATTTTACTTTTTCTTAATAATATTACGAACATTTACTGACAATTTAGTTAATATGTCTTATTTATTACAGTGCGAAACAAAATTATTTTCCGGAAATATCACGAAAGTTTGTAATACAATTGTATGCAACCTGTATAACTTTTTTTCAATACGATTCTCAAAGTTACTTTTATTAATGACGTGCATTGGCTGGATGTCCGATTTGAGTATATTACTTTTAGCCTATTAGCCTATATATCGGAATTGTTGATATTTATTTGTCGATACATCGATATATTTTGGATTTCCCGTTTTTAAAAAACCATATAAAGTTACTACGATGCGCTAGAATTGCCAACATTTCGTTTCATTTGACCAACCCTCCAGCATCTGACCGTTCCTCATATTGCAAGATTTTCTGGCGCTATGAATTTCTTTACGCAAATTTAAAAAAAGTAATGCAAAAGAATTGCAGCAGGTCTCACACAGACAAACTTGCGAAATCGCTTATCTCCGCAGAATTCGAGGATGATATATTTTTAAAGTAAAAATCTTTTCAATGTTCATTTTATTTACTAATTTTCCGAAAGGTATGGGCAAAAAATGTTGTTTCTTAGTCAAAAGTAATTTTGATTTCCAAGTAAATTAATTCACCTTTGTCTTCCTTTTATTTTTACCTTCAAAAATTTGTTTGTTCGTATTGGTATCAATATCGCCGATAATTTTTGTTAGCGAGGACATTTTCATGTCAAAAGAGGACGGAGGACAATAATGAGTAAAGGAGGACGGATGGCAACCCTATTTATAAATATGTATTCATTACATAAGTAATTACAAAGTTAAAAACAATTTATTATACAGAGTGTTTCACAACTTCTGGTACAAACTTTAAGGGCATTATGCGCAATAAATTAATTCAGATCATAGTAGCCGGGTCTCAACGGTCACATGAAAGCGACAGTTGAAATTCTGTTGCATACTTCGCATACCCTTAGAAAACTATTACACGTCGCGCAATAATTTTAAGATTTTCACAGTTAAACGGTTGATTTTGACAATAATTTATATATCAATTGATTCGTTAATATTTCTCAGTCATTTTAGTATAATAAATCATATAGTAAATCAAAAAAATTCATATGTTTTCAAGAAAGAAAAAATTAGACACATATGGTAAGAATATTGGAATTATTCTTTATTTATAAATATAATAAAATCACAACTTATTTTCCAAAATAAGTTATCAAAAATAATATTTGAATATAAATACTTTATAATAAAAATCGAACGTGGAAAAATTCAAATTATCAGGAAACAAAACAAACATTTCAAACACGTTCATTAAACAGCCTTATATTAAGTTAAATAATAACGATACTACGGTACATGTCCCTTTTTATTTATTTAACTTAAAATATATTTAAATATAAGTATTTGCCCTTTTAATAAAACAAATATTGATTATGAACCGCCAACTGCGCTCATGTAGTTCATAAAAGTTGTATAAGATGGCAGTAAACACACTGTTTCTCGTTTGTTTGCATAAGATGGCGGAATAATAGTTGATTTCTGTTTCTTTTAATAGTGTTTTGTTTGTGAAATATAATGCATTAAAGATGCCAGCAACTTTAAAACATATTGAAGTTGAAAACTTTAAATCGTACAGAGGACGTGTATTAATTGGTCCATTGAAACCATTTAACGCTGTAATTGGACCAAATGGCTCTGGTAAGTACGATTGTTTTTATTATTTAACTTAGATTTATACATGAACATCAAATATAAAGGTAAATCAAACTTCATGGACGCTATCAGTTTTGTTATGGGAGAGAAAACAACAAGCTTGCGTGTTAAAAGGTTAAGTGATCTCATTCATGGGGCGTCTATCAACAAGCCAGTTTCTCGAAGGTATTAAAGCGTCATTATTATATATAAATGTAATTTATACTAATAGTAATTGTTTATTAGCGCGTCTGTAACTGCTGTATTCCAATTGGACACCGGTGTAGATTTAAGTTTCCAAAGATCTGTGCAGGGTTCTTCTTCAGAATATCGTATCAACAGAGATGTAGTAAGCAGTGCTACATATTTGGGAGAACTAGAAAAGCTTCGAATTAATGTTAAAGCTAAAAATTTCTTAGTTTTTCAAGGCCAGGTTGAATCCGTAGCCATGAAAAATCCAAAAGAAATGACTACGTTGATGGAAGAAATCAGTGGTTCTGGAGGACTAAAAGATGAATATGATCGTCTTAAACAACAAATGCAGAAAGCTCAAGAAGATTTGAACTTAGCTTATCAAAAAAAGAAAGGGATTAATGCCGAACGAAAAGAAGCCAGACAAGAAAAAGAAGAAGCTGATAAATACGCGCGATTAAAAGCAGATTTAACAGATAAATTAGTCGAACATCAACTATTCAGACTTTATCACAATGAACGTGAAATCGAACATTTCGAAAAAGAATTAACCGCGAAGCAACGCGACGTCGGTAAACTAGAAAAGAAAAAAGAAGGCGCCGAAGATGTCCTCAAAGAAAAGAAGAAAGAACACGGCCGCTTAACGCGCGAATTAGCCAAAACCGAACAAGACATCCGAGAAATGGAAGCAGAAATCTCCAAAAAGCGCCCCCACTTCATCAAAACCAAAGAACGCGTCACCCACATGCAGAAAAAACTCGACGGGGCTGTAAAAACCCTTGAACAGGCCCGTAAAGCCAACGAAGCTCACATGAACGACATAAAAAAACTTGAAGACGAACTCGATGAAGTAGAAAAGCGCCAAGCTGAATACGAAGCCACAATCGCAGGCCAATCACAATCCCAGGGACGCGATATTCATTTAGAAGACGAACAAGTTAAAGAATATCATCACTTAAAAGAAGAAGCCGCTAAACGATCTGCAAGGTACCTCCAAAATCTCGATTCGGTTAACCGCGAACAGAAATCAGATCAAGATAGATTGGACAATGTCTCTAGAATGCGAACAGAAGCGGAAAATAGACATCGGCAAAAACAACACGAAAAAGAAGAAATGGAGAAAAGAATTGAAAAATTAGCTGAACATATTCGTACTAGTGAACAAGCTTTACATGATCAACGGCAATTGCGAGCTGATTTACAATCTGATGTTGGATCTTCAAAAGATCGCGTAACTGAAATTCAAAAACAACTTGAAGATATTGTTGAACAATTGGGAGATGCAAGGGTTGATAAACATGAAGATGCGCGAAGAAAGAAGAAACAGGAAATTGTTGAGAGATTCAAGGCCAACTATCCAGGAGTTGTAAGTTTTTTTTAATATTTTACATCCAGTTTTTGATATTTAATTTTATAAATTCATATTTTAATATTTTATTTTGTAAATATATAAAAATATAGTACTTCATATCTGTGGAAAATTTAATAATCTCTTGAGCAAATTTTAAAATGTGCTTTTCTCTACTCAGGAATCGATAAAATAATATTAAATTAAATACATTATAAACTTTTACGTTTTGTGTTAATAACAACCAATAAGGTCATGCACGATTTTTCATTTTTACCTTTAATCGATAAAGTAATGAAAAATAATAGACCCGTATTTTTTATTTTTCCTAAAATTCTTTAATAATGAGAAAATTGCAATTAAAAATGGCATTGTTCAAAAAGCGGCTAAATTTCGCCGCCTCGCCCCTCGCCCAGTGACGTCACATTTCAATATCAACGGCCACTTTGATTTTCACATTAGGTTCTAAACATCGAAGTGACATTAAAGATAACCTGAAATTTACGAAAGTAAACATGTCGGTGAAACGTTGTTTTGTGCCATCGTGCTAAAATACTAGCGAAAATATATCAATTCAATGCCTCGCGTGCGTTTCTATAGCTCAATAAACTTCTGGCGTCTAATTTCAAATCATTACAAAGAAGCATAGCTGATGTGATGCGTGGATAACTTCAGGCTAAATTATATTTATAAAAATGAAAAGAATGATGTTATATAAATATATTATAGCATATTTAGATATGTAATTTTCAATTTATAGTCTATGTATTTTTTTTTTCTTTTAGAAATTCATATGATATGTCTCTATGAAATGAGTCTGAACTTGCAGTTCTGAAACGTGACGTCACAACATGGCTGGTTTTTGCAACTTTTTAAAAATATACTACAAACAATTTTATACAACAAAAAATGTAAATAAAAAATTATTTAATCATACAGTACGATAAATTATTATATGCTTGTTCGATTTAAACAAAAAAAAAGAACAATTATTTTTTTTGCCTGAATTTTTGGAACGAAAACATCACCTCCTTATGTAGGTTGGCGTGAGATATAAAAATGAACTAAAGTTGTTTTTGCGAAAAGCTCCTCCTAATTTTCATTTATAGATTATAATTTTTAATAAAAATTAGTTGCATTATTTTGCTTTATTATATTATTTGTTCTTTTTTAGTATGATCGCATGATCACAATGTGTCAACCAACGCACAAACGCTACAACGTTGCTATTACCAAAGTTTTGGGCAAATATATGGAAGCCATCGTTGTAGATACTGAACAAACTGCTAGGCAGTGCATTCAGTATCTTAAAGAACAGATGTTGGAACCTGAAACATTTTTACCTTTAGATTACATTCAGGCTAAACAACTGAAAGAACGTTTGAGAAATATTAAAGAACCGAAAGGTGTAAAATTATTATACGATGTTTTACAATTCGAACCTCAGGCGATATCCAGAGCAGTAATGTTCGCAACTAACAACGCTTTAGTTTGCGAAACCCCAGAAGATGCGATGAAAGTCGCTTATGAAATGGACAGAAATCGCTACGATGTAAGAATCTGTTTATATTTGCTTCATTTTAATTCTATATTTTATCTTATTTTAGGCTGTGGCGTTGGATGGAACATTTTACCAAAAATCTGGTATTATTTCTGGTGGTAGTTTGGATTTAGCCAGAAAAGCCAAAAGATGGGACGAAAAACATATGTCTCAATTAAAAACACAGAAAGAAAAATTGACGGAAGAATTACGCGAAGCTATGAAGAAATCTCGAAAAGAATCTGAGTTAAACACAGTTGATTCTCAAATTCGGGGATTGGAGACGAGGCTGAAATACTCCAAAACTGACATGGAGAGCACTGTAAGTAATTGTCGTGGAAGATTCCGGTGTGAAAATGGTTAAATTTCCGGTTCAAAACTCCTCCAATCCGGTTTCAAAAATTGTACATTTTGGCTAAAAATGTAAGGTTAAAAATCGGTGAATGTTTCGATTTCGGTTGAAAATAGAATGTTTATTCTTGCAAAAATGAACTTTGATTTGTATGTTTCCGGTATAAAAGTGGTTAAATTTCCGATTAAAACTCTTCCAACCCGGGTTCAAAAATTGTACATTTATGGTTAAAAATGTGAAGTTAAAAATCGGTCAATATCACGATTTCGGCGAAAGATATAGTGTTCATTCTTGTAAAAATGAACTTCAGAGGGTTGATTTGTATATTTCCGATATAAAAGTGGTTAAATTTCCAGTTGAAAACTCCTCCAACCCTGGTTCAAAAGTTGTACATTTTGGCTAAAAATGTAAGGTTAAAAATCGGTGGATATCTCGATTTCGGTTGAAAATAGAGTGTTGATTATTGCAAAAATGAACTTTACAAGATTGATTTGTATATTTCCGATATAAAAGTGGTTAAATTTTCAGTTAAAAAATTCTCCAACCCGGGTTCAAAATTTGTACATTTTGGCTAAAAATATAAGGTTAAAAATGGGTGGATATCTCGATTTCGGTTGAAAATAGAGTGTTTATTCTTGCAAAAATGAACTTTACAGGATTGATTTGTATATTTCCGATATAAAAGTGGTTAAATTTCTAGTTAAAAACTCCTCAAACCCGGGTTCAAAAATTATACATTTTTGGCTAAAAATGTGAGATTAAAAATCGGCCAATATCCCGATTTCGGCTAAAGATAGAGTATTTATTCTTGCAAAAATGAACTTTAAAGGATTGGTTTGTATATTTCCGATATAAAAGTGGTTAAATTTCCAATTACAAACTCCTCAAACCCGGGTTAAAAAATTGTACATTTTTGGCTAAAAATGTGAGGTTAAAAATCGGTCAGTATACCGATTTCGGCTAAAGATAGAGTATTTATTCTTGCAAAAATGAACTTTAAAGGATTGGTTTGTATATTTCCGATATAAAAGTGTTTAAATTTCCAATTTAAAACTCCTCAAACCCGGGTTGTACATTTTTGACTAAAAATGTGACGTTAAAAATCGGTCAGTATACCGATTTCGGTTAATGATAAAGGCGGGTACCACAAGCCATGTTTTAACTAAAACGATGTTTTTAAAAATGTCAAATTTCATTATTTAATATTAATAATAAATAATATTAAATTCATCAAAATATAATTTTAAAGCAGAACATAGTTTATATTCAAACAAATATTTTTAAAAAAATCTCTCTTTAAACGTAAGGGTGAAATTAAATATTGAAATTTGAATTTGACATTTCTTAAAACAGCGTTTTAGTTAAAACCAGGCTTGTGGTACCAGCCAAAATGTTCATTCGTACAAAAACGAACTTTGGAGGGTCGATTTGATATATTAATATTTTAAAAGTGTGTAAAGACCTTAAGGATTCCGGGAAAAAAAAATGGAAAAAAAATCCCCGAAAAATATGCATTTTATTTTGCTCATAGCACCTCAACGGTTTAAATTCTTTTCAAATTAACACGAAATTCGTGTTCTACGAGGATTAAAATATAAATAATAAATAACTATTATTTGTTTATTGATGTAATATTTATTTTATATCCAGACCAAACAAATAAAAGCTGTGGAAGCAGAATTATCGCAGTTGGCAAAAGAAATGGTAAACTTCGGCCCCAGAATATCCGAAATCGAACGTACTATGCAAGAACGCGAACTGCACATCGAAGAAATAAAGATAAACATGAACAACGTCGAAGACGTTGTCTTCGCCTCATTCTGCGAACAAATCGGCGTTAAGAACATCCGCCATTACGAAGAACGCGAGCTTCGAATGCAAGAACAACGGAAACAAAAACGCCTCGAGTTCCAAAAACAAATAAACCGCATCTCTAGCAACTTGGAATATGAACGCAATCGCGACACGCAAAGTAAGAAACAATTTTCACCTATTTATTATTTTTTTTTCTTAAGCTTGGTTTCCAGGCAATGTTTCTCGTTGGGAACGAACCGTTCACGACGACGAGGAACAGTTAGAAATATTTAAAAAGCAGGAAGCTAAACATAGACAAGAGATTGATAAAGATATGCGTCAAGTTGAAACGCTAAAATCGGAAAAATTGACGCGAAAAATGGAAAGCGATCAGATGGAAGAAGAGGTTGGAAAAGCCAGAAGGGAAGTTGGGAGCATTGCTAAAGATATCCAAGGGGCTCAAAAACAAGTTATGAGTCTCGAAGGGAAAATTGAGGGGAAGAAAAATGATAGGCACAACATTCTTCGACAGTGTAAGGTAAGAAGACAAAATTACACAAACAGGATTTATACTCTTACACAACCAGCGTTTCGGTACACTTTTGTACCATCATCTGGTAAGTACAATCTTACAAAAATTCATAAAAAGCACATACGCATCAGTTGGCTCTCAAGTTCTTTAATAAATCTGCTGTTGAATCAGCTTAACATTTACCTCATTGAAAAAATTACTCCCAAGCTCAAGAAATTGCAACAAAAGCTTTTTGTACGGAATCCTGTCCAGAAAAATACGCGGAACAATATATCAATAGTTTCCGAAAATCTGAGCATGGGAACCTCCCGCCAGTTGGAAAAAATGGCGGCATATTTTGGTTTTTGTCCATTTTCTCGAAAACAATTGCCCGTATCAAAATTTTAAAAGAATACAAAAAAAGATTTTTACACTTTTTACCTAGCAAGAACGGATTACTTGGTGTAACATTTTTTACTGTTTATAGCAGTTTAAATTCATCGTGGCAACCAAAGAAGTAAATTGTCGATTATTTTTAAATATTTTTTCTTAATACTTTTCTAGAAATTTTCATTTTTTCATCAACCAGTCTGATTCTGTTAAAGTTAGGATAACGCGGTTTGAAATTTTGAATTCAGGATGAAATTCTCTTTCATATGATGAATTTAACGAATTTTTCCGATGAGCGGTTCGCGAGTTACTAACACAACGATCACAAATACTAGACAAAACTTGATATCATTTGTTATGTTTTCGGCTGGACAGAAAGAGACAACGGACCTTTTACATCAAAAAAGAGAGATAGGAAAAATGACATATATGTAGTGCGCAGTATATAGTTTGTTTGCGCATTGAGGAGGCCAGATATATTTCAAACAAAATTTGAAAGAGCAGAAATAAGAACGTAACTATATTAAATAAATTCAAACAAAGAATTTGTGTTGATGAATATTTCAAGACAAGAGGACGGGTAGATGGGAATCAGAAACGCGGATATGTTCTAAAGACGCGAAATAAATACCACAAAGTAACAGATAATTGAGTAGTTGCCAGTTTGTTATTAAGAAAGTTACAAACAAGAATAAAACTATTGTTTTTATTTTTAACTAAATTGTTTTGTCTTTATTAATAATTTCTTTATAATCAAAGTCAAAATAATGTAAGTTTCTATGTTGTTTAAATAATTTTTTATCGAAAATAAATTCTTGTCCTTTTAATCATTTTACTTGACAACATGGTACCTACTAGTGGTGGGATCCGGATCCGGATAGTTTCAGTTTCGGATCCAAAAATATCCGGATATCCGGATAATTGAATGTTGAACTATCCGGATCTCGGATCCAAATCTCAGTATCGGATTTTGAATCCGGATCTGAGTATCGGATTTTGGATCCGGATCTGAGTATGAGATTTTGGATCAGGATCTGAGCATCGGATTTTGGATCCGAATCTGAGTATTGCAATTTGGATCCGAATCTGAGTATCTTGAATCCGGATCCGAATATCGAATCTTGGAAACAGATTTGAGTATCGGATCTTAGATTCGAATATGAGTATGAATATCGGATTTTAGATATGGAATTTCAGTATCCGGATCGGTTCTCGAATTCGAATATTCTCAGTATTGAACCTTACATTCAAATATTAGCATCGGGTCTCATCAAAAGCACGTAATAAATTAATGAAATTCATGTCATATTAATATGTTACTTTATATAGGACTCTGTGAAAGTATAAATTCCTTATTTATTTACATTTGCACAAACTACCTGGCTATTATAAAGGGGTATTATAAAATGTATTACTGTTTGTTTACTAGTGTTTGCAGATCGCAGTAAAAATAAACAGGCCCACTTTACCGGTTTGAAGTTTGAATTTTAACTCAATGCCAGTTATTAGCCTTCACTTTCAAAATGAAGAATCGATTCCAGAATTAAAATTTGGATCCGGATCCGACAACAAAACACCGGATTCGTAAAACAAATATCGAGTCCGGATCCAAGTTCAGATCTGGATTTAAGTTCAGATCCGGATCCAAGTCCAGATCCGGATCCTAATCAGAATCCGGATCCAAATTCGAATTAAATTTTCGGATATCCGCTTCAATATCCGAACGTCGGATATCCGAGGATCCGGATAGTTTGAAATCCGGGTTCTCGGATCCAAGTTTTGTCGGATCCTCACAGCATTAGTACCTACCTATCTCTAGTTCATAAAAATTTCACTTCGTGGCACATTGAAAAATGACGTCACGGTGCAATAAAAATGTAAAAGGAGGTCCACTAAGGATACAGATATGTTGAGTCACCTCCTGGAGTAATCGCTAGATGTCACTACTTGTTCTTGTACTATATTTGAAACATTTGAATTATTAACGAAAGCCAATTATAAATGCATGTAAAGGATACAAAGAATTGTATATAATTATTTATTTTATTCTATTGATTTGTAAACAATATGATTTTTGTATAAATGCTTCTTATTCTATCTGTACTTTTTTCTAAATTAATTTACGTTTTATGGTAAATCCAGATTTTGATATAAATGTCTAAATTTTAATTGAGTAATTGAATGCCATGATTATTTAATAGCCGCGTGCCAGGAATGTCTGGTATATATTTCTAATTTTAAATGGTACAAAATTGGCCCTTGTGGTGCGCTTTCCACAACAACGAGTGCCCGTGCGGTGACGCCTGGTAAACGCCCGCACGGTACAAATATGACATTATCATTACCGAAAACTGTACACAAAGCAGATTGGCACACCCAGCAATGGATAATTTGCCGTGATGGCATATTTATTTCTCCTGATCCAGCATAATATGGTTATAAGTCAATCTAAAAAAACCCGTAGGTAAATTTCGCATAGTAGTATTAATTAATTGTTTTTTATATTATTCCAAAAAAATTACCGTTGCTTTTTCATGTCTTATGCATTTTTCTGCAGCCCTGCACACGTCTATAACAAAATCAGATGCCTGCTGTAAATTGCCGTACAAAATGAATAGAACGTAATAAATTTTTAGAATTATGCACATCTTATTTCAATACTTACTTGAAAAAGTTATATTTATAGCATAATAACAGAGAAAAACAAAAAAACAAACAAAACCGAACTACTTCACAACTGCCAAAATCCAAACAAAGGAGCAAAATGTTGCGAATATATTATAATGACCGTAGAGACATCTCTCGACAAACTTTAGAGTAGACTTTATATATCTCTATCTCTAGTTGTCTCTTTCTGTCCAACCGAGAACATAACGAAAAATGGTGAAGTATACCGCATGTTTTGGTGGGTATATTTGTAGTCGTTGTTAATAACAACTCACATGAAATTCGTCTATAGTTTTAAACATCTGAAAATCGGCTCATTTCAATTTTTTTTATCAACCAGTTCGACACGTATTAAATTTTAATCGTGTCGAAATTTTGGATGAAAAAATTGAAAATATTTTGACTGATTATAAACAAATTATTAATAACGACAAAACAATTTATTTAAAAAATAAACAGTTATTCTTGTTTGTAACATTCTTAATAACAACTGGCAACTACGCAATTATTTGTCACTTTATATGGTGTTAATTTCGCGTCTTTAGAACATATAACCACGTTTTTATTTCTATTTAATACAGATAAATTATTACTTTCCGCCATTTCAAATTATATTTGAAATGTTATCAATGCGCAAACAACTTACTGGCAATACTTGTCATTTTTGTCTATCTTTCTCTTTTGAAGGAAAAAATCCATTGAAGAGCTCTTGGCAAAACCAATTATAGTCCAAATATTGTATATACGAGTTACCTACAACATGCCAAACAATTTGGTAAAACTGTAACTCGCAAAAAATATTTTAGTTACAAGTTAATACGTTATAAATTTTGAGCGTTTCTACAAAATCGTCTTATAAAAATGTCTAATTATTATGTAATTGTTCATCTGTGTTTATTTTTCTATTAACATCCAGTAAATAATATTCTTGTATTTAAACATTGTTTCTTTTATCATCATATTTCAAAAAAACAGACTCTTCAAAAAATGGCATCATATGCGTCAAAATTAGAGTTAATCGCCAATTTATACAATTATTTCATGCGTCTCTTGTAGATGGAAGATATCGCAATCCCAATGGCAGTAGGAAATATGGAAGATATAGTCCAAGAAAATAATTCTGAACATACTTCGGAAACTAATGGCACGGCGCAGTATGAAAGAGAATCTAGGTATGTACAGAATTACTCAAACAATACCAACTTTACATTCAGCCTTTCCAGGATTCAAATTGACTACGATTTATTGTCTCAACGTTTGAAAGATATTGAGGAGCGAGAAGACGTAAAAAAAGCGTCAGATAAACTACTGCAATCCATCAAAAGTTTACAGGATACTATCATGAAAATACAAGCTCCGAATATGAAGGCCATCCAAAAATTGGAGCAGGCTCAAGGTCGCCTGCAATCCACCAACGAAGAATTCGAACAACTTCGAAAACAGAGCAAATCAGCTAAAACCGCCTTCGAAAAAGTTAAAGTCGAACGATATAACCGATTCACAACTTGTTTTGACCACGTTTCTAACGAAATCGATAACATATATAAATGTCTGGCTAAGAACCAATCCGCTCAGGCCCTTCTGGCTGCCGAGAACCCTGAAGAACCTTTTCTGGATGGTATTAATTACAATTGTGTCGCTCCTGGAAAGAGATTCCAACCGATGTCCAATTTGTCGGGAGGAGAGAAGACCGTAGCGGCTTTAGCGTTGTTGTTTGCGATACATAGTTTTCAGCCGGCGCCATTTTTTGTTCTGGATGAAGTGGATGCAGCGTTGGATAATACGAATATTGGAAAAGTTGCGAGTTATATCAAAGAAAAGACTTCATCATTACAAACGATAGTTATTTCGTTAAAAGAAGAGTTTTATTGTCACGCAGATGCTCTTATTGGCGTCACTACTCAGGTAGGGAAATATTCATACATTCACTCTAAAATTATTGAAAATAATATATATATTTTTTAATTTTGTTTTAAATATTTTTATTTCCAGCCGGCGGATTGTTTGGTGAGCCAAACATTGACTGTAGATTTGACACAATTTGTACCAGCTTAATTTTTCATATATTTTAATACCTGTTAATGTAAATTTATACGTAGAATTCGTAATTATTTGACAATATTTTAGTTTGTTTAAAATAAAAATAAACTATTTGGGTTTAATATAAATTCCAACAATCCAATTTTTAAAATCCTTATCCTTAATCCTAATATTAGCTGATATCTCTGAACCAAATCTCAAATATTGACCTGGTTTATATCGAAATTTCGGTAAGTTAACCAGGTATTTGGGCGCTTTTCGCTATGTTTGAGTCCAGGCATATAAAATTTCGGCCGGCTTACGTTTTCAACAAATTATAAAACTTTAACAAAAAATGAGAAATTTCTACAAAATTCTTTAAATATAGACTTAAAACTTTCAAAAACTATGGGCCAAATTATGGTTAATAATAGTTCATCTTCTAGTCCCGATTTTTCTTCTACCGAAAGCCTTTGATTTTGGCACAACATGAGAAACTTTTAAGTTAAATCTATATTTTATACTGTAAGAAATATGTAGAAATTTCTCATAATTTGCGAAGGTTTTATAATTTATTTGTTAAAATTTTAAACCGCTTCAACTATTATGATGATTTTAACATCAAAGAAAAATTAAATTAATAATATTTGGTATATAATTAGAGTGAACTTTGTACTTTACAAATAATTTTAACAAGTATCATTTTTAGACGATAAGAATAATAAGAAATACTAGGTAGACTATACATGTGTTCATCAAAATCAGTGCTCTGATTATAAGGTCGAAACTAGGTAATCAGAATAGAAATTACTTCGTAATATTTCACTAAGCAACTCTAAATTTTTTCAGCTCTCATTTCAGGACACATAACTTCAATTTTAGAAAAAGTAAATTCAATTTCGGAAAAAGTAAATTCAATTTCAGAGAAAATAACTTCAATTTCGAAAAAAGTAACTTCAATTTGAGGAAAAATAACCATTTAAAAAAAATCAATTTCGGAAAACAGTAACTTTAATTTCTGAAAAAATAACTTCAATTTCAGGAAAAGTAACATCAATTCCAGAGAATATAACATCAATTTCATAAAAAATAAGTTTTATTTCGGAAAAAAGTAAATTCAATTTCGGAAAAATTAATTCAAAGAAAGTAAACTTAATTTCAGGAAAAGTAATTTCAATTTCAGGATATTAAATTTAATTTCGGAAGAAGGAACTTCAATTTCAGAAAAAGGTAACTTCAATTTCAAGAAAAGTAACTTCAATTTTAAAAAAAGTAAATTCAATTTCGGAAAAGGTAAATTTAGTTTCAGGAAAAGTAACTTCAATTTCAGGAAAGTAAATTTAATTTCGGAAGAAGTAACTTCAATTTCAGAAAAAAAAGTAACTTCAATTTAAAAAAAAAGTAAATTCAATTTCGGAAAAGGTAAATTTAGTTTCAGGAAAAGTAACTTCAATTTCAGGAAAGTAAATTTAATTTCGGAAGAAGTAACTTCAATTTCAGAAAAAAAAAGTAACTTCAATTTAAAAAAAAAGTAAATTCAATTTCGGAAAAGGTAACTTCAATTTCTGGAAATGTAAATTTAATTTCGGAAGAAGTAACTTCAATTTCAAAAAGAAAGTAACTTTAATTTTAGAAAAAAGTAAATTCAATTTCATGGAAAAGAAATTCAATTTCAGAAAAAGTAAGTTCAGTTTCAGAGAAAATAACTTCAATTTCATGAAAAGTAAATTCAATTTCGGAAAAAGTAACTTCAATTTCAGGAAGAGTAAATTCAATTTCAGAAAAGGTAAACTGATATTATTTTTCCGAAATTGAATTTACTTTTTCTCAAATTTAAGTTGAAACACTTTGATGTTTGCGTTTAAGTCTCATGGATTGTCTATATTGATATGTTTTTGGTACCACGTGTATAAAACTGTCACAATTTGACTTGTGACAGTTGTGCAATCTAACCTTTGAATTCCCATGTCCAATATTTTGTGATAATTAACAAAATGCCGTCTCACATCGCCGCTATTAGACGCATAAACGTATTATTACGAACATTAAGTTACGGCAATAAAGGTTTTCAGCCTATCAATATTAGGACTTGTTCTACAAGTCCAAAGATAGGTATTGGCGATGTTGAAAAAGATATTAAAATTGCAAATCATCCTGAGTACGTCCCAAAAAAATATTGTAAGTTTAGTAATTCACCATTTACAATATCACAAATCATTAAAAAAATTGTAGATACACAAAATCTTTCGCAAAGTTCTTTACATCATCTAAAATGGATGATGCAAAAAGATATATTAGGCCAAGATATGTTCCTGATTGGTCCACCAGGTCCAAGAAAACGTCTTTTAGCTCTACAATATTTAGAGCTAACAGATCGCGAACTAGAGTACGTTGCTCTAAACCGAGATACAACTGAAGCCGATCTAAAACAAAGACGAGAAATCGTATCGGGTACTGCGAAATATTTCGACCAAGTATGATTGTTTTACAAAAAATAGAGCAAATCTAATTGTGTTTTTATGTAGAGTGCAGTTAGAGCAGCCGTCCATGGTCGAATTCTAATTTTGGAGGGAATTGAAAAAGCAGAGAGAAATGTTTTGCCTGTTTTGAATAATTTGTTAGAAAATAGAGAAATGCATTTAGAAGATGGGAGGTTGCTTATTCCAGCTAGTCGCTATGACCAATTATTAAAAGTAAAATGTATTGTTAAATAAAAAAAGCAAATGTTATGTTTAGATTTTTTAGGAACACAGTAAAGAAGAATTAGAAAAATGGAAAATTGTTAGAGTGAGCGAAGATTTTAGAGTAATAGCCTTGGGGTTACCAGTTCCAAAGTAAGTATTTTTTAATCAAGATTCCCGCCAATTCCATGATTAAATAGGAATGAGCTTTAAATAAAGTATCACTTCCGGTTGATCCTTTGTAAACAAAATCTAATTTGTTCCAATATTGTTTTTCCTCAAAAAATTGTTTAGACCTCCAAGTTAAGTACCGCTTCCGGTTTATCATATATAGTCCAAATCTAATATGTTTCAAATTATATACGAGTTTTAAATTCCAAATTTGAGAAGTTTTAGATCATATTTTAATATTTCAAGAAAATCCGTTTATAGCTTCTAGTAAAGTACCACTTGGTTTACTAATTTTACAAAAAAATCTCATTAACACAAAAGTCTTAAATATAAAATTTGAAAATTTTTGGATTTATATCAATATATTTTTCAAGAAAATCTGTTCAGAGCTTCAAGTAAAGTATCACTTCCGGTTTATCAATTTTAGCCAAAATGTAATATGTTGTTCCCCTTGATATAAAAGTCTAAAATTGAAAAGTTTTGAATTATATCTTAATATAGTTCTTCGTTAAAAACTGTTTTGGGCTTCAAGTAAAGTATCTCTTCCGATTGTCTAATATTACCCAAAATCTAATCAACAGAAAGCTTTAATATGGAAAATGAATTTTTTTGGAAGTTTGATACACGTTATCGTGGAAGAAAAACTCGTCACACGCACACACAGACACATACATACAGACATTATTGTAAGAATAGTAAAAACGTGTTTTGGACCGAAAGCATTACCTCCCATACCTATGTACATATGTAGATTGGCGGGAGATAAAAATATTTTATTATATATTTATTGTTTTATTATTTCCAGGTATGTTGGCAATCCGCTAGACCCGCCATTAAGATCCAGATTTCAAGCCAGGGATGTCTGCAATACCAGCTACCAGGTAGGAAAGAAAATATACATATTTTAATATTTATAAATAATTTCTATCGATGTTTCTTCGTTGAAAGCTCAAGAATATAATCTTATAATTTTCACTCTACCCTATAATTTAATTCTATCTATAACTACGAGTTCGTATTTAATTAAGTTTCGTGCTAATTTTAATCTATCGTGTTGAAAATCGTGCGTACAACAATGGAACTTTTACACGCAGATCGTCTTAGGTGGCCTAGAAATTTTCGCAAGGTTGATCAATGTGTTTACTAATTTATCTTTTATATTTTTTCGTTAAATTTTTGCTGATGAATTGCAGTATTTATATAAATTGCGACCTTTAACTGCAAAGTAAACAATGATTAATAAATAACCCAGTTTTTGCGGAGATAAAATAGAATATTATGAACTACGATCAAAGATATTATATAAATGTATAAACAAAAAACGCATTTGTAATTTTGTGGGGGTCATTGCAGAAAGTTGTTTCTTTTAATAAAATCGTGAAATTCATCTCATTGAATAAATATAGTTATATAAAATAATTTAAAATATGCTACTTTTCATTCTTAAATTTCGCGGTTATAAACACGGACTAAATTTGTGATGTCACAGCTTCATATTAACACAAAGACATTTCTCACACACGCGCACACATTTATGTTCCACATGATTTCCGTTTTAGCCGTTGTAAACACAAAACAGCTATGTAATCTAAAATTGTGACAGGTGACAGCAGTGTATAAAATAGAGAAGATTATTATAGTTTGGTTCGAAAAATGACTATTCAAGGTCATTTATAAGCCGTCTGATATAATATCACTTGCATAGGTTTACAACATGAAATATTTACGGATACACTTTAACTGAAAAAATAAGTGTAATTTATTAGAAAATTGTTTCTTTTTAAATAATGCCTTTCTCAAAGATTAATGTTCTTCACCTTTGTATAAAAACATAGACAACATTAATCAAGGAATAATAATTTTATTTAAACGTCAACGTCACTGGATAAACATTAGGACAGAGGGCAGTGGAGTAGATAATTAGATATCTGTAACTCTACAACATACGTCATTATTATTTGTAGTGTGTTACAAAGTAATAACACCATTTACGTATATCTGTCACACAACATAAATTACATAAGCATACGTCAAATAATCTTTCTCTTTCTAACATGAAATGTTGGTAAGCTACTGTTATATAAAGTGCTGTGTGTTCTTTCTTCGCGCAACTGACCTTCAATAGTCAGCTTTAGTGGATTCAACTATATAGTGGAATTCATTATTCTATAACAGAATAAGGCAATAAATATGTAAAATTATTTTATTTAACATGTTCTAATTATTGACATTGGTTGTTCTTATATTAATCTTATATAGGTAGAGATGAAAAATACGAAAATAAAATATTCTACTACAGTAGAATTCATTGTACTATAACACAATAATGCAAAAAATACTTAAAATTATTTTATTTAACATGTTCGAAATAATTGGTTGTTCTTACAATATTTCACAGATTTATTTGGATTAATAACCGGCATTTATATAAACCATTTAAACATTCTATGGGTCTAGTTCACATATTGACATTTATAGAAAATATATAGTTTTTTTGCCGCTGGGGCTCCAGCCTGGATTCATACTTTTTGAAATAAATTTCAATAAAAATAAATATCAATAAAATCGTGCATTTGTATTTTTCAGCGCGCGTTAGCATTACGGTGCAGCAAACTTGCACAAACCAAAGTTCTATTTTTAGATTGTTACTTGTTAACTTGTGTTTGAAATTGAAATAAAGATCTACTTGTTTTGGCGTAGAAAATATACCTATTTAATTAATATGTACAAAAATTACTACGCGAAGCAGCGAGATTTTGCACTATTTTCTAATAATACTAGTGTGTACACTTACAGAAACCAAAGTTCTATTTTTAGATTATTTCTTGTTGTTTCAAATCGAAGTAAATTTGTTTCGCTTGGAATATATTTTTACAGAATTAATAAATGAGGAAACGAGATTCAGCGGGAATTTCATATAATTTTTAAATATAAAATAAAAAAATGTAATATAGAAATATTAATTCAAAAGTGATCGCTAGATGGTACAAGAAGTATTGTTTTGGATTTTATTGAGAAGTATCTGTACAATTTCTGCAATAAAGAATATAAATTAGTTGAATTATTAATTCCGAAAAATACGAATTGTTGACATTGGTTTTTCTTTCATTAAACAAAATAACTATAGGCCCGTCCACCATAATCAAATTATGATAAATTTGTGTCAAAATAGAATTTATATGCTTTATAATTAAGATTTGTGAAAGAAGAATTTTTAAAAGTTTTTTAGCTCCGAGTTATAAAAGTTTAGAAAATTTGTGTCGTCATTAGGATTAGTTTTGAAATGAAGCTTCTTATTGGCCAAAGACAATATAATATTACAAATAAAATCTGAAACAATTTTATATATACAGTTTATAAAATAAAGAATTGCATATCTTGAAGTATTCAAAACAAAGTTTGAATCAAAATTATTTTAGACAAGCCCGCTAGCGTCACGGAAACGTCAAAAAGATTGTCAAAATGTATGGAAATAACTTTCAATAAGAATTTTTTTAACAATTATTATTGAACACCTATAAGATTTAATAAGTATTTAAATTTTTAACAAATATAAAAAGAAGTAAATGCAAATCACATGGTTGAGTGTCACTGGGAAGTATTGATGACGTCACAAACAAATTTAGAACTTTAAAAAAATATATCACTCTAAATACTAAGAATTTTCAAACCGGATTTTCATTGACCAATATATTTTATTATAAAGTTTTATAAAAATAAATCTGATGTGGCCAATACAATACCTCCTGCCATTTTATTAATTTAAGTACATTCCTTTACTAATGCTGGAAACTATAGTTACTACACATTTTTTTTTAAAACGTTACTATTATTAATTTGATATGATTTTTTTGACAGTGATATTTAGCTGTCAGTTACATATATTTAAGCTGAACTGTGTAACCAAGGAATTACATATGTTTAAAACATAGACTTTGGGATTTAAATTATAGATTATTTTATAAATTTATTCATAAAATATATAGAAAAAGTATTAATGCGAACCTGTAGAAAATTTAATAATCTTAAATTTTTATAATAACATAAATCGCGAAAAATAACATTTTTCGTCAAATGTATTATAATATTCATATTACGCTACTGTACACACACTATAGAAGATATTCATTATCTTACTATTACAATAATGTTGTTCATTGTTGTACTAGTAAAAAAATGTTAGCTTCTTAGTTCACCGCTGGCGGCAGCAGTCGCCACAGCAACACAGATCACATTGAAAAATTTTATTTGATAGTTGTATCGTTTATGTTTTTTTGTGTACACGACCAGCTTTGGCTGAAATTGCAAACTCTACAATTAAAACAATTCCAAAAAAACAAAAAGAACCACAAAGTTTTCTTTGAAACACTTAAAGAAAAGATAGTATATGTCATTCGGAGTAAAATGCCCTTTTACTGTTTTACCCAGTTATTGCGGCCGAGGCGTTTTCTACTCCTAATAACATAATATACTATTAAAGGTATTTTTTGAAAAAAAAAACTATTTTGAGTTTCAATTCTGGTTATTCGATTTACACCAAAATCGAATGGCTTCTTTCCATATTAGAATAAGGTAGAAATACATGGTTTCAAAATTTTCTGAATGATAATATTTGAGTTAGAGCGCTCAGAGAATCCACACACACTCGCACGCACGCACACACACACACACATATGCGTAGATATCGTCGTGGAAATGTAAAAATTGGATTCTAGGGACCTTAAAACGTGGTCATTTACTAAAATCTCGATATGCGATTTAATAAGATGATTTAAAAAATGTTGGCCCATTTAATCGGCTGCCTGACTACAAAAAGGAGACGCACGCTCGACCATCATTGGTGAGGACATGAAACGTCACACGCCAAATTCTGAACTTTAAAAATTCATATATTAGCTACGCATGAAGACTTTTGGAACACTTATTTAATATATCTATTATAAATTTGTACTATGCGCATAATAGAAAATGTCATATTTTAAACCTTTGATCCTAAAGTTACAAAGAAAATTATAAGTAGTACCTATACATAACATAAAGTCAGTCGTTACATTTGTGTACTACAAAATAAAATAAACAAAAACAAACCATGAATTTATTCGTGTTCCAACTTCAATCCCAATCTAGTTACAATATTCCATGCCTTCTGTGAACTATGAAACAAACTATTACAACAAAAAAATCTCCCAATATCTGTGCATTTTGTGTGCTCGTTCGCCTTTCGAGGGTACTGCGTTCGATCCCGGTCGGAAGCAGGCGTCGTGCATCGCGTGCGCGGCTCCTGTCACTGTCGCTCACTTAAAGTCCCGTGGCCACAGTCGTCAGGACGCTTCCGACGCCGAAAGCCGCAAACCGACCGCATGTCGACGCCGAGGTAGACGACGAAAAGTAAATAAACTCTAAACAAAGAGAAGATATAAATGTTGGAAGAAGATTAATAAGATAAGACAATAAAGGTTGTGAAATGTGAAATATTTTAAAATAATAATAATAAACTAAGTAAAATTATGATAGAAAAAAGTATACAACTAATAAATAAAATATGTGTATGTGTATGTGGCAATTTTAAAATTTTATAAATGAATACTAATAATTAATGTAAATAAAAAAGAAGAAACATAAATGTAGAATAATAATAATTAATATTAGAATATGTATTATAAATCAAATAATAAATAAAAATAAATGTTAAAATATTTTTTATAAAATAAAAACATTAATTATTGTACTGGGCTAGAAATTTTAATTATTGTAAACCAAATACAAACAGTATTAATAAAAAAAAATATAATGGTAATACCACTTTAAAAATGCTGTTAAAACCAGGACATGGAATCCGTTTTTTTCCTAGTTCGAAAAACCGATTAGCCAATATTTTAAGAACAAAACCGAATTTTTTATACGAACCCGTATATTTTTACTAATTAAAAAACCGATAACCATTAATCGAAATAAATTAAAACTGACTAAACCGTTTTTAAAAAGAAGAGGAAGTGCTTATTTCCACTTCTTTAATTATTTTTTTTAATTAATAAGAGACCAGTTTTTTAAATTTGTTGGCAAAAATTAATTTTTAATCTAAAAAAACCGGTAACCATTACCCGAAACAAATTAAAACTTGTTTGTTAAACCGTTTTTTAAAAAGAAAGGGGGTGCTCATTTTCACTTCTTTAAAATTCTTTCTAAATTAATAAGACCTTTTTTTTAATTGGTTGGCAAAATGTAATTTTTAATCTAAAAAAAAAAAACCGGTAACCATTACCCGAAATAAATTTAAACTAGTTTTTTGAACCGTTTTTTTTTTAAATGGGAAGTGCTCATTTTCACTTCTTTAAACTTTTTTTAATAAATAAGAAACCGTTTTTTTAAACTGGTTTACATAGTGTAATTTTTAACCGAAAAAAAAAACGGTAACCATTAATCGAAATAAATTAAACCGGATTTAAAAAGAAGAAAATGCACTATTTCACTTTTTTAACTGTAATAAAAGTAACTACTTTTTTTAAACAAATGTTTTTTATTCTGAATTTTTTTAACTGATTAATCTAGCAGTTTTAAAAATTATGTTTTCGATTTCTATTTACCATTAACCGGATTAACCGTTATTAATTTCAATAATCAATTATTACTATTTACAACTAAAAATAATTCATATTGTATACTTTATACAACAATAATAATAATTTAAGAATAAATGTAAATAATAATAAGAAATTTTGTAAATGTAAACATTTAAATTTAGTAATCTTTGTGCTCCGTTATACAAAAATTCAATGAAAATCCATTTTCATTCTAAAATTTCCCTTACTGACATGCATCCTTGCAATGTCATCGTCACACTGGGAATCGAGTCAACGACCACTGTTCGTAAAATCCGTGTGGCTGAATGGCTACAGACACGCAATTCTCTCCAAGGAAGACCCGCTCATGAAATGCAACAATCGTTCATCTAGTCGTCTGCGCTCGCGAGCCCAAAGTAGCGCACGCTCAAAATCCAAAAGTAGTAACAGCAGCAGCAGTGACAGTCTTATAATTCCAGCCGTCCAGCTTTTATTAGCAAACGTCGTTAAGGATGAAGAAAATGACAAACCCAAGAAAAAAAAAGTGAAAGCGTTGACCTATAATTTTATTTCTAGAGATAGAGTGCCTTTAAACATTAAAAACGTCGATGTAGAAGTTAATTTAAGCCCTCATACTAAACAATTGTCCTCCAGGAGATTTTTTCCTGTTCAAAACGAACAAAAAATAATAAAAAACGAAAATCCCGATCAATCCGCAAATTCGTTGACTGAGCGTGTGTTATTATGGTTGGATTTAGCAGGCAGGTACCCCAATGATTTATATAAAAATGAGGATGAAACCCATGAAAACAAAAGCAAGGCACGAAATGTGCGCAAAGAAAACAAAAGAATAACAACTGCGCATCCCAGTGCACAATTTACCGTCAATCAAAGTGACAGTCATTTTATACGGAAATGCACGAAGAACTTTCATTCATTCCAAAAGCAAGATTCCTTAAGTGAAAATAAAGATTTTGAGGATTATTCTATACTTAAAGGACATAGAACTTTACACAATAAAACTTCATTACAAGAAATTGTTACTTCTCAAGTTGAAATTGTAACAGAAAAGACGAAAAAAATTGATGATCACGTAAAATTTTCGTCTAATCTTTCCAAAAGACAAGTTCATATCTTTATGCCTTTAGTGGTTAAGAAACATAATGAAAATACTAGTGTAATTAGTGGTAGTACTAATATTTCTATGTCATCTTTTGCTAAGAACTCGTAGCGTATGAATAAAGATTTATTATCCTATGGTCTTTGTTGTTATTTAAGTGCATGCAATTCCTATTGATTGGGGTATAATTAGTGGCGTACTCGAGTCTAGAGTTCCTTTCAATGAAGTTAATTAATTATGTGATATCGTGATCATAAATTTGTAGTTTGACACAGGACGAAAATAGTTGAAATAAAAATATGGATTCTAAAAATAATATACGTTATTTATAAATTGATAAATGTAAAATAAAATAGAAGATTTTTTTAGATATTGAATTATAAATTATTTTTCTTTATACATGCATAAATAAAAACATCCTTCACATATATTCTATCCAAGCAAGCACACTTCTTTCGCCTTATCCTCATTCAAAACCGCATTCATCTCTGTTTTTGCACTCGGTAACTTTCTCTCCTTTAACACACTGCTAATCACGTCCATCCACTTATACACTGGACGTTTGCGCGACCCTAACCTTTAACTTCACCTACATATGCAGGGTGGTGCATCGGACGACACTCAATAAAGATTTCAATCTTAATTTTGAAATATTCAAATATTGTCTCCCCTAATTATTTTTCTGAAAACCAGTCAAATACTTATTTGCAGAAATATTTTAATTCATAATTTTCTATTTTTCTGTCCTTTGAAATTAGGTTTCGTATAGTCAAAAAAATTGACTCTGTCAGGCCCAGCAATAAAATTATAAATATCGTAATGGGTCCTATATCATTTCTTTTTTTTTCTAAAAGTACAGGATGAACTAAGAATTTTAGTGCAAACGCGACTTGAAAATTTTACGCACAGTAAAATTTTTGAAAGATGTCCGATCAAGGTCATCTACTAATTGTATGAATTAAGATTTTAGCTCCGCCCATTCTGACAAATTCAATAGTGTCGTTTATTTAGTTTTTACGAGGGTACATAAGATATTACCGCTATTTTTTATTTTATAAATAATCTACTGTCAAGTGTTATAGGCAACATTAAAAATGGATCATATTGAAATAAAAAAAATGTTCTTGGTAAGGAATATGAAGCTTGTTTACTTAAAACAAATCTTTTATGTAACATGTTTTCAAAAATATGGTGGGTTATTACATGCTTTTGTAGGAAAATCATATTTCCTTTGATGCAATAAACCTCACATCGTTAGCCATTTTTAAATTTTATCTGAAATGTATCCGTGTGATTACTCAAAAAGGATGATTCGCAATGGAAAGGGGAATGTTGTCTAGTGATCACAAAATGAGAAAGTGGAGATAACGAATAGGAAACGAGAAAAAATACTTCTTCTTAACCATGATCGCTAACGGCTAATCTTGTTGCAATAGTTTAGCCATTGTAAACTTTCCCGCAGACACATGGAATCTGGTAAATAAATCCCTGATAAATGAAGAAGGATGACGTCTTTTATTTGTCTCTTAGTTTTAAAAAAATCTAATGTGGCCATCACAATATCTTCCGTCAATCCTGTGTTATTATGTATAAATTCCATACATAAATTTTCTTGCAAAAGATTCTGTTTTGCGTGTCGTTCTCATTCAGTTCGTTTTCTCGAGTCTTCCGCAATACAGTCCTTTCACCTTATTTTTGGTCTTCCTCTGTTTCTTCAACTTTCTATTACTAAGCTATTCATTCTTTTTCGAACATATTCTTCATCTCTTCTCATGACATGTTCAAACCAATGTAATCGTCTCTCTTATATCTTTCTAGAAACTTCTAACACTAGAGTTATTTCCCATATTCTTTCATTCCTTACCGTATCTTTCCGTGTCTTCCCCAACATCTAACTCAACATCTATCTCATCATCCTCATCTCTGCCACATTCATTTACTTTTCATTGATACTGACATTTGTCAATTTGAACTATCTGAATATATTAGTAATTTCCATGGTTAGCATAGCTGGCTGATTTATGGAAATTGAATATCTTTATAATTCTTTAACTCTATATCTTTTGAATATGAACCATAAAATGCAATCAAATCGTATAGAGAATAATATATTCTTTAAGAATAATATATTCTTTAAGTTATAATAACGTTAAATGTCAATAAATAATATTTAACTGTGTTTTTCAAGAAGAACTGTTAAAATCTTCAAATGAAGGTACTTCCGGTTGACCAATTACAACCAAAATTTAATCACCTCTTCTTCTGGATGCAAACTTGAGGAGTACGAAAACAGTATAATTTTTAATTTTTATAATCGTGGTATTGAAGTTATGCGATCCGAAACTTTCATCGCACGCACACACACACACACACACACACACACACACACACACACACACACACACACACATGCATCATCGTAAAAATGGTAAAATCGTATTATATGGACCCTAAGACGTACTTATTCACTAAAAACTCATCATTGAATTTTTTGACCAAAGGTGACGGAAGGTAAAAAATAAATACATAAAAATATAAATACACAACATAAACTAAAAGGTTGTATAATTTTAACTTTGAATATATTTAACATAAAATTCTAAAAAATATGAAGCATGTGTCTCATTCTCAATAATACTAGTGCGACCTTTATAATATTGTGTTTCATTTTCAAAATTTATATTATAATTTCCTCGTTTACATTTCCTATTTTAGGAAATAATAAATTCCAAAGCACACTGTCTGTAATTTTGTTTTATTTTTCTTGTACAGTTTCATGCAAATATCTCACATATATTAAATAAAACAGTGCGACAAACTCAACCCTTTCTTTAAATATGTAAATAAATAGCAGAAAACGTGACATTTAGACAGTATAAAATATCGTCGCAAACTCTCTGGTCACATAAAATCTAAAATTAGAACTACCGTGAAAAGAACTTCATTTTGGGCAGAAACTTTTCACTGTGATCCGTATTAGTAAATTGCTCGGAAATTGGGGCATAAAAATGTAATTTTCCCTAAAACTTCTAAATTTATCCAAAAATAAATATTGCCATAACGATCCGTAACAAAGGGTAAGTAATTGGATAAGATTTATGATCAACTCAGGTGCAAATATTAGAATAACCGGATTGTGGAAAGGTGTTCACAACTGCTTTGGTTAGTAAGTGTGATATATTAATATTGCGGCTTTATTTCTAACCGTATTATTACGAATAATCAATATATTTTATTTTACGGAAACATGAAAATTGTATAATTTGTAGTTTCTTGTTTGTAATTATATTTTACGACAGTTTGATTAGTTTTGTTCATAATTATAATATTAATTTAAAAAATGTCAAGTTTTACATGACTATATTTCTATGCGAAATTAAAAATATTCGCAAACTTTTTTACTAGTAATTAACAATTTTATTTCTTTATAAAACTTTAAAAAGATCTTTCATTACATTCTATTTATAGAATTTTATTAATAACAATATTTAGTATCATTAGGCTTGTCACAGTACAAACCCTGAACTACTAAACTCATATGTGTGATGTACATCGTCAAACATGTATAAGCAAAGTTCACAAATAGATGGATAACAATCAGGAAATACGCCCAGCCAATAGTTGGTTAAATAAATTTGAAGTGTTCCTTAAATTGACAATATATCGAAATTAATAAATAACTTTTTTTTCCTATTACTACAGTTGTCAATATTTTCTGAAATTTTCTTTATTATTCTTACTGCACGTTCAGAATGCTGTGCACTATTCATATTGTACACACATAATTACCGATCTAGTATAGAGTCCTATTGTTCTCGATCGACAATTTCGAGCCCGTTTCGCTCACTTTCTAAGTATATTCTAGCATAATTCTATGGGCGAATTTTCTGGATTAAACCCATTCAGATTCAGCTAACAATATATTTCGGAAGAAAAAATGTATATTCATTTGCAGTGACTAAAACTGTCATCCTTCTATCTGTTAAAATAAAATCTTCATCCTTTTTGATGTTAAAATTTAAATTTAACAATAAAAAAAAAAGCCGTTGTGGCCATCACAATACCTCTCGCCCTTTCCATTGTGGTAAATATAAGTATTGTATTTAACATTTCTTGTACACACAAAAAAATCTAGTTACACCTAATTATATTTACGTATTTTCTATAATTTTAAATTCATTCTATGAGCAAGTTTTCTCCATTTCTTCTAAATGTTCGAGGTTTTTCCAATTCATTAACGGGATTGGCGGTACTTCTGAAGGGTTCATGTATAATTTTCAAAACTATCTCTGAATTTTTGACACTGACATTAGTGTTTATATCACCAACACGACGTTTATTTATATCAGACTTCTTTACTCGTTAGTTCTATATCACAGACTGTGTTCGCTGGCCCCGGTGACGGGTTATATACCCGGCGACTTTTGTTCTCGAACCTACCCGATCCTACTAGAACACTTCGCGAGGTAAACAGCATGCACAATAGATCACGTCACTGCGACCTGTCCTAACAAGTCTGCTACGCGCGGATATTCGGCGCGACACAGCGGCGCCAGCTATAGCGCGGCGGCGGCGAGGGCTACGGAGCGGCAGTGGCGAGGGCTACGAAGCGGCGGTTGCGGCGACGTTACAGTATAATAATTTTTTTAACTGTGTCGGATAGAGAATTTTGGTTTTTAATATTTGTTATAACATAAATTTTCAAAAAATAGCATTTAGAAGATTTTTGTTAAAATGCTACTACTTCCGGTTGTCCAATTGTTACTCTTCCCATTACTGTTCGATTGAGGAATCCGTAGTTACACAGGTCTGTACCTCCAACAACCTCTCACACACACACACATACATAAGTAATGAATTTAACACTTCTTGTACAGACAAATAATTGAAATTGTATCTCTTCTTTCGTTCTATGAGGAATTTTGTCCTACTTTTCTAATATGTTCAAAATTATTCAAATTCATTGACGGTATTAGAGATATTTCTTAAGGATATATGTAATATTAACATACCTATAATTTTAAATACATATGTATTTAATTAATAATACAATAAGATATATAAATGTGCTCGTACCTCCCAGAAAAATCTTTCAGTAATATTAGTAAAACTGTTGATTTTTGACACTGATATTTTGCATTTATCTGTCAGTTACAAACATTTAAATATCTCAACTAGTTTCCATGGAGTTTTTTGAGCAACGAGATTTATTACAACAGATTATACTATTTTATACTATATCTCCAAACCTAAAAAATTAAATTTGTCAGATTGAGAATTTAATTATCTTTATTATTCGTAGTAACAAATTTTCAAAAAATAATATTTATAAGATTTTTGTTAAAATACTACTACTTCCGGTTGTCCAATTTCTATTCAACTCTTCCCATTACTGTTAGATTGAGGAATCCGTAGTTACACAGGTCTTATAGAATTTGAGAAATCGTACCTACAACATCCTCATACACACATACACACATACACACACACACACACACACACACACACACACACTCACACAAACACACACACACACACACACAGAGAGAGAGAGAGAGAGAGAGAGAGACATCATCGTAAAAATGTTATTATCGGACTCTAGGGACCTTAAAACGTTCTTATTCACTAAAATCTGGATATGCGATTTTTAGTATGATTCCAATACTTCTCTTAGCGAGAGGTAACAAAGAAAATGTACACAGTTCTTCGCAAAAATGAATCCTTTCCATGAAATTGATTACCTATCATCCCCTATCATAAAACCTTTAAGTACTTATAGTTTGTCCCATTATATTTCCCTTTCCTGCATTTATTGCTGTGTAAATGCCCTCTAGTCACGCACTACGCACTGCTGCATTGAATTAGAAATTAAATTACACACATTTTAGTGTAATCGCGTACGTAAACTTTGCGTGTGTACGAGAATGTATACGTAACGCAGACACCAACCTTTATTTTATGACAAGGAGGAAGGAAATACTTCTGAAAGTTGGGAATATTTCCAGAACTTAATACAAAACCAACTATGTGAAAATTACTAAAATAGTTTCATATGAATTACTAATACCTATGTTGGAAGAAAGATAAACATAAACAAAAGTAGATGCGTTTTTGTCAGTTTTTTACAGATTTACAGATCTGTAAGACTTAAAGTTTTGTTCAGAATTGACCTATTATCTTAAATAATACTTAATATTTTCACAGCCTGCCTGATATCATGGCTTAGCAGGTTATTTAATTTTCTCTTATGTTTCTGTAATTTATTTCTTCAACAAAAATGCATTTGAAGCATATCGTTGAATTCGCTCTATTTACTATTTTTGACAATGACATTTACTTGTCAATTTTTCAGTTATATACATTTGAGATCTGAACTGTGTAACTATGGAGTTGTGTTTAAAGCGTAGGCTCTGGGATTTAAATTGTAGATAGTTTTATAAATTTATCCATAAAATATATAGAAAAAGTATTAATGCATACCTGTAGAAAATTTAATAATCTTTAATTTTTATAATAACATAAATCTCGAAAAAATAATATTAATAGGTATTTTTCGAAGGAAAACTATTTTGAGCTTCAAGTAAAGTGCCGGTTATCTGATTTACACCAAAATCTATTGGCTTCTTTCTATATTAAAATAAAGTAGAAATTAGTGCTGTGAGGTTCCGACAAAACTTGGATCCGAGTACCCGGATTTCAAAATATTCGGTTCCTCGGATATCCGATGTTCAGATATTGAAGCGGATATTCGTAAATTTAACTTGGATTTGCATCCGGATCCTAATTTGGATCCGGATCTGTACTTGGATCCGGATTAGATGTTTTGTTTACCGATCCGGATCCAAATTTTAATTCTCGATCCGATTCTTCATTTTGAATGTGAAGGCAAATCCCTCTAAAATAGCCAGGTAGTTTGTGCAAATGTAAAGAAAAAGAATTTATACTTTCACAGAGTCCTATTTAGTAAATGATGAATAAAAAAATACAAATTTGTATTATTATATTTTTTTATTAGAGGAAAGGTTTTAAAATAAGACATTTTAAGTTTTATTTTAAAACCTTTCCTCTAATACCTATTTTTGCACTTGGGCATCATCAATTTTATAATGTATTATTATACATATAAAGTTACATATTAATATGACATACTCATATTTGAATCTAAGATCCGATACTCAGATTCGAATCCAAAATCCAATACTCAGAGTCGGATCCAAAATCCGATACTCAGATCCGGATCCAAATTCCGATACTGAGATTTGGATCCGAAATCCAGATATTTTAACATTCATTTATCCGGATATCCCAATATTTTTGAATCCGAAACCGAAACTATCCGGATCCGGGTCCCAGCACTAGTAGAAAAACAAGGTTTCAAAATTTTCTGAGCGATATAGTATTTGAGTTAGAGCGTAAAGAGGATCCACACACACAGACATCATCGTGAAAATGTTAAAATTGGATTCTACGGTCCTTAAAACGTGGTCATTTACCAAAATCTCGATATGCAATTTTTAACACGATCCCTATACCTCCCTTTCCAAGGGTAGCGGGAGGTAAAAAACATAGTAGCAGATAACTATTTAAGAAAATATTCACATACTGAAAGAATACAACCAGATATATAAAAATCTGATGTGGACACCACACGACTTCCTTGTACGATTATTAAACTATACATATTTTTTTATTAAATAAATTACAAAATATTAATTTTAACTTCAAAACAGTAAGATATATAGCGACCATAATCTAACCCGGTTCTTTTTAAAGAGAGTTTTGATTACAACAACAAAATATTTGATTACAACAATGAATATGACTAATTTCACAATAAAAATATAATATTTGTTATTGTACGAATCATAAAATTGCACGTATTTAACGTAATTTGACATGAACATTTTTTTTATGTTATTGTCCTAATCCATAGCAAGCTTTATTACAAAAATAAAAAAGTATATAATTTTTAAATTTACATATCCCGCTTATACAAAGGGCTAATTTAATAGTACTTGTGCTAGACGCAAAATTTAATTCTCTAATACTTTTATTTGAAGCATTTATTTCTAAAATCAAAATAAAATAATTTTATTCAAGAAAAACTGTTAACAACTTCAAGTAATGTACCACTTCCGGTTAGCCTATTTTAACCAATATCTATTATGTTATTTCGATTGACATAAAAGTCTTGTATACCAAATTTGAAAAGTTTTGGATTATATTTTAAAACAGTTTTTCATTAAAATCTATTATAGGCTTCATGTAAAGTGCCACTTCTGGAAAGTGTGTAATAACCAGAAAGGGAGGTGCACAACTAGATGTTATAGGAGTCCTAAATACAAAATTTCAACTTTCTACGGCTTACCGTTTTTGAGTTATGCGAGATACGTACGTACGTACGTACGGACGTACGGACGTACGTACGTACAGACGTCACGACGAAAATAGTCAAAATGGATTCAGGGATGATCAAAATGGATATTTCCGCTGAAATCTGAAAACCGAAATTTTTCGCGATTACAATACTTCCTTTACTTACGTACAAGGAAGTAAAAAAGTATTATAAAATAAATAAATATGTGGTAGAAAAAAAATTAATTGTTAAAGAACATCAATCAATTTTTTTTTAAGTTTTAATTTAAAAGAAAATATGCTAGTTAAGCTTTTAGGTTCTGTGGTAACTTATTAAATATTTTATTTGATATATACGAAATATTGTCGTGATAGTTACTTGTTCGGAATTTTGAAACGTATTAATTACTAATATTACGTGTATCGTACAATCCAGTAGCCTGTTTAACAGTAAGGAATGATGAAGGATTATTTTTAATAAAAAGAGCTCATTGGTAAATATAAGTAAAGGGAAGGGGAAGGGGAAGTAATCCAAGATGTGGGATACATCCAACTATGGCCCTGAGAATATTTTTCTGCGCTTTAAAAACATTAACAGACTGTGTGGAGTTACCCAGCACATTATGCAGTAAGACAAGGTACTAAAAACTTGCAGAATAGTATAGTTTAAGTAAATCCATGTGACATAATTACGTGACGTGAAGAGTTGAGTCTTTTTATGAGATACTGGGTATTTATTTATGTATTTAAGTTTCTGTTGAATTTTTCTCAATATGTGAGAGCATAAAATGATTACAGGATTGAATTCAGAAAAAAATACTCTGTCGAATGAGTTTAAAGAATATATACCATCCCATTCAAGGTTCTAAAAAATTAAATGTCCCCCTCAATTAACTACAACTTTTATTTGAAAGATTTTCTTCTGTTCCCAATAATAAAAGAAAATAATCGAGTTGATCACTTTTCTTGAAACATTCTGTATATTATAGTCTATAGTGATTAACAGCCATTTAAAAGGCATTGATTATTGAAAGAAGAATACGTAACTCGTGAATTTTGGTTAACGCTGATTGTAAATGCATGAGGCCTATGTTGAAAAAAAAATTAAATCGGTTATCATTCACTATTCATTGATATTGTTCGTTGCCTCCAAATTAATTAAATGTTTTATTCAAGGGCATTCAAACTATTTAATCCGAATGTTATGCTATTTTCGATCATTCATTTTACAATGTAGGTACATTTCTATATTTTATTTCTAGGTATTATTAATTTATTTAGTTCCAAACAATGATGTCTACTGTCTACATTATTATAATTTGTTTGAGATTTAGTTTACAATTGCATATTATATTCATGTTCAGCATGAATATATAAATCTAATTTTACTGTTTGAATTTGCAATAAACAATAATAAATCTAAGTTATAATTAGTTAAGTTGGTTTGCAATCAACAATTTGAACTTCCCCACTCTTGGGGCTTGCTTGGTAAACTAACAAACTATTATCACAGTTGATAACATCAGAGTAGAATCCAATTTGTTCAAGTTTAAATTGAATGGCTGAACGATAGCAATTCACACGAAAGAGAAAATTAAAAACAAATGATAGAGCAGGAGTCGCAACCCAATCTGATTTCTGCTTAATGTGAAGAAAACATGCGAATAGAATACGTGAATATGGTGTTGTATATCTTTACTATTGTTAATGTACAAAGTTTTTACAATATGTTTGGAAAATTGCAGAGATATTAATTTAAAGTTTACGAAGAAATGAAATATTATTATGCAGTTACAACTTCAAATTATATTAAAAACATATCGCTGTGCCAAGTACTCACCCACCCGGACCAAATGGAAAACAGGAATCGATTCTTCACCCATAAGACGCGTAAGACCCATAAGAACCGTATGGTCCACACGATTTGACGTTATGTATGACGTAATATTTATTTAAATACAACATTCCATTATAGTTGATGTTTAATAAACTAGGTAACTCTTACGCAGGGTAAAACCAAAAGCAGTTAAATACGTCTTACGGGTCATACGGTTCTAATGGGTCTTTCAATTTTTGTGGATCTTGTGGGTCTTAGGAGTCTTATGGGTGGAGAATCGACTCCGACCCGTAGCTGTTTTCCAGTTAACGTTAAAAGTGACCTGGGTTGTAATAATCTGGGTAACTTTGAACCGAGGTAGTTCAGCTGTCAACGGGAACGTCAAAAAAATATCATCACGGCATATTACCCATTGCCGGGTGTGCCAATCTGCTTTGTACACAGATTTCGGTAGTAATGATGACAAATTTGTACCGTGCGGGCGTTTACCAGGCGTCACCTCACGGGCACTCATTGTTGGCGTAGAGAGTCCACCACAGGAGTCAATTTTGTGTCATTTAAAATTCGAAATATTTCGCGTCGGTCGGGATCAAACCCGGTTCCCCTGATTCGCGACCAAACACTCAGGCACATGGCCACGAGACAATTGGAACGTGTTTAAGTTTATTTCGAGTGGTGAATAACTTGTATTTGAAATTTTATTGTAAGACCATATCAAGAAGAATTAGCAATTTACATATCTCAAAGATCTATGTAACTGCGGATTTAATGGAAAGTGAAATTGAAAATTTGGTAGGAGAATAACTTCTAACCTCAAATGTAATTAAAAATTGATACCGATTAAATTAATTAATTACAGGATTCACTATTCATTGGGAACAGTAGCAGTAAAAAAATTTCAGATTCTAGTGACATATCTTCTTCAGATAAAAAAACTCCAGAACAGCTATAAAAGATTTTGTGGAAAAAGTGGTACAGCAACAGTGAATTTAAAAAACATTTTAGAATATCACGTATCGTTTGTTGTAAATTGATAAGTACATATTAAAATTTTGTAAATGTATTTATAATAGTTTTTCGGCCTTCTCGAGGAACGGAATTCAAATAATTAAAGTTTATAGAATATCTTATTTATTTTTGGGGACGTTTCGGGGAACAATTTCACCTATCTTCCGTCTTTTAATATAAATCGCCTAGGTTTGCTACATGGTATTTTACATTATAGGGCTGCCTTACTCAAGAAATACTTATAGGGTTGCGGATATTATTGCAAAAAAATTAACACCTGTTGACTAATACAATTTTTTTTCCAAAGCGCGAAGTACCCATCGATGTTTAATTAGATCATTAATGTAAGAAGATTGGTTTATTTAAACATGATGTTTGTAAAAACGTGGCTGGCAAGATGGCTACGTATCTTTTTTGTCTGTAGACAGACCCATGTAACAAACTTAGACGATTTTTATCAAAAGGCTGAAGATGGGTGAAATTATTCCCCGAAACGTCCCCAAAAATAAATAAGATATTCAATAAACTTTAATTATTTGAATTCCGTTCCTCGAGAAGGCCGAAAAAAGCACATTTCCAAAAACATCCAACCCTGAGGAATATCCATTTATCGTTCTTCAACATTTTCATTATTTACCTTCACTTGCTCTATTTACGTCTTCTGAATTTAATACCAATGAGTATGTATTTCCAAATACGGGATCTTTTATTATTAAATTATTGTTGTCAGATATTTCGCGATTATTTCAAATAATGCACGAACGTTTGAGTTACTTAGATTATTTTGATTTGGGTAACAGGAACATTATTACTCGAGTTGGGGCAGAGTAACTCATCTGGAGTAACCCAAACTGCTAACTGGAAAGCAACTCCGTATTCACTAAAATACGAACGGGTGGTCTTTTGGATCCATCGGTATTCCGAAGATTAGTTATGACGTCTCTTAGCGATGTTTTACAATTTGGCTAAGATATTTCTCTAAATATAATAATAAACTAACCTAACGTACAAAATTCACCCTAGGAAAGTCTGGTCTTCTTTTTTATTAGATAAAAATAACTAAACAAAAGCTAGCTTCCTTACCAAAATTTCTGGAATCCTACGAAATTAAGAAAGCCACAAAAGAAGAATAAACGAATGAATAACATGATCGCATACTAATTTCAGTAATTAATATTTTTTTTTAATTTAGTACTTAGCGTAGACTCATAAAAATTCTTGCAACAGCCCAATTATTTGTTGTACCTACTGTCTTACTGTATAGCATCCCCGACTATTTCATTTAACCTTTTGCAATGCGTCAATATCCATTATTACGGTGAATGAAATCAGCCGTAAGTGTATTTTCTTTGTTGAGTTTAATTTAATTTATCAAAATTACACTAATGTGATGTAAATTTAAAGGAAATTTAATAATGATTTTGTGTCAGAACAATACAAATGTACATTTTGCGATTTTCCTGTTTTCAACTAATTTAAACGCATTAAGGTCAAGTTTTAACCCCATTATAATAATGTATATATTGAAATAGGACTAGGACTAAGAAAATTTGTTTTCTGCAGTAGCGTTATGTCATAAAGTCATAAATTTTACAGGCTTTCGTGACAAGGACAGGAGATGTCATAAAATTTTATGGAGATTTCTTACAAACTTCATTGGGAAGAATTTTTCTTATTAAAAAAACTGTCAAATTTAATAGAAACAAGTATAATTTGTCATTAAGAAATTGATTTTAACATTTTACTTGATCCGTGCGAGACACTCGTTAGTAAGCAAATTATTTCAAATTGGGGTGACTTTGAATACAAAAAAAAAATATTATTGATCAAATACAAATTAATATTTAATGCTTTAAATTCCATTAAAATAATATTGACAAAATAAGTAAATATACAGGAGACACTGAAAAACGGGCCACCCAAAAAGTAATTTTTAATTTTTTGATATATTTATAAACTAGGCTTAGGGGCTCACAAATGATGGTATTTGGCAAATGGTAGCGCTTCCGGTTTAACCCGGTCACTTTAACTTGCATATTTCAAATGGAACATTTTTATATTTTTGGAATCTACGTAAAATTACTAATTCAACGACACGCTTTTTTATTGAAGAAATAAATAACAAACACATAAATGAAGGCTTTGATCATTTTTACCTCTCGTTAAGAGAGGTATTGGATTCATGCTAAAAATCTCATATCCAGATTTTAATGAATAAGCACGTTTTAAGGTCCCTAGAATCCGATTATAACACTTTTACGATGATGTCTGTGTGAGGATGATTTCTCAAATTCTATAAAACTAAAGACCTGTGTAACCACGGATTCCTCAATCTAACAGTAATGGGACGAGTTGAATAGATTCTGGTAGCAATTGGACAACCGGAAGTAGTAGTATTTTAACAAAAATTCTGTTTATCTGGACTTAACGAGAACAGATCTAATCCGTATAATCCAAAAAATCATATTTTTATGAAGCTATTTTTACTTTACATGAGTATTTCCACGAGTTCATACTACGTCATCAATTTCTGCTGCAAAAATTACTGAACTATGTTGGATCTTTGTTGTATACGCATAGCACAGATGAGGCTTTTATTCGCTATCTTATTATCGTACGTGTTATAGAGGGGTATATACCAACGGCGAAAAATGAAACTGAAACGGTAGTGTAAACGCAGTAACGAATATCATTATCAAATATTTGAATGGTTCAAACATTCCTGTCATTCTGTCATTCATGTGGTGATTAAGGTGATTTTGACGATTAATAATTTGTGTTTCATTGTGTGTTCGTAGTTTCATTAATTATTAGTATTATATTGTTCAATTTGATAAACAACTCCAGGCACAAACATTTGTAACGTTCATATTTTGAATTCTAAATGTATAAAATGAATAGTATTTCAAGCAACGATAATGCATTAATTTTATAAATACCATTAAATTGTATTTATGCGAGAAACAAAAGTGTTCATATATTATATAATTTTCTTTGTTTATGCTAATTCGACCTAGCTTTTTCAATTATATTCGCGTATCACTATCATCCAAGAATGAGAATTTATTGACAATAGGGTATGTGAATGTAATGGAATATCAATTGAGAAGCTTTTAGCAAAAACAGCCTTAGTCCATTTTTTTGAATTTGAGATAATCAGAGAAAAAACTTTCTAGCTTTCTTGCTTTGTTACTTTTATAGATTTCTGTAACTTAATTTAATTCAGGATCATATTGAAACTTTAGAAAATTATTTGTTGAATTTTGAGCAATAGAAAAATAAACATTAATGAGCAATTACATAATTTGAATGAGACATTTTTATAGGACGTTTTTGTAGAAACGCTCAACTTTAAAATGTAATAACTTGTGACTAATGGCGTTTTCCATTGGCGGTTATAGTGCGCACTCTCTTGCACTGAGTGTAGTTTTTGTTTTCCGTTGACAAATAAAGTGCGCGCTTTTACAGTTTCGTGTTTTCCAATGTAAACCTATTTTGAACTAAGTGCGAGCTTAGTGCGAACTTTCTTGCACTGCCAAGTATAGCAAGTGCAGTAGTTTTAGTGCAATATAGTTATTGACCTCTATACAGGGTGTTATATTTTAATGGACCCAGCAAATATCTCGCTTATTTATTAAGTTAGTAATTTCTTTCATACAACATGATTTATACAGCAACATGTAAGCTACTTGATGACGGATGTACATTCATTATACCACTTCCGGTTTATTAGTAATTAAGATCAACTTTGAAATTTCAAATGGAACATACTATATTTTTTTACAAATTTGAAAATTACATCAAATTTGCTTTCTCGAAATTAAAGAATTCAATAGGTATGTATATCTGTTAACGTTGTGCTGGCGTTGTAATTTTTAAGTATGCTTTGGTTTCTACTCAATTTCATGATGTTGCTATGTTGTTTGTTATAAACAATTTTAATTTAGTATCAAATGAAAATGACTGATATTGATCATTCCAAAGTAATATTGAATGAATTTGAGTTTGCACAAGGCAAGTTAGTTCTACAGAAGTCAAAAGACGTGTACGAGAAAGAATACGAAAGTTTTGCGAGTGGCATTGTTCAAAAAATGTGATTTATGGAATTTGTTCTGTTTATCCATAAATCATGATTTTCATATGTTTGAATAGATGTTGCCTAACAACTTTATAGGCCCTCCTGCATTAAAAGCCAAATAAACAAATTTATAATTCCAAAATAAAATATAAAAATATAGTTTCTCATTATAATAATAAAAATTTAATAGCGTAATAATTTGTAATGAATGTTTTGAAGAAGGAATATGGTAGCGTATCTCCCGCTATCAATCGCTGCGGCATTGTCTGGCTTTGTCTACCACGCTCAGGCCATAGCATCGTCACTATAGGCCACTACTAGACACGTGATTTTGATTTTGAAAAACTAAATAGTTATTGTTTTACAATTTTCAGGTTCTAAAACACGTGAAAATAAAAACTTTTTAACAGCTCAAAATTAAAATAAGTCTAAACATTGTTCTTGTCAAAGTGACAAGCGCACACAATCAGCTGATTTCAAGTACTTCAAGGTCACTCGAGTCGCGTGTCTGCTCGCGACCTATACCATTTTTCCAAATTTTTAATAATTTATTTTTCATACAAATTACTTAAAAAAAACTTTTATTTTTTTGTCTAGTATTCATATAGTTAGTAAAAATAAACATTTAGTTACATCTCTTATTAACACCTAATTGAAATAATTTATTATTAAAATAAGTAATTATTTTCAGGAATATCTATTAGAAATGCGAAAAGTAGCACCAAATGTTCCGGTACAAAATTTAGAACATGTACTATCAGGAGTTTTTGGACTGTTAAGTCCAGAAGGACTTGCATTAGGTTTACCAGATTTTCCAGTCGATAATTTAGTCCAAACAGCTAAAGTAATGGTACGAATCCATTATCATTTAAAATATACTTGGCGTAACATGAAAAATGGGCTTTTCGTGTTACATCCGATATACTCGTAATAATAAAAAAAAATATATTTTAGGACCAAAACAATACGTTATCAACACACGATATATTATACCGTTTATATCCTTACAAAATATTTATGAAAGACGGCATTCAAAACGTAGAATCCTTACTAAACAATCTTAAAATTTATCCCTCTGATAATCCTGAGAAATCCTTCTTAAACTACGAACAAATCGTAAGCAAATTATCCTCTTTCCTATCCTCTAAAAAACCACCTACTAACGAATCTAGCTACATAGAAACTAACTACCAAAATAATTTAATCAACGATATGTTGCAAACATACTCCGTTAATGATTTATGCCTTATTGGACCACGCGGTTGTGGGAAAAATATCGTGGTAAATAAGCTAGCAGAAATGGTTGGGCAAAATGTGGAGTCAATAGTTTTGTACCAGGATATGACTTCCAGGGATTTAATACAACAGAGGACTACGTTAGATAATGGCGATACAGTGTGGAGAAATTCACCGTTAATTAATGCAGCTCTAGAAGGAAAAATTGCATTAATTGATGGTATACATAGAATTCATCCAAGCACGTTGTCAGTTTTACACAGGTAAGAACTAGAATAATCCTTGTGATGTGTGGTACACTCTACTATAGCGTAAATGCAATAGGGACGTTAATTTTTAGCCCGTGGAAATCCTAGGGAAAATTGTTCCCTTGTAAATTGGTCGCTAACAATACAAACCCAAAATCATATTTATTCGGCCGGCAAAATATTTTACCTTAAGGTAGGTATTTAGCTCATGAGAGCAATGTCATCTATTTGATTCCATGCCATTGCTTGATATTTATTGTAAGTGATAAGTTTTTACACTAAAATGGCTTGTGGTAAACCATATAGTCAAAATTTAAGAAAATCTATAATTAATGCTCATACGAACGGCATTTTGGCACGAAAAAATTCTATTTCTCATTTGATTCCGCGATCGACAGTTCAAGGTATTATTAATTTGTTTAAAGAAAATGGAAATGTTATGGAAAGACAAAAAAAATGACCGTCCACCGTCAACTTTTAATGCTGATAATCGAGCTTTAAGGGAAATTGTAAAACAAAATCGCTGATCAAATGTTCGAGATATTACCGTACAATGGTGGGAAATGATCGAAAAATAAATTTCAGTATCTGCCACTATGAGAAAAATTAAACAAATAGGGCAAAAATTTCATAAGGTAACTTTTTTGCGATTTCTCTGTTAAAAAGGATTATTAGTATTTTGCATGTTTCACTAGGCCAAAGAAAAGCCTTTGCTTACAAAATTGCAATAGCGTAATAGGTTGAAATGAGTTAAGGATCATAAAAATTGGACTCAGAACAATAGCATAGCGTCATTTGGAGAGAAAAGTCCAAATTTGAAGCAGGGACGTAGCCAGGGGTGGGCCAGGCCCACCCTGCAAAAACTCTGGCCCACCTATTGGCCCACCCGTTTAAAAGTCAAATGAGAAAAAACAGTTCACGCACATTATTTGAACTGTATTTCTCATTCCAAAACAATAATGGCATTTATGGTAAAGAAACAGTAATATTATTTTATTCACAATCATTATAGTTATATGTCGATTCCTAACCTTTTAGAGGTTGGGAAATACGTCATTCCTAACTGCAATGACAATCTCTTGGGTGGGAAATAATATATTTCACTTCCACTCCGCGGGTTGGAAATGTTTATGTAGGGGTTGCCCGTTGCCTAGCAAAATTGTCATAGATCCGTATAATAAAGTATGTTTTTACTTTAATTTATGAGTAAGTACATATTAAATTATATGTATAAGTATTATTTTTATTTTTTAAACACATTTTTACAGAAACGGCTTCATTTATTTATCGAATTTCAAAATGCCAAAAAGAAAGTGTGTTTATAAAGACGAATATAAAAAAGAAATGGGAAAACATGGAGCTTCACATCCCTTGAAAAATTGTAACTTTCAATTATAAGGCATTTGACCTTGAATGAAAAAATGAAAATGAAAGTTTTGGTACACAAACCGCCACTGGTTTTACAATCCTTTAAAAAATGTCCCAGTTTTGCAATTTATAAATCTGGTCACCCTAAGTACAAAACTTTTTATAGTGGCCCACCTAAAAAAATTTATTTAACATAGCAGTTCCCCTGTCAAGTTTCACTTCAAGCATTTCTAATCCATTGGAAAGTGTGACTTTTTCCATGTTTGTAATTTATTCTAAAGTTTAAATCAAAATCTCAAACTGTCAAATGTATAAACAAAACAAAGGTAGACTGAGATGGATTGATATTAGAAAGAGAGAACCGATGAACCAGATTCTTGAACCTGCTCGCTAGCTCGGTTCATGATTCGACGAACCTGGACCATGATTGACGTCATTAGTTCGTCGTGAGAACGTACTGGTTCATAAAATTCTTTATCCAAACCGTTTTGGTTCGTCGCGAAAATTCGACTTATTTCATTGCACACACTGGCGGTATTCGTTTTCTTAGTTACGTTAAGTACTGATATACGAAAAAAAAATTGTTTTGTTTAATTTTCTACTAAAATATAACATTATATTATAAATATGTGTGCAATTAAATTAAAACATTATATTTGCTGTAAATTAAAAAGAAAAAGGACTAACTGGTTTTAACTGCTTTCCCATTTCGATTCACGAAAACGATTTTTTAAAATAAAGAACGAAAAGAATGGAAACGAAATGTCGCGTTTTCGTTCCGAGTAAACGAACAAAATAATTTTCGTTTTTAGTCCCTGAGACAGACTGGTTAAAAAAGTTAAATTTCCTCCAATCGTTGTAGTTTGAAGTTGTATGCCTAGAAGGGGGATGGGAAAGCTACATTTTTTAAATGGCACTGTTAACGCTGATAAATATAAAGATATACTTAAATGTTTTTTACCATCGATTCCTTTATGCCAGTCCGCCGAGGGAGCTACGTTTCTCAATAGGACAATGGCCCGTGTCATTCGGCAAAAACCGTTAAAACCTGGTTTAAAAATCATAATATCCCTACTCCAAAGCAGGGACTAAAAACGAAAATATTTCGTTCAGTTCTTATCCGAACGAAACCGAAAAATTTCGTTTCCGTTCTTAATGTTCCCACCTAAATATTTTCGTTTTCGTTCACAGTAGTTAAATACCGGTTAATACCGGTTATAACTATTAATGAGTAACAATTGATGAAAATATAGAAATATAATAAGTTTTTTTTTTATTAAACATGAAAATAAAACATACATATAAAGGAAAGATAATACATATATAAAAATAAGAAAAGCGTATGCTATGGCCTGATTTTTTTACGATAAAGAATAAAACATTAATTACATTTTATTTCACCTAACTAATAGTATGTTTTCAAACAAATCTTCCTTTATGTTAGTTCTCTTATATAAGTACTTAACATAACTAATAAAACGTATACCGACAGTGTGTGCAAATGAAAATTTCGCAGTCAGTGTTCAATAGATGAAACTACGAGTATACCGTTTAACCTAACACGTAACAGGGTTAGCTACTGGAGAGCTACTTTGAAAATCTGCTTGTTTGCAAATCAAATATCTGAAAATTCAATAATATTTGCCTGTAAAATATTTGCTGTAAATAAAATAAAATATTAAATAAAATAACGGTTAAAACCGGTAACCGATATAAATTATTTCGTTTTCAATCATGAACGAAAAAAATTTATTGCGTTTTCGTTTCCGTTTTCGTTCTTATAAAAATTTCGGTTTATTTCGTTATTTCGTTTTCGTTTCGTTCTTAGTCCCTGCTCCAAAGTGGGTTTCAAGTAGTCCGGATTTGTCGCCAATTGAGTCACTTTGGCATAAAATGAAAAAGGAACTGTGTAAGAATCCGGCACGGCACAGTAAACGAATTAAAAGTAAAATTGCAACATGTGTGGCGTGCGGGATAATATTAAACCTGATGAGTAGCAGTTAGTTGATACAATGCCTAGCAGAATAAAAACTGTTATAGTCATTAAAAGAGGCGAAACGCAATATTAAAATAGTGACCGAATTATTCTGATTCGTGTGTTATAGTTAATTTAATTTAGTTTAAAATCTAATTGTTATTGAAACTATTTTCTTTTTGTTGTTAATTTAAGCTGAAATTTTTGTATAAATAAAATATTGAGTTATTTTTAATATAAGAAATGTCATTAAGGTAAAATATTATGCCGGCAGAACTAATATGATTTTGGGCTCGTATATATTTTGTTCTTTTTTTGTAGACTCGTTCACGATAGGGAATTGCAGTTGCACGACGGCAAACGCTTAATCAGTTCAGATCGTTACGAATACTTAATACAAAACTGCAATTTAACTAAAGAACAGTTAACTAAAAGTGGTGTATTTCCCATTCATCCCAATTTTAGAATAATAGGTCTAGCTGAACCCCCTTTGTTAACAGCCAAAACCAATTGGCTTACTGCTGAAATGCTAAGCCTATTTCTATTTCACGAAATGAGAACTTTAAACAAAATTGAGGAAATGGGTATTATCACCGCTCAATGTGGACCTATATCGAAATCGTTGCATCAGTTGATAGATTTAGCTCATGTTTTAAGAAATAGCCCTGATCCTACGTTACAAAATTTAGCTGGACATTTATCAACAAGACAATTGATAAGAATTGCCACTAGAATGGCTAAATATCCAACAGATAATGTGTATGAAGTTATTCAGGCAACATTTATGTCTAAATTTTTACCGTCTTTAACAAAAGAAGCTTTGGAGAATACCGTTAAAAAATTAGGCATAAAACCAATGAATGTTCAGAATTTAAACATAAATTATAAAACAGAAAATGATGTGGTTACTATTGGTAATACATCAATACCTTTATACAATACCAAAGCTTTATCCAAAGTACCTAATATTTTATTTTATGATGTACCTCAACATTTATTACTAATGGAAAAATTATTACAAGATTTTCAATTAGGTTCACATTTGTTATTAGTTGGTAATCAAGGCGTCGGTAAAAATAAAATCGTAGATCGATTTTTACAATTATTAAACAGACCTAGAGAATACATCCAACTCCACAGAGATACAACGGTTCAAACTTTAACAACTCAACCAACCGTTAAAAACGGTTTATTAATTCACGAAGACTCCCCATTAGTAAAAGCCATTAAACTAGGACATATATTAGTTATTGACGAAGCAGATAAAGCCCCAACTCATGTCACATGTATACTAAAAACTTTGGTGGAGTCTGGAGAAATGATATTAAGCGATGGACGAAGAATCGTACGTCCATCACATGTTGAACATTACAACCCTTCCAATACAATCATAACACATCCAGATTTTAGGATGATAATTCTGGCCAATCGTCCAGGTTTCCCATTTTTGGGAAATGATTTCTTTGGGGCTTTAGGGGATTTGTTTAGTTGTCACGCTGTTGACAATCCAACAGAAGATGCAGAAATACAATTGTTGAAACAATATGGTCCACACGTTTCCGAAGTCGCTATCAGGAAACTTGTTTCAATTTTTGACGATTTGAGAACTTTGGCTGATCAGGGTTTAGTTAATTATCCTTATTCCACCAGAGAAGTTGTTAATATTGTTAAACATTTAGAGGTAACTCGAAAATATTGTTGTAAAAATGAAGATTAATTGTAAATATTTTAGCAATTCCCAAATGCGGAAATATCTGAAGTTATTTTTAATGTTTTCGATTTTGATAAATATAGTAATGATGTTGTACAAACTTTAGCTGAAGTTTTAACGAAACATGGTTTTCAAGCTCAAAATTTGTTAAATGCTGAATGGTTAGCAGCAAAAAGAGCTAAAGAGTATTTGCAAGTTACTGAAAATCGAAAAAGCGGGTAATTATCAATTAACCATTAACCACCAGGAAATTGTTTATAAATAATATGTAACAATAATTTATTTTTAAAGGACATAATGCAGTGATACCATAAGTTTTATTCTTGTAAAATATAAATGCGCTTTCAATATAATGACAATTCTCTCAAACTATAAATGCAAATTATATTATACAGTGTGGGAAGTATGGATTATTAAAAAAAGCGAACTCAACCGTTTTTTTCCTTAAAATACTGAAACACATGTGCGATTCATCTTCCGACTTTTTTTTGTATTTAATTTAAAAACAAAAAAATGACAATATAGATTTTTAGTAGTAAAATCCGCTAGAGATTTTTCTTCCCTTTATGCAAATAAAGTATAAAGTTGCATAATAAAAATTCAGAGAAAAATCGAGCTGAACATTTAATAATAATGAATAATCAAGATACCTTGAGAATATAATTCCTTAGTCACGTGACATGTTTTCCGCCAATCAACATTCAGAATCTCGCTAGCTACGCGTTTATCACAGCGATGATAAAAAACAAGGAAATTATCACCGTATTTATAGTCGTTACTAAGGGATTTGTTTTCTTTCATTGACAGTTAATTTTGATTATAAAAATAAATAATAACAATAATTCAAACTCCGAAATATTAAATAAAACTTGTAAGTACCATGTTTTAATACAATATGAATATATATATCAAAAGTTAGGTTAGGTTAGATTGCAAAAATTCATTATATTCTCTCATTAAATATAAGCTCGTGATATGATTAATAATCGAAAATATTGCTCGTGAAACCGAAACAGCACTTTTCAACTCGTCTTTCGGACTCGTGAAATCTGCAGCACGGTTTCACTCGAGAATATCATCGATGATAATCATATCACTTGTTATATTACGTATGATAATAATTTTATACTGGAAAAGCCGTCAAAGTATAAGAGTACTATAAGATAGTCTTATACAAGACCAAGGGGGAGATCTGAATAGAAAAGAAAATATTTTTTTAAACCAGTGGTTCTTAAGTCACAACACAAAGTAATATATTTTTTAAATAGGATAGTATATATTGTTACCCCCATTCAATAGAGTATTTTTTAACATAACAAAAATATCCAGAAAAACAATTCATTTTTATAGTTATTTTTCATTTTTTCCAATGAATCGGTGCTGTGTGATTGTGGTCTTTTTCAGACTACCAGTCATCTTATGGTATGTGAACTATGTCCAAATACCTGCACGACAGAGGGCGTTATGAGAACCACCTCAAACGCTTTAGATGTAGTTAGTTTTTGGGCAAAAACTTGTTAATGTTGATGTTATTGTTATTATCGTCCTATATTTGCTCATCTTTGTATATCCAAAACTTCAATTGTTTGTATGTTTATTTCTGTAACTTATGAAATGTTTTATGATGTGTCTGATGCCATTAAATAAATTAGGCTATATATGAAAAACAATTGAACTTAAATTGAAAGTTAGATATGTTTTAATAACTTTATAAATAGTGTTCTATTTGATTTCCACCCTAAATAATTCAAATTGACAAATAGCAATTTTTGTTTTGCCTATATAACCTACTGAAAAAAAAAGAAATTTATTTAAATTTCAATTGAATGTTCTCAATATTTTCGTTATATTAGAATATAAAATGATTACATAGTTGAATTCAGAAAAAAATACTCTATTGAATAGGCCTAAAACATCCCATAAAAAAATATAACTTTATGCTGTAACTTGAGAAATATTGTTGCAATAAGTTTTAATCGACTATCGACTGTTAATGATAATTTGGAGAGGTGAAATAATGGAGATTCAGTCCTTGGTTAAAATATTATTTATTTAAAAACAATACCGACGTTTCGGTCTCAAATATTGGTTTAAAAAAATGTTTTCTTCTCTATTCGAATGTCCCCCTTAGTCTTCCATAAGATTGTCTTATAATATGTATATTCTATCTTTAATAGTATAGAAAATATTTGAGGTAGCTCGTTTAGTTGTTACATGCTGTATTATACACTACCGACTTCAAGCGTTATCATCCCTCTATTGTTACACATTATATTTCATAAACAGTTTTCTGGTTAACATAAATTTAATTTTAATTTTATTGTAAATAAAACTAATATTTAATATAGTTTAGATACAAAGGGCCCTAAACATGGAAAAGAGGATCCTAACAACGATCCTCACATTGGAGGTAACACCTGGGCTGGAGGAACCGGAGGCCGTGATACTGCTGGTTTAGGGGGAAAAGGGGGACCTTACCGCTTAGACAAAGGCCATAAAGTTCATCAAGTACGTCTACAACACCCCCAAAATAAAATAAAAATATATTATTTTTTCTTGTATTAGTTGTCGGACGAAGAGAAAAACGCCGTCCCCGACCATATAAAAGCCGCAGCTAGAGAAATGGGGAGAAAAGCATTCGAGGAAAAATTAAAAGAAATTGGGATGAGTGGATATGATGCTTCTATTTATAATCAATATTCTAATTCTGTTCAAAGGGAAGTGCAATCATTAAGAGTTATTTTAGGGTCTTTACAGGCTAAAAATAAGGAAAGACATTGGTCCAGACATCAAACATCGGGAGAACTCGATGATGTTAAATTAATAGATGGTGAGAACTATAATAAAATTAAAATAGGCATGGTAATATATGTTATTTAGGTTTGTTGGGTGAGAAAACTGTTTATAGACGAAGAACCGAACAAGAACCTGAATTAGGTACACCGCAGTTGAAACCTAAACGGCTGAGACTTGTAGTCGACGTCTCTGGAAGCATGTACAGGTATTGTAAATTTAGTTTTTTTTTTTTACAGAAATCAACCAACTTCACCGGGCGGGTACCAGTGTTGGACTGGCCCGTCGGGCAATCGGGCGAATGCCCAGTGGGCCAAATAATTTAGCAAATGGGGGCCAACTGATTCTTAGATTTTTTAGTTAAATTAAAAAATTAAACTTGCTATCATACTTTCTAAAAAATATCTAAATACATACATAGAATACACACATAGGCTGGTACCACAAGCCTGGTTTTAACTAAAACGCTGTTTTAAGAAACGTCAAATTCAAATTTCAATATTTAATTTCACCCTTACGTTTGAAGAGCGATTTTTTTTAAAATGTTTGATTATAAACTATGTTCTGCTTTAAAATCATATTTTGATGAATTTTGATATTATTTATTATTAATATTAAATAATGAAATTTGACATTTCTTAAAACATCGTTTTAGTTAAAACAGGGCTTGTGGTACCAGCCATAGTGTCCAAGATCTAGTTATTTTATTATTCAAGTGCAAGTCCGTAATACGTTACACATATAACAGATCTTTCTTTTTCCTTTTGCGGTAGTACCATTAGCTATATTTGGATGTTCTTTCGTTCCTTTTTAGGATTAGGTAATTTACATATTACCACATTAATAACTGATATTTAAAAATGTTGTATTTATTTCTCATTTTGTTTTTATAAATGACTGCTGGAATCTATATATCTTCCATCATTTTTTACTTAAAAACAAACAAAATGCAAGTAGATATTCAAGAAAATTTAGTGCAGTGTCAAATTGGCCGCTTACCGCTTACTGCCATTAAACTCCAATGCTGGAAATAGTAATGGACCTTTTACATCAAAAGAGAGAGATAGGGAAAAATGATATATATGTAGTGCGCAGTATGAATATTTCAAGACAAGAGGACGGGTAGATGTGAATCAGAAACGCGGTTATATGTTCTAAAGACGCGAAATAAACACCACATAAAGTGACAGATAATTGCGTAGTTGCCAGTTTGTTATTAAGAAAGTTACAAACAAGAATAAAACTATTGTTTTTATTTTTAAATAAATTGTTTTGTCTTTATTAATAATTTCTTTACAATCAAAGTCAAAATAATTTAAGTTTTTGTGTTTAAATATTTTTTTATCGAAAATAAATTCTTGTCCTTTAATGGCCGGTTGCACCAACGTAACTTAAATATTAAACTTGGCTTAAATTGACAATATTGCATCGAAATGAAATGTCAAATGAATTATAATATATTGTCAAATTTTCGATTAATCATTTAACTTGACAACATGGTACCTCCCCATCTCTAGTTCATAAAAATTTCACTACGTGGCGCATTGAAAAATGACGTCACGGTGCAATAAAAATGTAAAAGGTCCATTAGCTTACTAGAGAAATTTGAAAACCACAGTGTAGATGGGCAACCTATCCTTGTCTAATCTCGGATCTCTTCGTTTTTCGTGCCAGCCCTTCGTATGCGCGATTATTTAAGTCAACTCCGTTTTCGAATTTTTCTTAATTTCAATTCTGCCATTGTGTGGACGTATTGAGTGCTAATTTTGCCAACATGGTAGCTTCATGTAGTGTACCATTATGTAAAAATTACAATGGCGAAGAAAAAAAATCTTCATTTTCATAGATAAGTTATTTATTCATTATGTAATTCTCATTTCTTTTTGTTTATTTAAAATATAAAGTTTAATTTTTGTGATAAAATAATAACTGATTTCACAAAATTGTTGGAATAGTTATTTTTTTATACGATATATTATTAACTATTAATAAAATTTATTTTCTAAATGTAATACTTGTAATTGTTATAACATGAACAAATAAAGTATTACTAATCATAAAAATTAAAAATCGCAATATATTTTATTATTAAACAGTTAATTTCCGATCACGTTACAGCAAAAAAAAATGTAGATTTAAATGTTAAATATTTTAGAACAAGATTAGATTTATTTGTAACAAAACATAATTACACATCTCTTTTGGAAGATATCCATGAAATTCAAGTAGTAAAAGAAGTCACCAAAATGGTTATTATGACTACTTTCATTTAAAATATTTTCTATAATCCTTGTGTAATTTACTGACGCTTGTAAGTTGTAAACTGGTGAATTAGACGAAACTTTGTAATTTTTATTATAATGTTTGTTTCACGGAGATATTTGCTTTTTGCACTTTTATTATTGACGCTTGTTTGAGTACTACTGGAAAAGGTAACCACCGTTTGAGAATCACTGTTTAAAAAGAAATACCAGCCTTAGAGTGCAATAGTAAACTTGGCGATAAGATTTTATTGGCGGTGAGCGCTCTACATTGACCTCTTTATATAAAATGGACCTGCGTCTTGAATAATTTGCGTGTATCCACCAAAAATACAACCCGCCTGACTGAGTAACTGGTGGGATCTCTGTCTCTCTCTAACATTTGTGTATAGTTGGACCAAGCAGATTTGATCAAATTTTTATCCATGTATTTTATGCGAAAATGTATTTAAACATAAATCGAATGGGCGTTAAATTGAATCACCGAGCACGTTGCACAAAAGGAAATATGGTGAAAATGATTAGGCAGAAGACTCACGTCATCAACCTGAAAAAATCCTTATAAAAAGAACTAACTTTGTAGAAATTATTAGTTAAATAAGAATAATACAACCTTTTTTAGTTTAAATTCTGTATATATTTATTTAAATTACGACGTTTCGGCAATGTACACTATTGCCTTCTTCTGAAAGGTTTTTTAATAATTTAAATTATTAGTTATTTATTTTTTTAAAAAAGAAGAAAATTATACTAGTATTAAAGAAACGTATATATTAATGAATTTACAATTATTTCTAAGTCAATCCGTATTCCTTTTACGGAATATAAAATTATTTGACACTCTGGCCCGTACTACGATCACGGTTTTAACTAAAACGGCGTTTTAAAAAATGTCAAATTCAAATTTCAACATTTAATTTTGCACGTATGTTTGAAGATCGACTTTTTAAAAAATATTTGTTTGAATATAAACTATGTTCTGCTTTTAAATCATATTTTGATAAATTCGATATTATTTATTATTGTTATTAAATAATGATATCTGACACTTCTTAAAACAGCGTTTTAGTTAAAACCGTGATCGTAGTACGGGCCAATATGGTCATTCTCAGTAGTGCCAAGCCAACATATATGGTACGAAAATAAACTACAATTATTTCAAATAATTTTATATTCCGTAAAAGGAATAACGATTGACTTAGAAATAATAGTAAATATCTATAATATATACATTATTTAATACTAGTACTTTTTTTCTTCTTTTAAAAATAAAGAACAATGCATAAAATACCTATTTTTAAAATTTAATGAGTTTTATCTTTTTTCTAATATTGAATATATGTAGATATTAAAATCTAAATACGAATATTAGAATGTATTTATTTTAGCATTTTGTAATAATAAATATATGATTTTTTTTATTAAATTAAAACATGTATTTGTGTTTCTGAAATATTTTTTCCATGGAATCAAAAAATCTTTTGCTCCGTGGGCCAAAATCTGTCAGTCCGACACTGGAGAGAACTCTGCCACTGAGCTAGGGTCATCTACAATTAGTGCATGAAAAATCAACTAACATCGTTGATGATCATCCGTATTCCAAAATCTAAATTATATTTTAGATTTAATTCGTACGATGGTCGTTTAGACAGAGAACTAGAAGCCGTCGTTTTAGTGATGGAAGCTTTCCAAGGCTTTGAAGACAAAATCAAATACGATATAATGGGTCACTCCGGAGATGCTCACGAAATTAAATTCATAGGAATGGATGACCCTCCCGACAACAATATGAAACGATTAGAAATTATGCGAGTATGTTTCCCTATTTTAATTTGAAAACCCATGAAAACTTTTTCATTTTAGCTAATGCACGCACATTCGCAATATTGCTGGACAGGAGACAATACTTTAGAAGCAACAGAATTAGCGATAGAATCTCTAGCTAAAGAAGATTCAGATGAAGCTATAGTTGTTGTTTTGTCGGATGCAAATTTGCAGAGATATGGCATACCACCTCAGAAATTAGGAAATGTGCTTACTGCCCATCCAAACGTTAGTGCCTATGCTGTTTTTATTGGAAGTTTAGGGGATCAGGCGGAAAGGTAAATGTAAATATTTTTTAAATAGTAAATAAGAAATATTTATTTTAATTTCAGATTAACACAAAATCTTCCATCCGGTAGAGCATTTGTGTGTACAGATGTTAGTAACCTGCCTCAAATTTTGAAACAAATATTTTCGGCGTCTGTTATGAACATAAGTTAATGATAAAGTAAGTAGGCTTTTAATTTGTTTAATTTTAATTTTCAACAGAAAAATAAAGTAATATATTTTAATTAAAATGTAACTGTTTGTTTTACCTTTTCCCAAAATATATACTGGATGGTTTTAGTTAGGGATGAACATAAGGATTTAACATATAGGGGTTTCCAAGTTTTTTTTTCATTTTTTAGTATGTTAATCTGTACATAAAAACATTAGACCCGTATTATCTATTTTCACCGAAAAAATTCTAATATACCAGAAAAAATATATTCAAGTTTCGATAAATAAGACCCCAGAAAATTGACGACATGTGTGACTTCATTAACAGCTAGAACAGCCCAGCACATCACAAACATGGCTGATACTGAATTTTAGCCCTCAATTTAAATGCATTAAAGTTTCATTTTGATATTAGGGTAATACAAATCAGAAAATTAACGATTATATTAGTTATAACATTGATACATAATAAGTACTTTTTTTTAAATCCGTAGACTTGGATACCCCTATTAAATGCTCTCCTGTCCATTTTACGGCAAAAACTGTAGAGGGCAAGTTGTACAGAATAGGGGAATCCACCATTTTTTTTTTATAATTTTATTTGAAAGTATAAGTAAAACTATTGATAAAAATCCGGTGAAAAAATTCCTATTGATAAGTGAGTTATGTTCCCCCGACGTTTGAAAAAATATTAGGATATTTCACTACGTAGAGATGGCGTTGTGCATTAACAAAGGAGCACATTTGTTTACCCTCTATAAGCGTATCATTGCAGTCAGTAGTTTATTTTTGATTCTTGTATTCCCTTATTTCCTGTTTTATTAATTGTAGCAGTAGATTAATTACAATTTTGCATTTTAAATACTTTAGTTAGTAGTGTTTATATATGTATATAGTTTAGTTTTTCTCTTAGGGGCCAGTTTTAGAATAAATATTCGATAGTAGTAGTTTAATTAATTGTATACATTAGTTCTATTACTTATTTTCCACAAGTAACTGTACGCGCCTATGTAAAAGTATACGAATAAAATAAAATTGCTTCTTTGTTTTAGTTCCAAATTTCGCCACCAGGTTCGCATTCTTATTGAAATATCCCAATAAGTTTTCATATCGAACTGTTTTCTTCGTGAACCTAAATGTTATTGCTATTTCTAAATTATATTTATAAAAAATAAATTAATATAACACTGTACAAGCCTACATAATTTATAATGGGCCCATAAACCATAATCGAAATATAACAAATTTATATAAAAATCGTAAAACACTTGATTAATAAGTAGTAAAGCTAAATAATTTTAAAATATGTACACTACGACGCCAAATATTTCGAATTTTAAATGGCCCAAAATTGACCAGTGTGGTGTACTCTCCATGCCAGCAATGAGTGCCGTAAGGCGAAGCCTGGTAAACGTCCGCATGGTACAAATATGTCATCATTACCGAAATCTGTGTACACAGCAGATTGGCACATCCAGCAATGATTAATATACCGTGATGATTTTTTATAAAAACTGTTGGGAATTAAGTACATTGCTGAACAGATAGCCACGCCTCCGCTATTTAAATTTCTTTACTTCCATTGGTAGTAGGGACCTCCTCCTAACTCGGTATTCGTTAAATATTTGCAGGTAGTCTCTCAGTCGTCAATCAAAACAATGAAATTCATATGCGTGACGAACCGCTAAGTATAACAAAACCCTCCTTATATTCATTACTAAGCATATACAATACATTCACTATGTTTTACTAATTTCTCTTAATTTGATTGATGATAATCCCCTATTAAAAGTTACATACAAAAGTAAAAGTGTATGTATTTGATTTATTCAAATTTTAATATGCAAGCCTAGTTCTCAAAAACGAAAAAAATAGCACAGAATTAAGTGATGTTTAACAATGTTTTGTTATAATTTTTAATATTCATATCGTGTACATTTTTACAGATAAAAATATTTTCCTACGACCACTACAGAAAATTAAACTTTTCCCATACTTACATAACCCGAAAGTTATTAATTTCCCACAGTCGTGGGATAAAGTGTGAGAAATTATTTCTCACACATTCCCTTGCTTTACAAAGCCCGAAAGTTAATCATTTCGTGGGTTAAAGTGTGAGAAATTATTTCTCACACTTTATCCCACGACTTGCCAACTATATGTTTTTTATTAAAAATAAATTATTTGTCTTACAAAAGAGTGTGGTCGTAGAAAAAGTATAGTGTGCCACTCGTGCAGAAACACCTATTGCCCACTTGTGTGATTCCAGCCCTCGACTTCGTCTCGTGCTGAAACTTTCACACCTCGTGGGCAATAGGTGTTTTTCTGCACTTGTTGCACAATATACTATTATTATTGACAAAATTTTGTTTTACGAATTTAAATTATTTATTTAATGCATGTAAAAACGGTTGACTTTCAAGCGCCATCTACTATTCTCTTACTTGAAATGAAGTATAATAGCAAGATAGAATATCTCGCTACAAAAAACAAATCCACTCCCGTCACCCGTTACAGGTACAAACTGCGAATAGTGAGAATGGCTGACAGCTTTTTATATTACCGTAACCTTAGCAACCAGCAACCATTATTTCTAAGCAGTGCCGCGAGATGCGCTATAGTAAAATGGTTAGGCAGAGGACTCACGTCATCACCCTGAAAAAAACCTTATAAAAAGAAATATAACTTGTAGAAATTATTACTTGTTATTTATTTTTATAAAAAGAAGAAACAATATACTAGTATTAAAGAAACGTATATAGAAATGAATATACAATTATTTCTAAGTCAATCGTTATTCCTTTTACGGAATATAAAATTATTTGACATAACATGATCATTTTCAGTAATGCCAACGGTATGGTGTGAAAATAAACTACAATTATTTCAAATAATTTTATATTTCGTAAAAAGAATAACGATTGACTTAGAAATAATTGTAAATATCATTAATGTATACATTAATTAATACAAGTACTTTTTTTTTCTTCTTTTAAAAATAAATACCCAAAAATTTCTACAAGTTATATATCATTTTATAAGGTTTTTTTCAAGTTGATGACTTGAGTCCTCTGTCTAATCATTTTCACTATATGTGCAAATTGCTTGTGTGTCCATATAACTTTGCATTGTATGATTTTCACCGTAAAATTAACAGAGGAGTAGGGAATTGCATAAAACTAAAACTGTATATCAATATATTAAAATTATTAGTAAAAAATTATAAATTGGATTTTTTTGGAAATAATTTGTTTATATAACAATTTTTACAAATCTGATAAAAGTAAGCCCGAAATTCAAAAAACCGCGCTTTGTTTACGTCAAGAGATGATGAATTTCTTTTGATAACTACATGAAAGAAAGGGTTTATCTTTGATGAATTTACGTATAAAGAAGTCATATTGTTTTCTTATGTTTAAAATGAAATAAATTCAGTTTATTTACTGAAAACAAAATGAAGGTTATCTAAAATAAAATTTTGGTGCTGAATGTACTAATAAAAGACAACAAATATGTAGCCAACGTTACAGATACAATAATTATATTTTGCACGCGGAAATGAAATGCAAAGTATATTTTGCAAATTAAGATAATAGTCAGAAATTGCAAAAATAATTTTATAAGTGAAAGAATTATTGCTGTTGTGATGAATTTAATGAACAGCTGTCGGTATTTTGAATGAAATGTTGGCAACAAAGCAAAGAAAGGACGCCAATCGTGGGGAATTGTGGGAAAACATGTACGTCTCGAAGATTGTTACGCATTTCTCTAAATTTCAATTATAACACAAAATACAGTAAGTTTATTTTTGAGTTACAATCATATATTGTTATAACATAACAGTACCTTGTAATAATACAAATCAAACTTTGCCATTGTTAACCTGTACTTGTCTCAGTAATTCCGTGGAATATAGCGTTGCTATTTATAATTGTATTCAGATCCATTTTTCCCTACAATGTAATTTTTCATTAAGTTTATCAAACTGCGATGCAAATAATTCCTTTATGTACTAAATACGTTTAACCTAAAACATAGTGACACGGTCAACACAGTGAATACAAAGTTTATGCCCTATTATAAGAATGTGAGGTTGTGCAGTGCTCTTGACGTTTCAGTCGTGTCGTTTTGCATTTTAGGACGAGACTTTTATTTTAAAATGTGTGAACAAACAGAGGTTGAATATTTAGATGGAGATGTAGTTTGGGTAAAACTGGGGCCTTGTTGGTGGCCTGGAGAAGTCAAGGAATTCTCAAAATTGCCGTCAGAAATAGTTAAAGACTTTAAAAAACCACCGATTGCAGTGGTTAAGTTTTTCCAGGAAGACCAATAGTATGTATGAATCACATAAAAATTTACCGTATATATATATTTACTTCACTTTCAGTGAGTATGTAAAAAATATTAACCACATTTATAAGTACAACTGCCGCAGAAAAAATGATTTTATCAAAAAAGGTTTGGGTATGTTTACAAAAAATGTATTCCCATTTGGCGGGAATTTCGAATGTTTTTATTGTTCCAGATATGCACAGAGCGAAAAACGCGTTTATGGACAAATTCCCGGCAGATGTGTGCTACGCAGAGTCTTTAACGGGAGGCGATCCAGATATAATAACAAATGACGAATTTGCACCCGAGCAAAAGCCAAGTTATCATGGGATTTTTGGTAATCCTTCCCCAAAGAAACAGAAAATGGGGGGAACAAAAGGTCGAGCTAGTACTGGTGAGTGTTTTTATTTTGCATTAATTGTTCGCCATTTTATTTTGCGTCATACATTCATTCCGTATTCCGTATGTTTATTTACTACCTGATTGAAAAAGTTTTAGTTGAATTGGCTGTGTTTGATTCTTCTAAGAATCCAGTGCTTATTATTACACTACTTATTATATTCTACGTTATTTTCATTTTATTTTACTTATATTAATATATTTACATGTATTATAAATAAATAAAACCTAACTTGGTGTAGGCTTTGAACAGAGAAACGCATGTCTGATCATTATTCAAAGTCAAGTAAAAATTGATCGTGAAATGTAATTTTCCTGAAATTCATTGTAACAACCAGTAAAATAATACTGCCATTCTCCGTTTTCTAATTTATTTCCATTTCTAAAATAAGGTCCCAGAAGAAAAGTTTCTTTCGCGATCGTTCAGAAAATGAGATGTTTCTGATCACATTTTAGATCGGAAAATCCTTCAATGTTTTGACTTATTTTGATTTTGAACTCTTAAAATTTCATGTATTTCACTGCTTGAAAATTGTAAACTAATAACTTTTTAGCAGTTCAAAATAAGCCGAAATATCGTTCTTGTCAAAGTGACATTGTTGTTGTGTGTCACGCGCACACAAATCAGCTGATTCCATGCCCTTCAAGGTTGTCTGAGTCACGTGTCTGCTCGCGCCCTATTCCGCGCTAATATGTGGCTATGCAGATTCTGATTCGTCGAAAGCCATGCGGAATTATTCCAAACGGCGTGCGGAATTATTCCATACGGCGTGCGGAATTATCTCAAACGGCGTGCGGAATTATTTCGCACGGTTTGTTTGATATTGATTCTAATATAGTATTTAGTTGTGGTATGTCTAGTATCCAAAATAGTGAATGTTTCCATGGTGATCAGTTATTTATTTATTATTTCCTCTCAATAAAATTGTAATTTACGTAATAAGGCCTGAAAGTGATACTTTACTGGGTGAGAAGTATGTGAACCCAGTAAAGACATTTTCAGATCATGTTCGGTACAAGTTATATTTCATTTTATTAGGTTTTTTTTGAGTTTGATGACGTGTGTCTTCTGCCTATTCATTTTTACTATAACTCCGGTCGAAAAAGTGATCAGAAACAGAAAAATCCATGATATAGGAATAATATGGAGAGAGTATAAGTTCAACTATGGGCAAGGGGAATGTAACCCGGTGCGGACTAACACAGGTACTGTAGTAGTACACATTGTAGTGGTGATTCGCGAAATATGTAAAGGAAAACTAATAAAAAACACTATATATATATTAAAAAGTTGCAAACGGTTGACAGCAATAACTCCCAATTTCAAACTGACATGGGGCACATCATAGAAGGGGAAGCGGCTTCACTAGTGAATACAAATACTCACTTTCAGGTTTTGTTATGTAAATTACAATGATTTCTTTAGATAACATTTTTGAGAATATCGCGTGTCAAGTTGACATTTCATTAAATACTCGCAAATTAAGACATACCTGTCTCTATTCATAGCCTACTCCGAGTTAGATTTTTTTTAAACACTAGCATATGCATCTATCTGAAGATCAGTCATTGAGAGATTTATTTATTTTCGGTACTCCTGTACCTTCTTCAGAACATATTAATGTTAAGCAATTAATAAATAACTTTATATCATACAGTTGTGAGACAGAGTTAACAGATATTTTAATCAGAGATGAAAATACCGGCTTTAAAAGTCACAATGTCAAACTGAAAACGTTTGCACCTTTAAAAAAATAAATTTATTGACTGATTTCCAGAAGTTTTATTACACCTCATTACCTATCCAGTACAAGAAGCTAATAATATTAGTGCTTATTATTCTGCAACAAAGAAGATATAGAAAATCCTGCTCCTGGCTTGAAAATCCTGCTAAAATCCACACAAGAAAATTCCGTTCCTTGCTTTATAAAATTAGTAGATATCTGAAAATAATAAAATTGATTTGTAATGTAGGATCAACTCCGAAATCAAGCCGACCGTCAGTAGGAACTCCCCAGAGACGACTTATCACACATCCTCGATTTATCGGCAAAAGTGACCACAAAGTTCGAATACTAGAGCAGTCCACGCCGACAGTTCCAACCGCCCACTACACATGCCATATATGTGACTTCGAATCCACCCGTCTTAATGTCATCGTCCTACACAACCGATCACACAGCAATGGGACCTACGTCTCGCCCCCCAAAGGAAAGAAATTGTCCCCTAAGAAATTAAAACGTAAAACCATCGCCACAACGAATACCATCGACGAAGACATAGAACTCTTTCGTCAAGGACTTACGATTACTACAGAATCGTCTGATTCTGAGGGGGATCAAAAATCGAAAGAAAAACGGAAAATCGGGGGCAAACGTAAAAATAACAAGGCTGCTAACGCTTCTAGTAAAAAGGCAAAAGTTGCTAGTATATGTAATAACCTTCTGGCCGATTGGGGCGACAGTGACGAAGAAACAGAAGAAAATACAACCAAACCAGAAGAAGAAATTAAAGAGAAAAAAGACGAACCGGACAGTAAAAAAGTCCAAAATGAATTACTCGCCGATTGGGACGATAATGACGACTCAACGAGAAATTCAACCGCGGTATCAGACGAAAAGAAAAAAGACGAAAAGGCTAGTGAAAGTGAAAAACCATCCTGTTTTGACTTTGAAGACGAGATAGATAGTTCAATTCTGCAAAAATCACCTGGGAGAAAAATTCCACGAGTTATTTCTTCCAAACGTGTTTCGAAAGACGCAGACGTGGTATCAGAAATTTCAAAAGTTGCAGACGAAACATCAGAAATTTCGAAAGATGCAGACGAAACAACAGAAATTTCAAAAGATCCGGACGATGTAACAGAAAATACAGAGAAGAAAGAAAGGCCAGAAAAAATTGATACGGAAGAAAAGAAGGAACCCGCTGAACCTGACATAACCGCTTTCAATAATTTGTTGGAAGAAACAGCAGTTCCTAATTTTAGTATCTTGCCTGACGTAAATTTAACTAAGACAGATAAAAAACCAGATGAGTCAAATGTTGATAAAACAAACGGAGTTATGAAATCAAAACCACCTGAACAAGACACGATAAATGAAACAAATGAAGTCCCAATCGCAAGTAAAGAACCGGAACATATAGTCGCAACAATACCTAAGAAAAGAATCGTCCGAAATTTCGAGGAATTTGAAAATTTGTTAAATGAACAGAAAACTGTAGAAGACGACACACCAAAATCCAAACCTGTAGAAGTATCAAAATTAAAATCACAATTAATGAGCAAACTAAACGATTCTCCAAAAAAATCCCCCGTTCGCAAAGTCGATACACCCGAATTCGACAGCGAAATTGATAGCAAAGACGAATCACAATCAAGTGAGTCATTTAATAAAAAATTAAGTCAGTCAGAAAGCGACGACACAGATGTTGAGAAGAAATATACATCCGATGACACGACTTCAAAAGAATTAGATTTTAGTGCAACAGAAGAGAAATCAATAGACATTGAAGATAAACCCGACGAAAAAGAAGAAATTGCAAAAACAATAGAAGCAGAAATTGAAAAGGTGCCAGAATCCGTACTAGAAGAAAAATCCGACATTTGTGAAGATATTTCCATGGAAATAGAACCTGTTGTAGAAGAGGAAACAAAACAGGCTAAAGAAGTAGAAGAAAAAGTTGACATAGAAGAAAAAGTCGACGTTGAAGAAAAAGTGCAAGTTGAAGACAAAGTAGGAGAAGTTAAATTGGAAGAATACAAATTAGAAGTAGAAGACAAGTTGGAAGTAGAAGACAGATTGGAAGTCGAAAACAGAGTGGAAGTAGAAGACAGATTGGACGTAGAAAACAGAGTAGAAGTAGAAGAAAGAGTGGAAGTAGAAGACAGAGTGGAAGTAGAAGACAGAGTTGAAGTAGAAGACAGAGTGGAAGTAGAAGACAGAGTGGAAATAGAAGACAGAGTGGAAGTAGAAGACAGAGTGGAAGTAGAAGACAGACTGGAAGTAGAAGACAGATTGGAAGTAGAAGACAGATTGGAAGTAGAAGACAGATTGGAAGTAGAAGACAGATTGGAAGTAGAAAATAGATTGGAAATAGACAATAGATTGGATAAAGTGGAAGAAGAAAAAGTGGAGGAAGAAAAAGTGGAAGTAGAAGATAAAATGGAAATAGAACCATTTATCGAAGAAACAATAATTGAAGAAAAAGAAATCGTCGGACAACCAGAAGAAAATATAGAAATTCTAGTCGACGAACCTCCAAAACTTCCAGAATCTGAACCAGAACCTAACCTAGAACCTGATACAGAACAAAAAGAAGAAACACCAGAAACTCCCCCAGAAATTCCGAAAACCGACGAAATACGATCCCAAAAAATGTTGGTAGACATTTCCGACATTTGCATTGATAATTCAGACAACTTATCTGGTTTATCAACATTGGCTGCTGTATCCGAACTAACCGGAAATTTATACGACAAACAAGATACAATCGCACAAGAATCTCCGGTAACCGAACCAGAAATAAAAGAAGACACTAGTACCATGGACGAAGTAATAAATCCGAGTAGTATCACAGACGATACTGAAACAGAATCACGCGATCGCGATACGCCCGTTCAAGATGAATTACCAAATACTCCCCAGCCAAAACCAGTCCAAACATTGGCAAATTTCTCCATGGACTTTTCCGATTCAAACAGTGAATCGACTATTATCAAAACGGTAACTCAAGAAGAATCAACAAGCGACAAAATTTGTGATAATATGGAAACATCCAACACTACCGATTCCGAAGAATCTAAAATAGAAATTTGTGAAAAAACTTCAATACCTAGTACAGAAGTTCCGTCGGATTTTGAATCAATCGAAAACGAAATTGAGAAAATAACTTCCATGGAAACTACTTCAGATAAACTGAATAGTTTTCCAGAAAATATTTCCACAGTGCCCCAAGAAATGACTGTAGAAACTTTATCAGTCCCCTATTCGGATTTTCAGTTGGCTGATACAGGCACTGCAGTACCAGGGCCAGAAACTGAATTTAAAATAAACGAAACTCCGACGGAAACTAGTTTAGAATCTGAAATTGCTAAACTAACAGACACTCAACCCGGACATGAAACGGTTGTTCAAGAACAGCAACAAAACACAACATCTTCCAAATTGTTAGAAATTTTGACTGATTCAAAAAGAAACGAACAAATCCCTGTTGGATTATCCAGTCCGGTCAGAACAATTAAGTCTGTCAGTGGAAACCAAAAAGTACAGATGGTTATATCTGGAGATAAATCTATGTCCAAAAAATTTGATCCAAAAACGTCTAAATTTATAATAAAATCTGCAACGCCAAAAACTGCTAAATCAAACAAACCTATCATACTATCAGAAAAAATTATCAAACCTGTTGCCGAAGTAGATAACGTTTCTGTTAAAAAAGTCACGTCTAAACGATCATACCAAGACGTTGAAGATATCGACACATTTATTATTCAAAAACCAACAAAGAAAAACAATTTGGGAGATCTTGACCAACAAGACATAATTTTAACCCCAAAAGAGCCGTTGAGATATAAAGGAAGAAGAGGCAAACCGAAAATCATTGAGCAAACTATTATCAAAGCCGCTGATGTGGTACAACCAACGCCAGTCGCTACATCGACTACCGAATCGACGAATCTTTTAGACGACAGCATGTTCGATATAAACTCCATGCCTATAGTCCTTTCAGACCAAATTCTCACGCCTGAAAGTATCGAAAACATCCCTATGGTGATGACTGACTTAATGCCATCTTCTACAGTTTCGACAACTTGTCAAACAACAGTACAAACCGTTATCGCAGAAAAATCACATCAAACAGTTGCGGTAAAACGAGGCGGCGCAATTCAGCAAGTCAAACTTCTCAACAAAGGTAAGATAACTAGTCACCAGGAATCGTCGCCGAAGTTGGGACAGAATGTTATGGTTAAAAATATCATGCCGCGAAGTATGTCTAAAACATCGAAGGTGTATCAAACCGGAAGTAAAACTTTAAAACATAATCCTTCTATTGTCACACAACCTGGAAAACCGGGGAAGTTTATTATATTACCTACGACTACAACTACTTCTACTGGTGTTTCAAAATATACAGTAGGGAAGCGATTAAGTAGTATAAAAAGTTCAGGGGTTGTTACTAGCCCTACTACATCAAAACAACTTAAAACGGTTCAAAGTGTTGGCGGTGAACCAACTGGAAATAAAATAATGATTGTAACGAATCAACAGGGGGTCCAATCGAGAGTTTTATTAACCCCAGCTCAACAGAAATTATTAGGGTGCAAAGTACCTGGAACAAAAGTAGCAGCAAAAACTCAAATGAAGAGTGGAGTGGTGCAGAAAAGCATCCTCACCCCCAAGGGAACAATAATAGGAGCAGTCAACAGCTCTGGAATGAAATCCCCTACTTTAACTTCGCAGACAATCGTAACTTCTAAAGGACAAATGGTAACGACACAATCGGGACAACAAATGCTTGTTACATCCGAAGGTCAAGTCCTTACGCCTATCACACAACAACAAATGAAATCAAATCTTAAAACAGGACAAAAAATAAAAATACAGTCATCTAGAGTTATTTTACCTGAAAAAGGTCTTGACAGTCAGAAAGCCAAACTGAATCTCATAGGAACTAAAACAAAAACTGTTTTGATCAAAGGATCCCAAGGTCAAACTCTTAAAAAAATCCAAACAGCTAGCGGAGAAACTAAAAATATTCTCGTTTCACAAAGTGGTCAAAAGAATCAATTACTTTCTTTAGGGCAACAAATGCAGAGTGGTTTATCTAACAAACAAGTAGTCGTCACATCCAAAGGACAAATTATTAAACAAGATGGTAAAATGATTAGCAAACAAGCGACGGAAAAATTACAGCGGCTTCATTCAGCAAAAACTGGAATGGGTACGTCCCCGAGAATAATGTCAAAAACACCAAGGACGCAAATGTTATTGAGCCCTTCAAAACAAATCACAGGAAATGTGCAAGTTCCACCACTCGCTCCAATCACAAGTCAAACTAAAAAAGAAATCTCCAAGTCAGAAAAGTTATTAACAACTGTTGCAGAAAAAGAAAAACCAGTTGAACAAATTATTGATAAATCAACAGAAAAACAACCTAATCAGCTAATAATTCAAGACGCTTTAGGAAATCAAACCACTGTCACTGAGGGACAAATATTGGCCTTACCGAGCGGAGAAACAGTCGATGGTCAACCTCAATCCTACGTATTAGTTACTGTAGATGAAACAGGAAATCTCGTTCCGATTAGCAACGATACTTTAATGTCCCTTGATCCGAATTTGGCAGCCGGTGGAGATATGAGCAACATCGTCCTACAAATTGATCCAGGTGCTCAAGATGCTCAACAAGAAAAACCCGCCGAAACACCCGCAGACATGCCTGTTGTTGAAGAACAACTCGTCACGACTCAACAAATCGTTGAACAACCAGAACAACAACAAATATTAGTCGATAATCAACAATTGATTCTTCAAGAACAGAATGTCCTTCCAGTTGCAACAACCGCAGAAAGTCAACTCGTTCAAGAGCAAGTACTAACCGAACAACAAGTGTTGCCTGAACAAGAAACATTTGTTGCAACAGAAGAACAACAAGTTATAACAACTGATGCTAGTTTATTACAAGAACAACAACAAACTGCAGTTGCTTGTAGCATTAACAATGGTGATTCCAGTCAACAATTGATCATAACTGGAGATCCAGAAAGTACGCAAAAATTCTTAGCGTCTTTGTCTGAAGGGAACACAGATCTTACCAGCTTGTTATCAGGAACTGACGGAAATATTATCATTAATACTGATGGGCAACAGATTCTCTTAAACACAGATTCAGAAAATCAAATTTTGTTGTCAGTCAATTCTGATAATCTTGGTTTGATACAAAGTAGTACAGAAAATGATCCAGCACAATACGTCACTCAACAATCTATTAAAAATCAAGATATTCTTGCAGCTGCTTTAGCTGATACTGATGTTTTCCAGCAAGAATCTGCCGAGAAAAGTACACATCAAGTATTGACTAAAGTTTCCACATCTACACAACCTCAGTTGAGCCCAAATAGTACGCTGTACCCGATGAATGTTGGAAATGTCCTGGAAACGAGTTTAACATTAGGTTCTCCAATTATGACACCTTTGGAAGTACCTAGTGTTAACAGCAAAAAAATATCTACCGAAGAATCATTAATTAGTCAAGTGCCATCGTCTTTAGAATTACCAATTACAATTACCGATCCAAGCATATCTCAAACAGTTAATCAACAAGTTATGCTTGGTAACGAACTACAATCCAATTTAGAATTACCAATTTCCATCGGCGAAAACACCATCACATCTATTCGTTCATCAGAAATGAACAGTCCAAATTTTGTATACTCCTTGCCTACATTAGACGAAAATTCCGACTTAGACCAAAAGAGAAGTTTTGCTGAAACGTCAACAGTAATAACAACAGATAGTATTTATAATACTTCTTTAACTGGATCTATGTCTATGCCTTTATTGACTGAAGAACCCGAAATTCAACCAGTCGAACAAGAACAAATTATCACAAGTATGGAAGAAACACCGATTGTTACTAGTGCAGCTGAAATTAGTACAACCGAAACACTTATTCCTATCACAGAAAGTGACCAAAGTGAAGAAAACTTTACACCTTTAAGTACAGATAATATAAGTACTGAAAATATAAGTACAGAAAATATTATGAATACGGAAAATATGAGTACGGAAGAACATATTATAAGTACAGATCATATGAGTACGGAAGAAAATATTATAAGTTCAGAAAATATGAGTGCCGAAGAAAATATTATAGGTTCAGAAAATGTTACAAGTTCGGAAAATATTCAGCCGACAGTACCAGAAAAAATGCCTGGCGAATTACATATTCCCCTTGAAGAAGAGCTAGATTTAAATCCTACAGATATTTGCAATTCCTTAAGCGAACCACCTCCGGGAATGTTTGACAAAAGTAGCTTTTCAAATTTTTTGAACAAACCTGAAGACGAAGAACATCAAGAAACTGAATCCCCCATCGACATCCCAACATCTTCCGAAACCCCCACAAGCGAATCTGAACCCTTAAATAGTCTACCTATTCTCATAGATGGCGCTGAAACAGAAACAGTCAGCTCCGATGTCTTGATATCTTCAGCTGAACCAGAAAAACCCAATGAAGAAGAATACGGAATTTCTGAATCTTCTGAGACAGTAATGACGCAAGAAATACCGCGTTCTGAGCTATCAGAAACGCCGAATTCAGAGTTGAATTCACCTCGATTAGACATCGACGAAAATTCAGCGGAAATTCCGATTCAACCGCCGATTATTACGAACCTAAGCGAGGACTTCCCTGAAAATACGCCTGAAGATTTCAACTCCCACGACAGTAAAAAACGAATGAATGAAGATGATGATGATGAGGATGAAGAAAATGAAGCGAAAAGAAGTAAACTATCGTGTGACTGATTTTGTTTTTAATCTGGAAAGAGAATTTTTGATACAAAGAATTTGTATATAAATAATTGTAAAGAAATGTGAGACGTTCTACTTGTTTTGCATTTACTTTTAAAGCAGATAGACTGTAAAATCGTCATAACATGTTTTATAAAGTAAATTTTAGATATATTCATTAATATCATACTTGTTGCACAAACTGGTACCGGGTACCCGGCACTATCCATGTACATAGGCTACCTGCAGTGGAACGAGGAACATGGAATGTATATATGACGAGACACCAGTGTACTGTTCTCTACTTGCTGTGTGTTTTTGATTCTGTCCCGGTTCACAGAGTTCCCTCTTGGTTTCTGCTTGCTTTGACTCATCACTGAATCATTTTATACCTCTCGATGGTAACAATAAACAAGTAATTTTTGTTTGCAGCATTATCGAGATATAGTTTCAGTGCATATCCATACGTTTAAGATGTTTCTATTTTAGAATAGATTATCCTGATGTGTCATCTAACTTTACAATTGTTTGCATTACATTACAATTATGATGAAAATGTGATTATTTGGTAGGGGAGCTGTCTAGTTATATGACATTTCATTTACAAATATTATGTTACGATAATTTAAGTAACAATACAAAAATATGTGTTATTTGGTAAGCAAATTTATTATTGTAATAAAATATTATTATATTAAAATTGTAAATTAATTACTATAAACCACTAGAAGAGTAATTATTTTTACCGACGCTTTAAGTTTTAACATGTAGTGCGATAATATTACATCATGGACTCGTTACATAAATCGTTTTTTAAAATCGACTGAATAGTGTTAAAATTATAGAAAATATTTTATATTTAGTTGATTTATAGGCCTATTTTATGCATGTTATTTCAGATTCGGATTTTGAAAAATTTATAGTACAAAATTTCAATATGCAACTAGTCCATTGAATTCATTTTTGTATTTTATACATCCAAATCATAACAAAAAAAATATGTAATAAGTCATTGTATAATAGATAATGAAAATACTATTAATAATAAGACCATTTTTAATTCTCAATTAAACTACCCATTTTTAAAATAACATTTTAATTTAACTTAATATCAATAAATGCCTAGATATGTATAGAATGGAACAAATTCTAGTTCCTCATTTGAAAAACTTTCTTATTATGCATGCTACAGAAAATTGGTGAACTTTTCGAGACAATTTTAATAGGCGCAACAGGAATTTTCGATCGTTTTTTATTTTTGAGCTACAGGCAAAAACTTGATTTTTTACGTAGAATATTGTGATATGATTGGATTTTTTCAAAGCAATAATTCATGAGATATAATAAACATTTTTTAAATGGAAACCGTGGAAACCTATATTGTAAATAGTCTCATCTTTTTCCTTATTTTATAAGCTTTTCAACGATATTTAGCAAGTCTACAATTATTTTGTTTCAAACATGAATAAAAGATGCATTATTAAAAAAATGGAATATTATTAAAAAACAAACGAAAAAATGAATTATATATCATCATTTGTTTATTTTGAATCTATATCTATTAATTAAGTTCTCAAAATAGTTATTTTATCGGCGTTATAGTTGGCTGACACAATTTGAAAAATGTGGTTTAATATGTTTTCTGAAGTATATAAATTAGAAAAATGAGTATAAATAAAGAAAATAAAATTAGAAATACACAATAATTGATGATCTGTAACTGTTTTTTTTTCATTTGTTCCTTAATATTTTTCATTTTGTTCACACCAATAAATTATGATTCATCTTTTATTTATGTTTGAAACAAAAGAGTATAGACTTGACATCGTTGAAAAGCTTGTAAAATGAAGAAAAAGGTGAGATTATTTTAAAAATATGTTCCCATTTAAAAAAATATTATATTTATGTTATATCTCAAGAGTTATTAAGTTTTGGAAAACCCTAATTACACCATGATATTCTACGTAAAAACCATATAAAAATTATTTAAACATTTTTTCATTATCTCTCATAATAAGCGAGATACGAGGTATCTTGAAAATAAACGAAAATCAAGTTTTAGCCTGTAGCTCAAAAACAAAAGACAATTGAAAATTCCTGTGGTGCCTATTATAATTGTCTCAAAAGACCTATATCAATTTTCTGTAGCGTGCATTAAAGTTTTTCAAAACAACTGAAAGAACGCCATTTTGGTAATACTAAACACATCAGTCGCGCTGAACATACTCTCACATAAAAACTAAACACTATCTTCAATCCAGAGTATTTTAAGATTTGGAAATAAGTTAATTTATATTTTAAACGCCGTAGAAAACGAATTTCGTGTTAATTTGAAGATAATTTAAACCGTTGAGTTGTGAGTAAAATAAAGTGCATGTTTTTCGAGCATTTTTTCCAAAATTTTGGCCCTATTTTCTGGAATCCCTAAGGCCTTTTTGACACTTAAAATATTGCTATATCAAATCGACCCTCCAAAGTTTGGTTTCGCATGTATTAACACTGTCTTTAATCGAAATGTGCAATTTTTTAACTCGGATTTGAGGAGTTTTTAACCAGAAATTTCACCACTTCACTTTTTGCAAGAATAAATACTATCTTTAACTGAAATCGGGATATTGAACCATTTTTGGTGGAAACTAAACATGAACATATGTATTGTTGAAGTATAACTTTTTGGGATATTGTGCGATAGTTATCTACAATTATATTACGAATAATGATTGGGACTTCAAATTTTGTTGACATATTGTTGGGTCATTCTATATATAGTATATATTGCAATATTGAGTGGATTTTTTAAACGTCTTATTGATTCGGAAAAAAGTTCCAAAATGTGTCAAAACCTATATTATTTAAATGGGAAAAATCATGTGTGTTTAGGCACGGTCAAATATATAATAATATTAAGAAGAATCATTGCCAGACAATTTTATTTATTTGGATCCACTTTAGGGAGGAGGCCCGGTTAAAATTCGACTAGTTTTAGTAGCCCACCTAATGTAGTGATATAAAAAAAATTGGATTAGGCTATGAACAGAGAAAGGTATGTCTTAATTAGAAAGTATTTAATTAAATGTCAATTTGACGACATATTGTCAAAAATGTTATCTAAGAAATCAAAGCTTTTCTTTTTGAATTTTATTTTAGAAATGAAAATAAATTGGAAAACGGCGAATGAATTTTGACAACTTTTGAATTGAATAATGTTTACGACGTACGTTTCTCTGTCCATAGCTTACTCAGAGTTAGAAAAACATCAACCGCGCTGAACTGAACAGCTTCACATAAAAACTAAACACTATCTTCTAAAATAATATCAATTTGATACACTTTTTAACTTTTATTAAAACAAAACTAATACATCTACACAATCTTTAAATATATTTAAATACCACATCTTGTTTATCTGGTACAGTTTGCAGTTCTAACTTAACTGGACATTGCAACCAAAAACTAAGCAGTTCTTCGCAATATCCAATTAAAAAATACATTTTTCTAGCCCCAATGGCTTGTCTTACAATCCCCGCAATCCTAATAACATTATGTTGTCTCTTTATTATAATTTCAGAGACGAATAGGCCATGCCAAGTACCAATCATGAATTTTCTGATGAATACGTCTTCCACTGCAGTTTCTGCTGGTCTGAGACCTCCGGCAACATTAGCTACAAACAAAGTAAGTCAAAATGAAATTAATTTTGCTATTTGGTATCTATACATGTGTTCCAAGAGTTCCATGATTTTCTGTGGGCTATATAATGGGGTGGATTCGCCATTTCATACGTTAGGGGTCTGTCACGTTTTCTGGTAACTTTGTATCTTCCTGATTGAACTTTGTTGCATACTGCGGATAAATGGATAGAATTTTGGATCATAATTTGTGTTGGAATCGCATTGCTAAACAACTAAAATATAGATAATTTTGTATTTGTTATTTGTAGAATATAGCATAACTCACTGTTTTGAATTTTAAACTTAGACTCATTATTAAGTAATTATTATATCAGATTTTGCATTAAAATAATTATAACCTTACAGGTTATATATCTTTCTTTGTCCTATTTGCTCACACGTGGTGGCGCTACCATATTATTTAGATTTAGCCCAGAGGTAACTAGATTGTATTTATGAACATGTTAGCGATTTTTTGGTATAAATTAAAGGGCATAAGTATATATACAAAAAAAATATTGTTCTATTAAAAATTTAATTTTTAATATACAATAATTTGAAGTGACGAACTCGATATCTACCAGAAATAATTGAACCACTTGAATCAGAACTATGAATATGAAGAGTGAAGTGCCAAATACGAGCCCAACCCGAAATGTATTCGTACCCTATGAAAAATAGCTATTTGTGTATTAAGAGCGCAAAATAGGACATTGTCGATTGAGAGGTTCTCTCGAAATCGACAATGTCCATTTGCGCTCGAAACACACACAAGATTTTTTCTATAGTCGCTACCATAACAAAAAATAATAAGATGTACACTTTGTACTTACACTACTACTCAATTAATAAGGATTAATATAAAGAAAAAACGTCTTATATTTAATTTTAATTTATCGTTATTTCCCATTCTTCTTGACCTATTGCTTCAATCTATTCTAAACATTTTATACTTTCGTTTTTGTAAATGAATGCCCTATTTTATTTTCACAATAGTGCGGCATTTTTTTTTTTTTGGTTATGTAACATACCGACAAAGCAATTATATGTCAGATTGTTTTGTAAAGGTGGTAAATGTGTCACTACAGTGCCATTAGTTCCTGACTAAACGTTTCCATTAACAATGACATTTCTCAACATTGTGTATAGTTAGAAATTTGGACAGCGAGCGTTTTTTCTACTTTGTCGCGCTAGAGCGACAAAGTGACATTTTGACAAAAGAGAGCGCAAATGGCTACTTTCTATGTAGACTGTAGAAAAAATATATTAACAGCAAGAAGAAATCAATTTTTAGGTTACAATAGTTGAGAATATATTTGGGCATTTTTTTTATTTTATGTATTAATCTGGATTTAAATATAATGGTTGGTAGCACAAACCTTGTCTTAACTAAAACCAAAACGTCGTTTTAAGAAGTGTCAAATTTATATTTCAATATTTAATTTCACCCTTATGTTTAAAGAACGATTTTTTAAAAATATTTGTTTGAATAGAAACTAATTTCTGCTTTAAAATCATATTTTGATATTTTTTATATTATTTATTCTTATTAAATAATGAAATTAGACATTAGTTAAAACAGCCTTGTGCTACCAGCCATAGTTATTACCTAAATTTATCATTTTAACAATAATCTACGGGCAAATATATGACAACAGACGCGTGCTAATTTTTTAGTTCCAACAGTAAATAATGCAATATTTATGTTAGTATTATCTTTGAATATATAATACATATAAGAACGGCAACGCATATGGCCTAGCAAGATACTATATCTGTCTCTTTTTATTCACAAAATTATTATAGATAGCTAGTGACTCCTACCACAAAACTATGAACTACGGTAAATCGAGCTGATAGCATTGCCAGATACTATTTGTTAGAGGTATTCAATAATCAATAATTCAAAAATATTGTTTCATAATAACCAGATAATATATTTTGAATCTTCAATGTATATGTATACTTGTTTTACAGTAGCAAACTTAAAAACCTTTATAAAATCGTAACTTGCTGTTCTAGCTACGTGGCAACACTGTGCAACATCCACCTATTATGTATTTTTTGAACTAACTCAGAGATAATTCGTATACGGAGGGATGGATGGCACCTTCTCTCGAAATATTTAATCTAAATACATTACGTTGCCGTTCTTATATGCAGTGTTGCCAGATGCGACATAATTATCGAAAAGGCAACATATTTTTTAAGCTGCTACCATACAAAAAAATTGGGCACCATAATCCATAATTACAACATAATTTTAGAATTTTCCCATAATTATAACTACTGTCACCATTAATTTTATAAATAGAATTAAAAATGTCAAAAATCACACCAAAAATAGCGATAGCCATGGAATTGAAACAAATAAGATAACAAATGGTTAACGTATCATATATGGTTGGGTTAATTTATTTTTATTAAATTGTTAACATTTGTTAATTTTTTTTTTCAATTCCATGAATAACGCTATTTTTAGGGTGATTTTGCAACATTTTTTATACCTAATTTCTGCCGTTACAAAAGCATGCAAAATTGATTTTGCGTTTCTGATTCTGATACAGAATTTTATGCTCTGCAACTTTTGACACTTTTTTACCTAAACTAATTAGGGAAGCAGGAATTATTATGTGAATTACTTATTCTTAAGACTAAAAAATGAAATTCCCACAATAACACCATATATTTTTTTCAAATTCGATAATTTTCATAACGTGTTTCGATACTTAGTGATTTTAGATATAGCAACACTGCTTATATGTATTATATATTCAAAGGTATTATTTACAAAACTGAAGGTAAAGGAAACTGACAATATATTAATTACTATATTAAATTTTATTTTTTTAGTAAAGTTATTGCAATGTGATATTTATTTATTAAAGTACCACAGGGATAATACTAACAAAAATATTGTATTCTTTACGGGAAGTTCTATTTTGCGGACCACAAAAAAAGCGGACTGGTCATAATTATTGGTTCTATAGTATTAAATCACAACATACTAGTTACTTTTGAATAACTGTGGTATACAAAACAGGAAAATAATCGAGATCACCTCCGCAGAAGTTACTTTACTCCTGGTATATTTTGCGGACTAGCCATTTCTAATAAAACGAGAGGGATCAAACTTGGAATTTGCATGGCTTTTGTGATTCCTTATAATATACAATTTAATTCAAATTCGAAATCATCTTCAGAAGGTTACTTTACTCTTGGTGACTTTTGCGCACTGGCCATTTCGACTGAAGCGAAATAGACCAGACTTCAAATCTACGTTGCTCTTATGTTTTTCTTCCCTATACTATTTAATTAAAACTCGAAATCATCTTCAGAAGGTTACTTTACTCCTGGTGAATTTTGCGGACTGGCCATTTCGACTGAAGCGAAAGAGACCAGACTTGAAATTTACATGGCTCATATGTTTCTCTTTCCTATACTATTTAATCAAAACTCGAAATCATCTTCAAAAGGTTACTTGACTCTTGGTGAATTTTGCGAACAAAAGCCATGCAAGTTCCAAGTTTGATCCCTCTCGTTTTATTAGAAATGGCTAGTCCGCAAAATACACCAGGAGTAAAGTAACCTCTGCGGAGGTGTTCTCGATCATCTTCCTGTTTTGTATACCACAGTTATTCAAAGGTAACTAGTATGTTGTGATTTAATACTATAGAACCAATACTTACGACCAGTCCGCTTTTATTTTTTGTGGTCCGCAAATTAGATATCACCTTCCCTGACTACTACCACTACCTTTCCTATTACATTAACACCTTAATATTATACAGATGTAATCATAGCTATTAGTCATATATTTAATTACATTTAATATACTCCCCCTCCGTAATAATTATTAATCATGTATTTAATTAATGGCTGTATACTACAAAAAGGGCTTTCCAAAACCACCTAAAGCTAGGCGTGCAGGTTGGACCAAAATGGGAGCGGGCAGAATAAAGATGTTACTTACCCCGTGCCAAGTCAATGAACTCGAAACTGCTGCGCGAACGCCTAGATCTAGATTTTCCCCACTTCACTTCACCAGTGATTAGGATGTTTGTTTGAATAAATATCAACTCTGGGATAATTTATAATGACGTATATTAAAATAAGCTAGCTTCGTGAAATATACAGATTAACACTAAGGCAATTCTTATAACTAAATGCGTGGCCAATTATAGGTTTGTTCGGACCTACAGTCTACAGTTCTGCGCAGTTCGCAAATTAGTGCGCATTTCAATTAAAGCCATTCGAACTCAGTAATCCTATAATTTTAAGTTCTGAGAATTGTCGGTTCAGCGTTCGAACAGACTAGAATTTAGAATTCAAATTCTTTTGAAACGGTTCTACGAGTTCTCGCTAGGTAGCAATTTCGCCCAAAGAGATCCAATTTTTTTCGTACGCCTTCAACCAAAGTACTTATTGTGATTCTGAAGCTCGATCTCAATTTTTGCTTGTCAACCTTTTATGTAAAACATTTCTCTTAAGTATTGACTAAAAATTCCCCATTGGGCATACTAGGAGTACGTTCCACTTGGCGACCACAACGCTTGCTACGCTCACAAATGCGTTCCACTTGAAGCCATAGCAACACCACCTAGATAATAAAGCCTAACTACTCTTTGGTGACGTCACTGGTAAGAGGCAACGGGTATAAACGGTATAAACGCCAGATTCAGCAAGAAGCGTTCAGTTCTACTACTATAATAGCTGTAATCTTATTTTTATATAATTTATAGATGTATAATAGAAAATATATTTACATACGTACCTCCATTAATGAAATAAATACCTGTAAGATAAATTTATGTAGGGTAGTAATGAAAAGAAAAATATAGTTACAAATATTTATTAAAATATACATAACAATTATTTTTGTTTTACTTTTTTAGACATAGTTAAATTACAATCAGAATTTCTTTTTCTTACACCTAAATTTTTATCCTCACTATAATTATTTGGAATAGCCTTTTCACCTAAAGTAGTTAATTTCCTGTTTCTTTTATTAGTATTTGTGGCTCGAGTTTATGGAAGTGTTGCATTATTTTTAAGTTTACAATAATTATTAAGTATAATATTTATGGTAATAAAAATATTTTTTTATATAAATAAGAAACTGGGTGTTTATTACAAAAATCTTGCATTAAAATATAATCTTTAGATGATATTTTTTCATATATAAGTTTATTAGCTATAATTCTTTGATTTTCGTGTTTTAAGAATTCTTCCGTATCTAATAATTTTTTCAAAATTATAAAGCTGTGTATTACGACTGTTATAGATAATTCTGTTGGAAATTTTAAACCACCTCTATCTAATTTTATTATTAATATATTAGAAAACTCTGTAGCCATTTCTTTTTCTACTATTAAGTAATTTTCACACAGATTACATTGTATTTTCTTCAAAACTGAATTGCAACAATAACCAGTAATGTAAGTTAAAACTGGCAAATCTGTTTGCACATCATTAAAATCACTACCAGTCACTGAAATATCAGCGAACGCATCCAAGGAAATATTGACTTCATAATTAACTGCAGTTTCATCATTATTATCTAAATTAGTAATTGTTATTTTATCAGAATTAGATTTTAAAGACAGCTGCAACAAAGTTGATAGTCTAAGTTTCTTCTCCGATTCAAATATTTGCCTCATAGAGATGTGATACTGAGAACCTGACAATGTTCTGTATAGACCAAATCTAGCTTCTAATGCATCTGTTTGAAATTTCCCAGGCAATAAGTACGACATTTTTAACTCGTTTATGCAATATTTAGTCAATTCTATTAAACCGTACGTTGTTAGTTTTACAGCAGAATAAGTTTCTTTAGTAAGTGTGCCTGCTCCAAAATTCAATTTGTCCCAATTATCCAACCAACAAAGAAATTTATTTAAAAAATTACATCTTTTATCATTTGAGTCACCTGTTAGAGGTTGTTGCATCTCTTGTTTTGTACGCAACCCTTTCAATGGTGTTTTTACGTTTACTACATTCCACCAATTTGTTATAATATCAATAAATTTAGCAGTGTCCTCATAATTTGAAATATTATGTAAAGGACCCAAAAAAAGTAGGCCTTCTTGAACCCGATTATTAAATATTTGAGTTACAAGTTTTACATTTTGTCTCTCAAATGTAGAAGGCCACATACCTTTTGAAGTTAATCCATAAGGAATTTTTAATATCTTTTGACTTTCAATAGTATAATTCTCTAAGCGCTGCGAAGGATGCATACCGTACAATGGAAGGATTGTCAAAATCCGGAAAAACAAAGGTTGACTTATCATTTTTTAAATTTAGCCAATTATTCCGTATACATTTAAATATGTGTACAGAGTCATTTAAAAAAAATAAAGGACGACAAGGATCTGCGGGGTTTGGATAAACAATACTTAATTGTGGAGGATTCGAAAAATGTGCCACAGCTTTTCTATTAATTTTATTATTGTCCGTTATTATCGCAATAACTTTAAAACCTATGTTTTCTAAACCGACTACTATCGTTTTTAATATGTGAAACAAATTTTCTCCGTTCATTTTATTAACTGGCAAAATATGTACCACATCTTTAAAATTAGATAAAATACTTTGTATCATAAATGTATGTGCTGTTGTTGCTACATCATTATTGTCATATGCCATACCAACGATATTTCCTGCTTTATAATCTAAATAAGGCTTCACATGAATTTCATCTAACATAAGAGTAACCCACAATTCGTGAGTTTTTAGGGAAACGTGTTTTTCTTTAATATAATTTAAAAAAATTGAGTTATTTGGATTTACATTATAATTTGAACAAAGATTTCTTAAAGTATTTGGATGGGGTAAAAAGATAATACCAGATTTTCTTAAAAATTTATAACCATGGGGGGAAATAAACATCAATAAAGATGAAATAACAATTATATCAGAAGTAAATTTGTGACGTTGTTTAGGTTGAGTTGTTAGTTCAATTTGTGATTTAATAAATTGAATAGTTTGGATTTTTTCCTGCATACTTTTTAAAGAATCAATTAAATTTAAAATAACGTTTACTAACTGATCACTTTTTGCATCGTCTGTTATTAGTATTTCAGTTGATTCAATAAATTTTTCTATATCATGTATATTACAAATTTCTTTCAAATTATTATTGACCGTGTACTCTACACCATGCAAAAAAGTTTTTATATTTAATTTATCATCAAAAACTATGTACATTATATCATGGGGCATTTTTTCAATATTTAAATACATAAAAATACACAATTTTCTTTTATAATAATATTCCAGTTTCGACTTACTTTAATGTTATTTACTTTTTGAACAAATTCTTCGAATGATTGAAAACTAAACTTTTCTTTATGGGCAGCTGCAGTTTACACACTTTCTGCGATGGTATTTCGAATAGCTTCTGCTTCTAGATCTTCCCGTTTTTCATGTGGCGATTTTCTTCTTTGTTGATCTGCAATAGATTTGCTTAAATGTGCAGGACAATCAGGCATAACACATGGAACAGCATTTTGTTTTAATTTTGGCTTCTCTAAAGGAACTGTGATTGTTTTCCCTGTTTTCCAGTCCACTACAGAACTGGATAAAATAATATCGGACTGAATGAAATGTTTCTCGCAAACCTGCATTAAAATAACGAAACAATTAATTACATTTTTAAAATATATCTCAATAGATATTATCATGAATAAGAAAACAGATAAAATATTCGCATATTTTTAATCAAAATTAAAACATAACCTCAACATTTACAAACAATGTTAAATAAACAAAGATTTATGTCAAAATCCCTATAAATATTGCTGCCTGCGCCTTAATTTAGTATTTTTACTGGTTTTGCAACTATATATAACCACCAAAATAAAATTCTTGCAGGGTTGCTATTCTAGACCCAGACTTTTCAGATTTATTGAAAATAACTTACCACAGAATATTTAGAAACAGTAAAGTTATCTCTGTGAATGCCTTGTAGCCATTTCTTTTTCATGTCATCATCCTTAGGAAATTTAAATACGTGCACCTTGTTTTCACTGTTGTAATTCCCCGAGCACCGAGGCACACAACATTTATTTACCATTTTAACTCCGTCAAAATATTTTAATCACTATTAGTTATGGAATATCACTACAATAAAATAGCACAGAGCACTGAATTTTATTAACATAAATTTCTTCAGTAACACAATCGTATTTCCAAACTGCAGAACGCGTAGTAAAACATGTGACAAGACAGTCAGCCATTGGCCATGTAGTGGTAGTGAGTGTGAGTGTGTTGGTTTGCCTCTTGTACATGACGTCATGATGACGTCACTCGTATGTTGTATGGCTTTATTCTCTAGGTGGTGTTGGCCATAGTCGCTGTGGTAGCTCATCAAAACGTCACGAATGACGTCACTAACAACGACCATACAGCGACCGCAACGCTTATGGTGGAAATGATTAGGCATAGGACTCACGACATCAACCTGAAAAAAGCCTTCTAAAAAAAACTATAACTATATAAGTAATTATTAGTTATTATTTATTTTTAAAAAAAGAAGAAAAAAATACTAGTACTAAAGAAACGTATATATTAATTAATTTATAATTATTTGTAAGTAAATCTTTATTCATTTTTACGGAATATAAAATTATTTGACACAACAAGATCATTCTCAGCAGTGCCAACGTATGGTACGAAAATAAACTACAATTATTTCAAATAATTTTATATTTCGTAAAAGGAATAACGATTGACTTGGAAATAATTGTAAATATCAATAATATATACATTACTTAATACTATTACTTTTTCTTCTTCTTCTTTTAAAAATACATAACAGCCAATAATTTCCACAAGTTATATTTCATTTTATAAGGTTTTTTCAGGTCGATGACGTGGTCCTCTACTTCATCACTTTCAATGTATCAACCACGGTAGAAGATACATACAGGTATTGTAACCCAGCCGACTGCAAGCGGCGATGAGCGTCGCTCGTCTGTAGACAATTGTGCGAGAGAGAAGGATAGTGAAAGACAGAAAACGGTGTCTATGCATTCCGTTCGCTTACTGTGTTGCTATCGAGTTTTCCTATATTATTTTCACGATTTCAAGTTCTTCTTTATTAATGGTGTTAACAGTAGCATATATAATAAACTAATAAAAATGGGTAAGAGCTCCCAATTGTAAATACCACGAAAAGATAAAATATTAACATCGAAAGACTACATTTGTGAAAAGCATTTTCAACCTCAGTATATTTTTAAGGAAGTAGCAACTGAAACGTATTCAGTAAGCATAATTCATATACGTATTTTCAAAATCTTTCTTAAATATTTATACATTTTTTTAAGTATTCACTAGCATACCCAAGGTTATCGCAGGATGCAATACGAACAATATTCCCGAATTGCCCAAAATATTTGTCAAAAGACATAAAACAGCGGCGTTCACTACATCGACATGCTTTAATTGACAAAAAAGAGAAATAATTGAACCAGAAACAAGTTAGTTTAATTTAAATTTAAAGTAATATTATTTTATTGTCCAAAAATTTCTTTGGCTTGTGATGTAGTAAATAATAATGTGGATCTAGAGACAATTGTAGATCAACTTGCTTCTGTACCTAATTTACTTGATTTACCATCCAAGTCATGGGCATGCATTGTTTATCTTGGAACACAGATAAAATAATTTCTATTTATGAAATGACTGCTTTAAAATTTGGTGAAACAGTTATAAAAAGAAAAATTGTATTAACTCCAAATACGATGAACATTTATATATTTGATCACTTAATAATTTATGGTAAAACTGAAAACCCCTCTAACATAGAAGAAATACAAGATATTGTAAATAAATTACATAATACCGCCGTTTTCTACGGTGGAATTGGTATAGCTGAAAGTCCTACAAATTTCAGTCCAATTAAATATGTCAGAGATCACTGCCTATAAGTGTGGAGACACGTTAGTTGTCCATATTTGTTGGAAGATTGTATTTCTGAAAGTAGCAACAATAAATCTAATTGTACATTTTGTAAGAAATCTAAAAAAGCAACCGTAAATTTCAAAAACAAACTTAAAATAAATACAGTTTCTAAGAATCGGTTAGTGCGCAGACGATTAGACAGTATGAGATAAGTGCAGAAAAGGCTAAAAATTAAGCATAAAATAATTGATGAACTAAAAGCTGCACGACAGAAAATCAAACAGTTAAATGATTAAGACATATTAAATAAAATTGATCAACTTGAAAATATGTCTACAGCATAAAAATTATTATTAAAATAATTTAATATATAATAATATATACAGGGTGTTAATAAAAAAACTTTACACACTTTAGCAGGTGATAGTAGAGATGAAAACAAGAAAAAAATTCTAATACACTTAGGTCCAATACTCATTGGTTTTCTAGATAGAGCTTTTACAAAAAAACTACAACAAACAACGCATTTAGCGCACTCTAAAGTTATCGCAGATGTTCAAACTGTCGTCCTTGCTCTTGTAAACAAAGTTGCAGCCGTCGTCGAAGAGACTCACGCACTTGATCGTAAACACATAGAGTCCTTAGTTGTTGGCAGGCATCTACAATTCGCTGCCAAAGTTCATCTTCTGTGTTCACTTCAGTTATTACAAAATGTTGATTGACATGTATTCTGCGATTGTTCGTTTATCGCAGATAACGCGATATCGCATTCATAAGAGGTGTAAATAAAAATTTAAAAATTCCATATCTCGAAAACCAATGAGTATTGGACCTAAGTGTATTAGAATTTTTTTCTTGTTTTCATCTCTACTATCACCTGCTAAAGTGTGTAAAGTTTTTTTATTAACACCCTGTATAATTATATAAGTATTAATGAATTATTTTTATTCAGTTAACGCAGGTAGCGCACGGATGATAGCCACCTTCTTCTGTCTCTCTCGCACACAACTGCCTGCGTTCTGGCGATACACTTGACTGCTACGTCGGAATACTTCTCTTTATTATGTACTGTGGCCTATGCTTAACGCACTTGTTTCAAAATGCATGCTGGTTGATTTCCAGTATGTACTGAAAGACAAAAATGGGATATCCCTAAAGGTTAAATTGCCAACTATACGAGAATATCTTTTCTAATTTCTTCTTGGTTTTTACTTGGACTTCATCAGGAATAGTCTAAATGTAAAAGCCTTTTATCACAGTTCTTAGAAGTAAAATAACTTTCATCATTCAAAATGCAACTTTTCCGGAAAAATATTCCAGCAATCGCCAACATCTTGAACATTTTTTTTTTTGCTTTTCATCCCCAATTCTCTCGAAGATGGCTATCTTCTTTGTATATCTAATGTTGCATTTATTTCTTAGTGTCCTGGCAATATGAGACTCGGTCCAGTTAAATATTTTAGCCAGCAATCTCGTTGAGATTCCAGATTTGTTGTTAACTTGTTCATGCAGTCGATGGTTGTTGGTTTTCGTCATGTTTGTGGCTTTTCTTCCAAACCCTGGCTTGTGTTTTGAGAAAATACTTTCTTCTCAGCGTTTAATGTAGTGAAATATGTATAGTAGTTATTGGTACATTTTCTTTTAAAAAATAATCTGCCACAAATTTATTTCCTTTTGAAATATGTAATTAACAGAACTAGTACATACGTTCAATTAATAGTTAGCGATTTATGATGATACAATTCTAATATAAACAAATTAGAAAACTCAAATCATGAATGATGCAAAGTAACATTACTGTTTCTAAATTTCAAATAAAAACCAATGACCGCTAGTATAAACAAGTGATTAAGGGTGATTAGCGAGCATTTGACTAGCATTGTTTTATCTCTGTCAATCGTTTATGTATTATTTTAGAGAAAAATACTTCAAATAATAGTTATAGAAAAATTAATTGCACGCATCTTTTATTTGAAGCATTTTTCTCTAAAATAATCTATGAACGATTGACAGAGATAAAACAATGCTAATCAAATGCTCGTTAATCACGGTTCATACTAGCGGTCAATGTTTCTAACGCTTAATAGATTTGGTCTTGAAAAATGCCTAGTCTCAAATTTTAGGCCATCTCCCCTTATACTACAAGTACATCTTGAAAACGATGATCAACTGATGACTTGTTTAGATTGTTGGCAGATTAATCCGTATTCCTAAGCCAATGTTTCGATTACAGAAGTTTTCTTCAGAATTAGAGAAAAGTACCTCAACTGCAAAAGAAACGAAGGACAGCAGGACATGTAATGAAAAAAGAAGGATTCAAATTTTATTTTCAATGTGGAAAAGGGTATTTAGATTCTCGAGGAATATGAGGCCCTTTATTGATAATGCAATAAATAATAAAAATACATTTTGTCAACTTATAAACTTTAAAGAATAAAACATGGAATACTGGATAAAATACAATACTTTAGAACTTTTCAACAGTGAATCTCATCAGGCAACTAATACATTAATATATAATATTTATATTTATAATAATAATATGCCGGCTAGCAGCCTTCAGTCAAATAAACTTCTATAAATTGAAGTATCTACTTTAGATATAATATACTTTAAATATTCAACAATTCTACTATTGCATTCGAGTATAATTTAGTTTAGTTCAGTTGAGTAGGTAGTCAAGTTGAAGTATTTACATTTACGTTACGTTTACGTTTAGAATTCAGTCTAGTCTAAGTTTTCTACGCAATACGGTGATGCAGATTGGGCCACGGATTATCCGCAGCAAGTCGATTACGTCACATGTTTTCATGTTCTCCACCACTTCGTCATTTACCTACGTCACAGACACAATGCTCATGCGCATATCCCCACATACAAAACACAACTAAAATACATAAATAACGCCTTCATTTCCACAAGGAATGAACTCAAATAACAAATTGAACTATTTTTCTCCTGTCAGTTTCACATTGATTCAAACAAGTTGATATACGACGGGGGCTACATCAGGACAAAAAGCAGGATGCGGCATTTCTTCTCTCCACTTTCATGACGTAGGGTAAAATTATGCAAATTTCTTTCTAATTAACCTCCTTAAACTTCTTAAACGCGAAAGTACGTATGAGATCATTCTTATAAATAAATAAATATATATTTTTGCGCGACCTAGAAAGTCCTTGAAAGCTGTGCGTAGAAGGCTCTACGTGGAACGAGATAGACGATATCATGACAGCAAAATATGCCCAAACAGTCAAAACAAAATTAAGGTAGTTCACCAGTAAATCGAGTTTCTATAGATGTTCATAACACTTTAACTATGTGTTAAGATTAAGAATGACCTAATACATGCACAGTTAATTTTTTATAAACTTCTAACGTACAGAAAATGAGCTATTCGCCTCGAAAGTCAGACATTTTAACACGTGAAGCATAGGACCAACGCTACCAAAACCAACGTATTGATTAATAGCATCATTTTGCTTCTATAGATTTTAATAAAAAACTAATATGTAGTAGTTTAATATATTTCGAATGTTATTTCAAACGATGAAAGCGATCTGACGTACAGTTTCATAGTAATCGTAGTGTAAAATAATGTACTCGACGACAGAAAAACTCGTGGGAGAGAGACAGCGGCAACACTGTATGTTTACGTCACGGGGAAGGGGTAAAACTAATATACTATATAGATAAAAATATTACTTACATTTGCATTTAATGTATGTTTATTCATTTATATTTTTGAAAAACTATATAACAACGATAGAACTGCAAAATTGATTTTTTGGCAGTCAAAAATGACATTTAAATGACAGCAGGAATAAATCATGCCCTCATTACCGGTTTTAGAACTAGAGTTTTTAGAATGTCACAAAATCAATTTAGCTGTTATAACGTTGTTATATGGTTTTTTAAAAATATAAATGAATAAAAAATACAAAAAATGCAAATGTAAGTAATATTTTTTATCTATATAAGTATATAATTTATTATATTTTTTAATACGTCAAAATTGATAGCAGGAATTAGTCACGTCAAAACGGCGAATTTGTAACTACAACTGGATTCAGTGGCTTTCTGGTAGAGCTGTTTCCCTCTTTCCCTTCCAATCAAAACGCGACGTTGTCAGCTTTCCGTGAACATTTCGTAGCGGTGTGGGTGTACATAGTTATGACATACGGCGCCAGAAAGTACAGCCACCTACCAAAAGTTTTCTTTAGAGAGAGACTATCGTAGAATGCGCGTATACGTTCAACGCGCTCAAATTTTTGGCCTGGACGGTAGCTGGTGAACTATCTTAAATGCCAGGGTCTGACATGAGCAGAATACAAGAAAGTTCAAAACGGCTAAAAGAGTTCCATAAGTTATCAAAATGTTTTCAAATATAGAAATACGAAGAAAACTATAAAGGGACAAAGTACGGTTCCTCTATATCTTGTTCCACTTTACCAATTCATTATTGTAGAGAATAGGGCATAGTTTTGAACTCTTTGATTGACTGAAATTGGAGCGAAGTTTACGCAATGTAATTTCAGACTAATGTTAGTGTACTTGACATGTGACATCTCGTGTCATTTTTGTGTGCAATGTCAAGTATTATCCTTATTCGATTTGGAAAGCAGCTAGATAATAATTTATATTTCATAACTACTGGCTACTGACTAGAATATACAAAAGTTTCGATGGCATTATGATACCTTTTTAATATTTTAGTAAAATATCAGATGACAGCAGTTGAATATCGCCATTTTTTAATTTCGTTTGTTTAAAACATCCGCTGATGAAAGCGCCATCTACTGAATTGGTTAAGTGAAACAGAGTATCGGTTTTTAAATTGATATTTCCCTAGTTTATTGTTATTGTTTGGAGATTGTGTTTTCAAAACTATGTTTTGTAAATAAAGGAAATATTTTGTGATAAAATCGGCTTCACTATCTGATTCATATAAATTAACTAAATGACGTCATCACAATGGAATGCCATTTTTAGAGAAATTTGACTATAGTATAGAGGACACGACGCCGATATAGCGATACACACAAGTAAAGTGGCAAGCGGAGAGAGCCGACGAGTCACGAGGCTGGCCGAATGGCACGACAGTCGTGTAATAGGAACCGTTCTTACTCCGTATATAGGCGCACCATTAGATATTTCACATCAAATTGGTATAGGACTCCAGAGCAATTAAATATTATTGTAAATATTGTGAGAAACTATTTAAGTTGATATCAATGCCAACATAAATCCAATAAATATATATTTTTTAGAATTTTTAATTAATTCTAATGGGTCACTTTTAAATTAGTACAACTAGTACCAGCGCGGTGAACAAATTGAATACCAAATTTTGTTTGGAAATGAGAGCGTTGTTTTACAATATATAAAACAAATTATTGTCTTACCTTGATGAGACAGTCCCCCGGTTGAATTCTCCCATCCTTGGCGGCAACAGAATCCGGATACACCGCACTGACACAAGTACACCCATCCACCTCCTGCAAGCTGAACCCTAGCCTCGAATTCCACCCTCTGTTGAGCTCAATATTCAACACTTGCGCGTCGTTCTCTATGAGGTCCCTCTCGGCTGAAAACACAACGCCACAATCGCTGCCACCTGCTCCGCATAGCTCACCTTTCGGGGGGGCGGAGTTCGTGATGGTGCCTCCCTCGAGTGGCACGTGGGCCGACTGGTACGTAGGTTTCTTATGGGTGAAGACGGCCGAGGCCGTGGACAGAGGAGGCATGGAGACTGGTTCCTCTGGGTACATGGCGTCCTCTAAAGGAGGATCGCAGTTGAGGTTTGGGGCGTCGAGCATCTCTGGGTCGAGGTTGTTTAGCTCGTAGGCGTTATGGGCTAAAGATAGGTTGAATTTGGATTTGCGGACTGCGACGGGGGTTTGGTTGGGGTTGTAAAGGTCGAGAAAGCTTGGACGGATCGCCTTATCATCATCTACGCATAAAACAATACAAAATATGTTACAAAAATGTAACATCTATTACATTTGTAAAATTATAACTACTGTAACTTATTATTTTATTTTTACGGGTCTCTTTTATACAGGCTATTTCACAAATTCAAGTACAAACTTTGAGGGCATATAGTTCTAACCAAAATGAGTAAAAAAACATGAGGTTATGCACGATTTTTCATTTCTATCTTTAATCGATAAAGTAATGAAAAATAATAGACCCGTATTTTTCCTTAATCGATCTTTAATAATGACAAAATTGCAATTAAAAATGACGTTCAAAAATAGGCTGATTTTCACATTTCAATATGAACGGCCATTTTGATTTTCACACTAGGTTAAACATCGAAGTGACATTTAAAGATAACCTGAAATTTACAAAAGTAAACAAGTCGGTGAAACGTTGTTTTGTGCCATCGTGCCAAAATACTAACGAAAATAAATTCAATTTAATGCCTCGCGTGCGTTTCTATAGCTTAACAAACTTCTAGCATCTAATCTCAAATGTTTACAAAGAAGCACAGCTGATGTGACGCGTGGGTAACTTCAGGCCAAATGAAAAGTATATTTATAAAAATGAAAAGAGGTTATTATACTAATATATTACCAGTTCCGCATATTTAAATATGTAATTTTCAATTTATAGTCTATATATGTATTTTTTTCTTCTAGAAATTCTGTGCTCATATGATGTCTCTATGAAATGAATCTGAACTTGCAGTTCTTAAACGTGACGTCACAACATGGCTGATTTTTGCAACTTTTTAAAAATATCATCCTTCAAAACAATTTTATACAACAAAAAATGTAAATAAAAAATAATTTCATCATACAGTACGATAAATTAGACTATGCTTGTTCGATTTAAACAAAAAAAACTATTTTTTTGCATGACCTCATTGTTCTATGTAAAATAATTAAGAAAAATGCTTCATATAAAATTTAATTATATTTTTATAGTTTATTTACTGGCAGACATTTTTTTATAGTTTGGTTCACGATAGATGACTATTCAAGGTCATTTATACGTCGTCTGATATAATATTGCTTGCAGATAAATTTACTGCATTTTGTACTCATAGACGTGCAACATGAAATATTGAAAAAAAATGTAATTTATTTATGTATGTTTATGCATAAAACAAAAATATAAACTTAACGTAAGGCATGAATTAATTTGATTTGAACGACGTCACTGAATAAACATTAGTGCAAAGGGCAGTATGGTTAGACAATTATCTGTAACTCTACGATATGTCACTACTATTTAGTGAAAAGCAATGACACCATTTACGTATATCTGTCACAGAACAGAAATTAAATAGACATACGTCAAATAATCTTTCTCTTTCTAACATGAAATATTGCTAAGCAACTGCTATACAAAGTGCTGTGTATTGTCTTCGAACAAGTGACCTTGAATGGTCATCTTTCGTGAAACCAACTATAGTATGACTTTTTCTAATTCTAAAACTTTTGTATTTTTTGAAGTTTTTCTATTTCCAACAATTAAAATTATTTTTTATTATCTTAAAATTTGAATTCAGTCAAAATGCATGCGTTATAAATATTATTTATTTGTGGCTTAATTATTTCGAGAATTAATAATTATTCAAATAATGTATATTCTTCATTATAAAAATTGTGCAAATACTTCTCAATAAAATCAATTATTAAACTTCTAATACTATCTAGTAATCATTTCTCGACTAATATTTCCATGGTATATTTATTTTATATTTAAAAATTGTATGAAAATCCCGCTGAATCTCGTTTTCGTGCTTAATAATTCTATAATAATATATTCCAAGTGAAATAAAGTAAATTTGCTTCGATTTTGAAACAAAAAAACTCCTTAATATTAATGCGCGCTGACATACACAAATGCGCGATTTTAACTGATATTTAATTTTATTTATAAAAATTATATATACAAAATGTTGAAATGTCAGTTATTGGTCTAAATAAATCTGTGGATTAATTCAAGTAGCCAATATCAAAATTTCGTAATTTTGAGAATTAAGAAAATTAAAATCCTATTATTATAGAAATCGAAATAAAAACCAATAAAAATGGAGGAAAGCACATCCCAAACGACACATATATTAAAAATGGCGCGAACGATGATTATGTAATTATGTTTACATACAGTTAATATCCGTTTTTAGTAATATTTCTCCTCATACCTGTTTCAGAGCACAAACTTTCAAACTCCTGGTTCCTCAAATGCCTTGGGGAGGTGCACGGACTTTGCTGTACCATTTTTCTCGCTGCTAAGTCGCTCAACATGTCCACTGCCTCTTGCCTATTAAAGAAAAAAAACTTCATACAAATTTAATAATTTTTTTTTGCAATCGTTCGGGAAATTCTTAAGCTCAAAAATGAGTGCGGGAATATTTTGGAGCTGTTAATAAAAATTACCTTAGGTGCGGTTTCGGCCGGAAAGAGCTGTTCGGAGACGTATCCGTCGGAGAAAGATCCGCAGGCGTTGAATCCAACTCTCTTCTCAATCGCAGAAGAACATCATTATCACATTGCCTCAAAAACGCCACCGCTTGTTCATGCGACATATTAGAAATCTCTACCCCATTCACAGCAACTATTTGATCACCAGGTTGAATCCTCCCATCGCTTATGGCGGGTTCTCGAACTAAAGCTCGCACATAATGCCCAACAATTCCTTCTTCTTCTTTGCACAACGTGAAACCCAAAGATCCGTGGATTTTAGTTAAAACTATTTCGAATTCTGTCTCGTAAATGTCCTCTAGGTCTATTTTAGCCGGTGGAGATGACGCCCTTCGAGGAGGAGGTGGGGGGATGTCGGAAACTGGAGACATAGTGCTTAAAACTTCGGGGGGAGGTCGACAGACGAGTAATACTACTTGATTTGGGGTCATTCGCAGGACTTCCAATGCTTCCTGCAAAATAAACATGCAAGGACACGCTAGATTTATATTTCCCTAAAAAAAATTGTTTATAAATTCCTTAGAAAACCTCATGGGGTATGTGACTAAATTTTGATTTTTTACATATATAATCAGACATTTTTTAAATCGATTAATTATTTGCAGTTTGTGAGAAATAAATTATTAAAGTTTTGGAGAGGGGGTATCGTGACCTCAGATTAAAATAAAATTTATGCTGTTTGAAAGATCATTTATTACGCTTTGTCATAAGAGTACATTATCTAGAGTGCCTATTTTTTATCAAGTGCAGAAACCGATATCAACATATCATATTTACGTGGTTGTTGTCACGAGTATAACAAACAGTTTTGCCAAATTGCAGCTAGTCTTTCCATTAATTTGCACATAATTCGTTTTTCACTATTGTATAAATTTTTAAGTGTAAATGTTAATTTGTTTCATGCATTTCATTTTACAACTTGTCGTTTGAGAATACGAAAGGCTCTTGTTCAAGCGTATAAAATGATCTTTCAAAACTGCAAAGTCGCCGTAAGTGTATATATACCGCAAAACTCTTATTTTCTTTCAGTATTTCTGTTCTTTCATATTATTTTATATTTAAAACTGTACTTGAATCTTTAACAATGAACACAATAACAATACTTAATCAAAATTTTGTATAAATGTTAACTGATTTATAATCTTTCACTTGCCATCTGATCGGTGCGCACCCAGTACGCACTGTTCACAAAACCAATGTAGTACGCATTGCACCGAGTGTCATACAGTGCGCATTAAATTTTACTAAGCTGAAAACGCTATAAAAAAGACGTTAAATTTGTATAACTTTCAAGAAATTTGTGCGACATCGTCGTCATCCGATAATGTTTTAACACAGGCAATTTATTTCATTATTAATTTCAAATTTAAGAATACATTTTTTAGGTATGCCGCAGAACTCTTATCTCTATACTCTTTCAGTATTTGTCATTTTATTAAATATGCAACACTGTAGTTTAATATTTAACAATGAGCATAACCATAATACCTAATCAAATTATTACGAACTTATTTTCGCTTGATTTGTGCGCATCCAGTTCACAAAATCAGCACATCACAGTGTATACAGTGCGTGTATAGATTCATAAAAATGGGGAAACACCTCCAATAACCGAGAAGCAGCTAGCCATGAATAAAGTAATGTATGCAGTATTCTTCAGAAATTAGGGACTGGTAAATACAATTAAGCAAGACAGTTATAGCTAAATGGTATTATGAAAAATGTTTGCCTGAAGTTTTCAGTAGAATTCCAGAGACGGAAATTATGTTACAACATAATAATGCGTCTTCCCATAGGACAACTCCAACACCTCATTTTTTCGCAAAGAAAATATAAAAGTCATTCATGAATATTTAGAAATCATTCCAAAAAATTAGTTGGGAATTTTTAAGAAGTGAAAGGAAAGAATGGAAATATTTTAAACATATTTAAAACAAAATTTAAACAAAAATGAACCATGTGACCATTTTATTATGAAGTCACAAATTGGTATGTGAATTATTATTATTATTTGGTATTATTCCAAAACAAATCTATCTATTGTCTAAATATAAATCTGCCATGACAAAAGTATAAAGTATAAATAAATCATCTATGCTTTTTATCCATGGCTAGGCGTGCCAATTTGCTACACAGAAATTTGGACGACATTTTTACAGTAGAAGACGTTTCCCGGACGTCACCAACAATAAATAAAAAAATAGGATTATACATACAGGTGGTGACCGGCACAGCCGCACATAGGACTTTAACATATAAAAAAATCCTGTTTCCCTAATTATTTAGGTAAAAAGTTGTAGAGCATAATATTCTGCATTTGAATCAATAAGCAAAATTAATTTTGTATACCTTGTAACGAAAGAAATTAGGTACGAAAATGTCGAAAATCACTTCAAAAATAGCAATATCCATGGAATTGAGACAAAATAAGTAACAAATGTCTAACGGTTTATCTGTTATGTTAGGGTAATTTATTTTGTATTAGATATTATTTCTAATTTCTGTTCCAGTGAACAATTATCTGTTAATTTAAATTGATATTTGTTCACTTGAACAGAAATTACAAACAATAAAAATAAATTTTCCTATTTCGCATTTACAAAGTGAATTTTGTACAGCTGTTTTTATCAAAAATAGCGATACAAATTTGTGCACAAAGATTTTTGGAGATTTTTTAAATTGTTAAGTTGGTTTAAGTCTAAGTATCAAATATCTTACCTTTTAGTTTTCAGTATTTGTCATTACACATGAAAAATTACTAAAATTAGGTTTTTTATAGTAAAATATTTATATCAAACAATAAAGCACTGCTTTAAATTAAAATTCAAATAATTTATTTGTAGATTCATAACATCATAAAGGCGCTTTTCTTTTACATACGGGTGCAGCACTTTGCAGCATTTATCTCCCCTATATTGTTGTTCATTTTAAATAGGGTAGACTACTCTGATCCGAAGCATTCCATAGCGTCTAAATGTCATAGCGCCCAAATTCCATAGCGTCTAAATTCCACACCGTCTAAATTGCATAGCGTCTAAAAGATGCCCCCCCACCAATTGCCATAGCGGCTAAATTTGACCTGGCTTATTTCGGCCACTACCAGTGGTGTTGGTAATACAGCAAACTGTAAATATGTCTACATTTATTTGGAATTGTACAACAGATGGCGAGTTTGTTGTGTAGTTAATACAGTGCCACAGTGCGTATAAGGAGGTACTATAGTAGTCAACAACAGTTAACCAAATAAATACTGTAAATAGTTTACGAATACAACGGGTTTGTAATGTAAATGAAGAATATGCACTGAAAGACAAATATAATTCAATATATAAACATAATGTAAATAACACAAATATGAATTAACTATTATCTACCTGTTTCATCAAATTTACCAATATGAAAGTACATGTAATAAGTGCATTTAAATATAAGTATGTAAAAAAATAAAAATTTGCATGTTTAAATTTATATTTGGTATGGATTAAAATATAAAACGTTTTATTTAAAAAAAATAATTACTCTAAATTCATACAGATAGCCAGAAAGAAGGTTTACAACTTTATTATTGAATTATAAAATATAAAAATAAAATAAATATATCATCACGGCATATTATCCATTACTGGGTGTGCCAATCTGCTTTGTACATAAATATCGGTAATGATGAAATATACAGTGTGTCCCCGGATTCAGTATACAAGAGAAAAAATCTTTATTTCTAATTTTACAAAAGAATGTTATAGGACGAACTTTTTTGCTTAACTTGAAACTCTTTTGTCATTTAAACCTTTAATTATTAATATTTTAATTTCCATCCTCGAAATTAGGAAAGTGCCTTCGATATATGGCTTGCTTAACCCACTTGCAACATGTGTCATGTTTAATATGTCATGTGTGGTTATGTTTTTATAAGTAATACGAGTAATATCGCAAAACTTATTTTCATTGCAATATTTGTATGTAGTTTAATGTATTAAAAAATTGGATAAGAGATACTATGTCTGCCCGTAACATTTGAGGAAGTGCAGAATAGCTTTAAAGAGCTGCGTCGGAGGATTGAGTTATGTAGCGACGAAGGTGGAGGGTTAATAGAATAGTAGATGATGAAGCTTCTTGACTGGATGGGTGTATGGAAATTAATAGATTACTGGATTGCAGTCAAAATATTAACAAAAAAAAATAACAACTTCCCGTCAAAACAGTTAAAATAAATAAATAAAAGAAAATACTCGAAAAGTCGTCAAAATCTTTTAAAAATAAAATAAATATATATGTGAATTTTCGGCACCCTTATGGAAAAAATATAATTTGGTTTTAACAAGTATTGGTAAATAAAAATAAGATTGCTGCGCCATCTGGAACATTCCGCGCACTAATGCATCCAGGATAGATATTTGACGTTTCATAGTGGCCTTATAAGTTTTTGTTTGTTTTTAAGTGAACCTGAAATATTTTATATTTAAAAAGCAATTTAATAGGAAATAAATATACGTAAGTAATAGTTGAATTATACATTATTATAAAATGTTAATTTTATTTGCTATATTATGTTAAAATACTATTTTTATAGGTTATGGAGGAAATTAGGTTTTCTTTAATGGATTACTTTATATACGTTAACGGAAACGAAAGATCACGATGTGTATATGAAGGAGAAGAGGTATATAATGCTGGGCATGTGATTTTATGTGGCATAAGTGAAAAACAAGACAAATACATTAAAATTTGTGCCTTGTGCCTCCAAACAAGTGCGTTGCAGTCACCTCCGCACAGGATCCAAGGAGAATTCATTATTGACAGTTCTCGAGCTTGTGTAAAGGACATGATTTGTACTTGCAAGGCAGGAAATAGTGGCCGTTGCAAACACATATCAGCCACATTGATTTTATGTACCAGGTGTAATCGCTAAGTGTTTTTTAAGAGCGGCATAATGCCATTTTATTTTTTTGCTTTCATGATATTTGTCTTATTTTGTATGTTTCCCTGTTTCTGTTGTTCGTATATGTTTTAGGACTTCCTTGGATAAATTAGAATATATATCACAGACAGATTTAAAATGTACTTGGTCTGCACAAAAGGTAACAACAAAAGAACTATATAAACCAGTGTCTGTAGATTTAATGCCATGTTTTTCTGACTCAACATCTAAATCTGTTGAATTGCATATTGATGATGAAAAACTCAGTCAGATAGCATCAAATATGATACAGTGCCTACCAAAATCCGCAAGAGCCATACATAGGTAATCAAAGTGTTATTATTTCATTGGTGAAAATTAAAAATTACATAATTTTACTTTGTAGTATGGGCAGATCAGTAAATTTCAACTTCCCTGACAATAATGTGACAACTGCTAGTGATGTTGAATGGCAATATATATTTATTATATTAGATGTTGCTGCACAATCAATTCTAATGATGGAATTGGAGGCATTCAAAATTAATTTTGTGTGCCCTACATGTGTCTTATTTTTTAGTAAAACTTTCTGTAATGATTCGAATGATATTGCTTTTAATACAAAATTCGATAAAAATAAATGGCATACAGAAAGAAAATATCGTATTACTGGTTCACGTGTGTATGAAATATTTACATATTGTGGAAAAGATTGGATAAATAAATCTAAAAAATATTTTAACTATAATTTATTCAGCAATAAATTTGTAAGACATGGAATAGAACAAGAAAAAATTGCTAGAATTCAATTTACGAAAAATACAGGATTCCAAGTAATTGAGGTCGGATTAATAACATCGGGGGCAAATCCATGGTTGGGTTTTTCTCCTGATGGAGTAATTTTAACAAATAATGGTGAACCACATGCGCTATTAGAAATAAAATGTCCGTTTATGGGTAAAAGTAATACCTTACAAGACACGATAACAATATTAAAATATATAGAATTTAAAAATGGCATCTATTCTTTAAAAACAAACCACAAATACTTTGCGCAAATTCAAATGGGTATGGCATTATTAAATCTTGATATGTGTTATTTTGTCATTTATTGCTCATATGATCAGAGTATGGTGATTCTGGAAATCGAATATGATTATGAATATACCAAGAAACTATTGTTCACTGTTAAAAAGAAATTTATTGAAAATATGATACATGTCAATTGTATAATATAATGAAGTATGAAATAAAACTGTTATTGTAGTAGTATGTAAATAAAAAAACAATAAAATGTATATAGAGATGTATTTATTATTAACAGTCTTTCAAACCCTATTAACAGTTTACTTATTTAATAAATTTATCGTCAGATAATATTGGTGACGATAAGTTCGTAATAGCACATGCTATCAAAAATATATCTTTAATATGTTTCACAAGCGACCATTGTAATTTACCACTTAAAATTTTAAAACTTTTTATACGCTGATTACAACGTTCGATATGAACTCTTGCAGCTGCAATTTTTTTATTGAAATTTGCCTCACTTGCTTCTAATTGTAATTTATTTTTCAAAAAGGGTGGCCTATATAGTTTTATATTAAACTTGTTGCACAAATCGTCAATTAAAAATCCTTTATCAACCATTATTGCACATCCAGGTTCTAATTTTTGTATAATTTCACTCTGCTCAAATATTATTTTATCTGAAGCACGCCCCCCATAAGGTTTACTTAAAAAGCTAATTAAGCCTGCTGGTGTTACGCCAGTCATAAACTTGACTGTTTGGGATGATTTATAATGGGAATAGAACCGTATGCGACAGCATAAACATTTTGGTTTTTGTACAAATATTTCTGTACAATCAAGAACTATTTGTGTATCCCTAAATTCTTGAAAATAAATCGGCATATTATTATCAATTTCATTTTTTGTCGGAAATATTATTGCAGGTTTTAAAACAGCTGAAATAATTTTACACATATGTGTGAAGTACATTATGCATAATGAAGGACTGATGCCAAACAACAGAGATAAAATAGCAAAACTTAAATCGCACTTTAATTTTATTAAGCATAAAATAACCCTTTCTTTTATACTTAATTTGTGAACACGATTGTCACTATATACTAAATCTATTGAATTTAAAATAAAATTCAAAATATCAAAATTTTGTAAGCCTGTAAAACTATTTAGCGCACTCTCAGTATTTATTAAATGAACGACAGTACTAAGCTTTTGCGGTGTATTTACTTGTATTGCAAAATCTCTTAATGTTTTGGGGCCGGTATATTCAGGCTGATTATTTAATAAAGTTATTAATGTATCCGCTATTTCTCTTTCTTCTTCCGTATATGTATTTTCCCCCAATTCGACATCATGTGTAACATCTTCATGGTCACTTTGTGTGATATTTTGCCTCTCAATACGTTTTCTCATTCTTACCATTCTGTCACTATCTTGAATTTGTTTGTCATGTTTTCTTTGTGGCAAATTGGTAGATGGTACTGCATTTCGTTTAAGATGTTTGCGTGTCTTGTTTTCACTGCCTACGAAAAGTAATCAAAAGTACAAAAAAAGTAATTTAATAGCAGCCCTATTTATTTTGAACTATGTACTTACCGTGAAAATAATCATTTTCTGTGAAATGTAGAGAACACACAACCGTACGCGAATTAACTTTTTTTCCTATTTGTAATCGCATAATCCATGCTGTATGTTTATCAATTAATTGTGTAACCCCAAATTTAGTTTTGACTTCCACTTTATGTGTTCCTTTCTTAGGAAATAAGTGAAAAGATACGTCCGGATGTTTTTTTCTTAAAGATTTACATCCTGGTACGCAGCAATAATCGTTCGACATTATTTATTCTATTAAAACACAAAAAATGTCCCAATATCTATATAAAACAGTACAAAATGAATCCTGGATAGAGTAGTTCCTAAAATGACCGCTAGATCGCGTAACGCTTAGCTGCATTTGCCTATAGTTCGGAAGTTTGTTATTTTACCGCTAAAAAAATTAAAGAATATTTTATTCATTCTTCTTATTGTTTAGTCTTAAGTTTAATTATTTTTATTGTATTTTAAAATGTTTGTACAGTAAAATTTTTGAAAAATGTCCGATCATGATTATCTACGAATTGTATGAATTCAGACTTGCTCCGCCCATTCTGACAAATTCAGTAGTGTCGTTTGGTTAGTTTTCATGAGGGTACATATGAATTTAAAACACCAAATTGTCGGTGATTAAATTTGTCATCATTCTGAATTTCAATTAATATTTGTGTTTACAAATATTTAAGCATTCAATACATTACTTATTTGAGTAAAAGTATTGTAAAACAATTAAGAAGGTTATGAGGAATATGTAAAAGAAAAGGCATCCAATATTTTGCATTAGTTATAATAAACTGGATGAAAGGATAAATAAGTAGTGAAAAAATAATAAAATTTATGTTCTTCAAGAATATATTTATTTATAATGACAAAGAAAATGATAAGCTTACAGTTTTAATTTTAATTTACACGATATTTATGATATTTGTGGTGTGATTAACCTCACTTCTGGGATAGTAAAATTTAAAATTGCTATTTTAAATTTATCTCTGTTGCTGTTTAACTAATTTTAATATAATCTTCAAGAGATCAACACAGCATTTGACCAAAATGATTGCGAAAGTATCGTACAAGGAGAATATCGTGATGTCATGATTACTGCTGGCTGGCGTTATATTTACGAAATAAAGGCTGACACATGAGGTATCCAATATTTTGCGCAGTACAGTTATAACAAAGTGGATGAAAGGATAAGTAAGTAATTAAAACATAATGAAATTTATATGTAATTTAACATTAATATAAATTAATATTACAGATGATGTAATTTGCTACCAGGAATATAAGTAACCAATTTTGAAACAAAAACAGATAACATAGAACTTGTTATGAAGAATACAACTATTTTATTGTAAAATTAAATATAATTACCTATAAGATATAATTGGGAACACACACATCGTCCTAATGTTCATACATCGCCCCGTTTACTTCTTGTTTCATTCAGTTTCCTAACGTTAAAATCTTGACCATGAAGTTCGCGCAGATGAACTTGGCGCGCTCACAATTTAAAAAGTACACTCCTGAGTACAAAATATACCTGAAAATTATTTATTGAATCGGAGTAGGTAGAGTTTTTGTTAATATTTTTACCTCTCGCTAAGAGAGGTATTGCATTCATGCTAAAAATCGCATATCCAGATTTTATTGAATAAGCACGTTTTAAGGTCCCTACAATCCGATTTTAACATTTTTACGATGTCTGTGTGTGTGTGTGTGGATGTATGTGTGTGTGTGTGTGTATGTATGTAGGATGTTGGAAGGACGATTACTCAAAAACTATAAGACTTTAAATTTGTTTAACTACGTATTTCCCAATCGGACATTCATGGGAAGATCTGAAAAGGTTTTGGTAACAATTGGACAACCGGAAGTAGAAGATTCTGGAAAAAAAATCTTCTAAATAATATTTTTTGATTTTTTTTCTTGGTAATATTAAAGAAAATTAAATTCTCTATCTGATACATTTAAATATTATATAATATATTCTATAGATTTAGAGATAAAAGAAATATAATATATAAAATAGTCTGTTATAATAAATTTTACAACCGAAAGATTGGCCATGGAAAATAGTTGAAAATTATAACTGACAGGTAAATGTCAGTGTCAGAAATCCGAAGACATTACTGAAGACTTTTTCTGGGAAGTACATACATTATATTATTTCTTAATGTATTAATAGAATTGGAAACATTTCGAAAAATTAGAAGAGGACAAAATATCTTCATCAAAAATTAAACAATCTAAATATATATGGAATAGATATATGCGTAAGTAGAATTTTTGGTGTAGAGTGTAGGTATACAAGAAATGTTAAATACAATAGGGAGCGAGCAGTCATGATTTTGTTGGCCTTGACAAGCAGATATGGGGGCCCATGTCAGAATGATAGCTAGTAATTATGTATATAGATGTCAAATATCATAATTTCTCATTCTAAACTTAGTGATTTTCCAATTCCATGTGGAGCAGAATTAAATGTTAAATATCTAAGGCATACAAGTAAATTTTAAACTCCCGGTGATAAATTAACTACGTAAATTTAGAAAATCTTGAAATTTTTAATGAAAAATTCTAACATTTGACATCTATGTACATAATTACTAATTATCATTCTGAAACGGGCCCACACATCTGCTTGTCAAGCCCAAAAATGTAACATTACTGTTCGCGCCCTATACTTATATAACCAAAAAAAGGAAGTCGTGAGAGGTATTGTGCTGGCCACAACAGATTTTTTATTTAAAATTAGTACTGCAGAATGTACTTTTAAAAATGTGGGCGCGCGAAATTCTCTGCGCTAACTTCATGGTCAATATTTGAACGTTATGAAACTGAAAGAAACAAGAAATGACAGAAGGATGTATAAACATGACGCTGCATACGTAAAGCCTAAGATATTGTATATTAGTATAGTTATGTATGTATTTCGTAGAGTTCATAAATAAAGATATTTAGATATTTAAATTAACTTTTATGGTTCTAAAAAAGGTTAAATTCTTTACGTAGTGTAAATATTAATTATCATTATAATAATTCAATAAATTGTTTCATTTTGTTTAGTTTAACTTTGACATTTTAACAATTAAAAAATTAATCTGTTGAAATTAGTAGTGTTTTAATTGGCTAATTCATTTTTTTTATGGTGGAACTTTTTAAATAATACCTGCCAAATAAATATACACACAGAATGTAGAATGTATCAAAGAAATAATAAACAATCACAAAATTACAAATAAAACATAACGTTTAAAATATATGAAAAAATATTTATTATCTTTGTTACAGTTTTCTAAATATGTTATAAAAAGAGAAATCGTTACTAAATAATATAAAATTATGAAAAATGTACGAGCCCTGCGCCAAAAGAATTGGGCTACATCTATTTATTTGTTTAATTTTTCGTATAAAATTACTAAATTTAATAACTGAATTTGTTTCTCTGTTATTTAATGGGGTCTCATAGCCATGTGCCTGTGTGTCTGGTCGCGATCCGGGTTTGATCCCGATCGATGCCAAAACTTAATTAGAATTTTAATTGGCACAAAAGTGAACTCTGTACTCTCCAAGCCAGCAATGAGTGCCCGTGAGATGACGTTTGATGGTAAATGTCCACACGGTACGAATATGTCATCGTCATTATCGATATCTGCATAGAAAGCAGCTTGGCGCACCCAGCAATAGGTATTCCGTGATGACATTTTTTTAAATTTAATTTATTGTTTACACTTATTCAACTATTAACCCTAAACTTACTTTTGTATTATTAGAATTAATTTATTGCTGAAACAATACGCGTTATCATTAAAAATGTATACGAGTTGTTGCCTTGTAAGTTAAGAAAAAGATGTAGGCCAATTCTTTTGGCGCAGGGGTCGTACTTCTTCCAATGTTTTCATTCGCGTGTGGAAAATGAGTGTTAAATCGCAATTTCGTAGAAAAAAATAATCAAAAACTTATTTTTTATTCGATTATATCATAATGTTTTGATAGTGTGACTCGCCTTATATTTCCGTATAATCTCAGATATCTCCTATAGAAGTCCGCGTGCCGCCATGAAATTATTATAAATAAACAGTAAATATTATAACAACTTATTGAATATACATTTCAATATGGCACCACCCGTAGAAGGATGTGAAAAAAATTCATAAAGATTGTGTGATCCGTCCTAGGAAAGGAAAGTACAAATCAAATTATAATAACCATACATGTATATATGAATATATAATATTTAGAGGGAAAAAAATATTATAAGGTCTAACAAAAGAAATTCTCCAGAAACTACATTTACCGAGTGTAAGTTTGGCTTGCAAAACGCGGCAATTTTAACAAATTTAAATTTGTGCAGTGTATCCCATGTACATACATACATATATTTTTCATATATCTGCTATATGAAATATGAAACTGTTTCGCTTACGAATTATTATAAATAAAAATAATAACATTATAATAAATTACTCCTTATTTTTTGTTACAGTGCCACGCTAAGGAGAGGTACAAAAAAATTACTTGTTTTCATATCAATTCATTTGAAACAAAAAACAAGATATCTAAAAAAAAATTAGATTGAGCTTGCTTTATTACACATTTATGACGAACATTGTTTAAACTATACCTTTATGTTTAATTTGCTCTATTTGAATATTCTTAATATTATTAGAAAATAAGGATCTCATAATTTATTAAGAGGAAATAATAACAAAAATCAACAAGTATATATATAAAGAACTTTTATCGATATTAATCTTTTCATATGAAACTTTTCTCCCATATGGCTGTGTAGTGCATGTGGTTCTCAAGTGAGGGAAATACGTTTTTTTTATTAAAAATTCTGTCAACGTACAATTAATGTCTTCATATATTTTTTTTCTATTAATGTTATATGTAAATCTAGCTTTATGCTACAGTGCCATCTATGATACAAGTTATAACACAAACATAAATTCTAACCTCTATACATTTTTAAATTTTTAAAGCAAACACAAAAATTAAATGCAGCAAATAGAAGTATTTAATATAATTTATTTGTATTTATTTTCCTTTCCTTCATTTTATTTTCCGTGTGTAATGAAATTTCTGCAGGTATTTTTCCGAATTACAACAATGATTAAATTTTGATTTTTTTTTGTATCCCTTTTACGGGGGGCGCTATATTAAAATACATTAAATAATTTGTTATAATACATACTATTTATTTATAATAATTTCGAAGCGGCACTCTCAAAATATTTAGGGAATAAATACATACTGCCATAACCTGTAAAATTTGTGTGGTTAGTATCATCAAAATTAATAAATGAGTCTGATAATTTTATATGTATTAGAGGGAGTTTTGGAAAAATCGTTGTCGCTATCCCTATCGCTTATTTCCTTGCTGAACAAATTAATTATTGTAGACAATTTTTCATTTTTAGGCCGCGTTCAGCACGTCTCAGCACAGAGCACAGAAGTTAGCCGAATACAGTTGCTGGACCAATCGCATTTTTCCATTTATTGCGTTCGGTAAACTTCGGTGCTCAGAGCTGGGACGTGCTGGCCGCGGCCACATCGGCATATGTCAGAAAAATATTAGAAGTACAAATTTAAATCAAAAAAATACTGTTTAATATACCTTCTCACAAAATAAAATATCACTTTAATACAATAAATACTTATTATCTGGGACATATTTAATATATTTTGGAAGTCTTGTTAAGATAATATTTTTTTTTGCCAAATATCCATGATGTTTACTTTTTGAAAAAAATCACACAATTTCATGTATTTTGGTATACCAACATTGTGTTTTACGTTTAACATGGCCCTCACCATGGAGTACTGGGACCACAAACTAGAAGATTTCATTTTCTCGGATAAATTTGCAAAATATGCTGGCATAACATTCTTTGGCAAACGATTGAATATTTTTTCTCCTATCCATAAATTTCTAATTTCTATGCTTTCTTTGTAAATTTCTTTTGATTTTTATGGCAGCAAATCTAATCCCGCACATCTGGATTTCATGATATTCCAATTCCATGTGGTTTATTTTCCTCGACAAGTAAATTCCTCATACCTGGTTACAAATTAACCACGTGAAAAATTATGACATTTGACATTAATGTAAATAATTACTGCCATTTTGACAAGGGCCTCCATACTCGCCTCCATATCTGCTTGTCAAGTATGACAAACTAACTACGTGAATTTAGAAAATCTTGAAATTTTGATTAAAAATTCTAACATTTGACATATATGTACAAAATTAATAATTTTCCTTTAGACACGAACCCCCATATCTGCTTGTCAAGGCCAACAATGTCACATGACTGCTCGCGCCCTATACTTATGTAACCAAAAACGGAAGTGGCGAGAGGTATTATTGTGCTGGCCACAACAGATTTTTATTTTTTGCAAGTGCGGGATTTTTTTTAATACAAAGTGAAAAGCATTATGTTACGTATTATACATAAATATATAAATAAATAATTTAGCTATATTCATTTATTTATGGAATAAATATTGAAAATATTCATAATTTTATAATAAAAATGTCTCCATACGATAACAAAACATTAAAATTATAAACAGTTGATGCAGGGTGGATTCATTCTCTATTTATTTGTAAGAAATGTGATATTATAAAGGAATATTAAATAATCACACCATGATTCTATAAAAGTAATAAAAATTCATTTATATATAATAATAATAAACAAAAAAAATAGTTTTTTATTAAATTATTCAAACAAAAATCAAATATTAAATTATTCTATTAACCCTCTACCTTCGTCGTTACATAACTCAATCCTCCGACGCAGCTCTTTAAAGCTATTCTGCACTTCCTCAAATGTTACGGGCAGACATAGTATCTCTTATCCAATTTTTTAATACATTAAACTACATACAAATATTGCAATGAAAATAAGTTTTGCGATATTACTCGTATTATTTATAAAAACATAACCACACATGACATATTAAACATGACACATGTTGCAAGTGGGTTAAGCAAGCCATATATCGAAGGCACTTTCCTAATTTCGAGGATGGAAATTAAAATATTAATAATTAAAGGTTTAAATGACAAAAGAGTTTCAAGTTAAGCAAAAAAGTTCGTCCTATAACATTCTTTTGTAAAATTAGAAATAAAGATTTTTTCTCTTGTATACTGAATCCGGGGACACACTGTATATTTCATCATTACCGATATTTATGTACAAAGCAGATTGGCACACCCAGTAATGGATAATATGCCGTGATGATATATTTATTTTATTTTTATATTTTATAATTCAATAATAAAGTTGTAAACCTTCTTTCTGGCTATCTGTATGAATTTAGAGTAATTATTTTTTTTAAATAAAACGTTTTATATTTTAATCCATACCAAATATAAATTTAAACATGCAAATTTTTATTTTTTTACATACTTATATTTAAATGCACTTATTACATGTACTTTCATATTGGTAAATTTGATGAAACAGGTAGATAATAGTTAATTCATATTTGTGTTATTTACATTATGTTTATATATTGAATTATATTTGTCTTTCAGTGCATATTCTTCATTTACATTACAAACCCGTTGTATTCGTAAACTATTTACAGTATTTATTTGGTTAACTGTTGTTGACTACTATAGTACCTCCTTATACGCACTGTGGCACTGTATTAACTACACAACAAACTCGCCATCTGTTGTACAATTCCAAATAAATGTAGACATATTTACAGTTTGCTGTATTACCAACACCACTGGTAGTGGCCGAAATAAGCCAGGTCAAATTTAGCCGCTATGGCAATTGGTGGGGGGGCATCTTTTAGACGCTATGCAATTTAGACGGTGTGGAATTTAGACGCTATGGAATTTGGGCGCTATGACATTTAGACGCTATGGCACGTACTCCTCTGATCTATCCGCTTACCTCGTTCCTGTCCCCGTAAAGCACCCAGAATTTTTTCGAGTGAACTGATCTCACCTGCGCATATGCGTGTTTCTTTATGTCATGTATTCAGTTATGACGTTTTGTTAGATTAGAGGTTTTTTATTTTTAATTAATACTCATTATGGATTCAGCAGAAATTACTCTGTTTAGTTCAGAAACAAATAAATTTTATTATCTACACATTAATCCAGATGATAAGAAAAGAGCCGAAAAGGTAACAGGAACATTTTTAACGTAAAATGATGTTAATTTTAAATCGTATTAGACATGAACTTCGTATATGTTCTTCTTGGGCATGAAAAATAATAATAGAAAGAAGCAAAAATAGCGCAGGAAATAAAAATAACTTGTGAAAATTATTCGCTGATAGACAATAAACATTTCTTCTTGTTCCTTTTATTTCGTTCAGGGGGAGTTGCGGATCAGTTCAGTTTAGTGCTACTTATCCTTTTCATGCATGTAAAAGGAAAGCACCAAAGCATCTAAATATAAATTATAACTCTAATCTAACTTGTAAGTAACTGTCAAAATGTCAGTAAATTATTTTTCAAATGTTTATTGAAACTGTCAGTGTTGCCAACCTTGGTATTTTAATATTTCTTTCAATAATAACTTTAAAATAAGAGTAATTTAATGCGAAATAGGACAAATAGTATGAAATACACGTATTACAATGGCCATTTGTAATACTCGTACTTTGCGTAACTTGCCTACGACTCGATTACGCAAACTGTACTCGTATTACAATAACAATCATTGTGGTAATACTTGTCTTTCAATATACTGGCTGCGTTCGGTTTTCGCTCTGAGCGCTCGATGCCGTTCAGTAATTACATCTGAGCGACCTTTTTGCTCAGCTTTACGTTCGGTTATAAGCTCACGGAGCGCACTCTAACCATGGAGCAATTTGAACAGTTGTCGGACGCATGCGTATTTAAGCGCACATTTAAAATGTTTGTCGCCGGCAATTCAAACAGTATCTATTCTATGAATGAATGTTGTCATATTCGTATGATATCAATCAAAAATGTTTGAAATGTATAAATTAGTCATTTTAGGAAACATTTTTCTACTTAATTTTCAACTTTAAGTTGTCCATAATCATTTTCACATACTTAATCAGTATCATCAAAAAAATGTTCATAATTCGCGCACAGTACACATGTCACTGAATACATAATACATAACAAGAAGAGACACTATATGGATAATTATCACTCACATAAATATGTTTAACACTACGCGGCGCTGCGAAAATGATCGTAGTGACATCTGTCGTCAAACATACTTATTACGATAAGAAGAATGTTGTGCGGTATTACACTTGTGGATTAATCCTCCAGATCATAGAACTACGTTATATGAACGTCGTCGCGGTATTGCTTCGACAGCAATGCAGCAATCCCAAGATTTATTTATTCATGTTCTCTGTGGAAGTAACTATTGAAACTGGTGAAGGCGGCCCTGATATTGTAATATGACACTGTTATTGTAGGTTTGTTTATGTATCAAATACTGCATCTGTAAGCGAAGATAAAGACCGCGACGTAGGAAATTTTGAGAAGGACCACACAGTCTCGATCGGCATTTAATAGACACTAGACGTGAAATAAGTTTATTAATTAATGTAATATTATTTATTGTTATTAAAAATTATATATTCTTGGTAATTGAAATTAGTGGTTGAATTTCTTTCCTTCACTGGTAAAAGTATTAAATTTAAAGTTGTCGTGTATTGTATTGCATCAAATACTTGTGTTTATAAAAATTGTAATAAAAGCAGAAAAAAAGTAGTAAACTACATTTTTACTACTTTCCAATAAAAGATACACAACGCTTGGAAAAGTGGATAATAAATAGTGGCAATAAACAATTATGTAGAAGGATTTGAAGATTTAGGTATGTTAGGGTGAACTTCAAAAATAGGTACTCAAATTTTAGTATTTTTTGTAAGAGGATTGTTTTCTAATTGGAAAATGCCACTGTCGTACTACGTATCCGCAGGTCCTATGAAAAGTAGTAATATGAAAATTACTCTTTTTGAAACCCTTTCAAAATTGCAACAAATGGGATTAAATATTCGTTTTATGACTTGTGATCAAGCTGCCAATAATAGATCAATTTCTAATACATTAGAATGTAGTGATAGAAAACGTTATTTTTATTTTGCAGATAAGAAAATTTACGTCGGATACGACGTTCCACATCAGTATCAGAAATAATTTAGTTACAAATGATATTTATGTAGAAAACCAAAGAGTGTCGTGGAATGACATTAAAACAACATATTTAATTGATAAATCAAAAGGAATTTTAGGTAGAGCTCTTTGTAAAATTACCGATAAACATATATTCTTAAATAGTTTTGACAAAATGAAAGTGAAACTCGCGACACAAATTTTTAGTAAAACGATGGCTGCAGCGATTCGTACTGCAGTATACACAAAAGAATTAAAATCAAACACAGCTTTAAATACTGCAAATTTTTTTAGAGAATTTGAATGATATATATGATTGCCTTAATAGTCGGACTCTAAATCACAAAAATCCATACAAATGCGCAATCTCAAAAAAAATAACGCAGTAATTTCAACACTAAAAGAAGCTTTAAATTATATAGATTCTTGTAAAATATTATCTAAAACTGGCGTCGAACGCAAAAATATTTATTGTATATCTGGATTAAAGCTTTCTATACAAGCAATTTTAATGTTATATAATGACATTTTAAAAGATGGTTACAGCTTCATTTTAACTTCTCGTTTACAACAAGATGCGTTAGAAAACTTTTTTTCTGTTATTCGTAACAAAGGCGGGTATTGCGTCCATCCTACAGTACGAATGTTTCGACAAGCCTTCCAAATTTGTTCTCAAATAAGAATGATTAATTATATTGAAAGTGGAAATTGTGAAACGGATAGTGCTGAATATCTTGAAATTAAGGAAACTACTTCAACTGATATAAATGAACAAGGAGATGAATCTTTTTTATTAGAAACAGATACACAATTCCAAGAGGAAGAAGAAATAGAAACTATAGAGGTAAAGGAAAGCAGTACTTATAATTTAGATGGGAAAAATGTTACTCTACAAGATTGTTCAGTTGTATATTTTTCTGGTTTTGTTGTAATGAAAGCTATACAAAAATTCTCGTGCAATAAATGTAATAAAAATTTATGTAAGGCAAAATAATCACCCATTGACGAGAATGAAATATCCTTAGAAATGAAAGATTACGCAAAAGAAAAAAATGAAATAAAATTTTTGAAACGTCCTAGAAATTATGTTATAAATGTTATTACTGCAGCATTATCAAAAATTGTTGAATTATTAAATAAAATCAAACATGAAAAAAATTTAGTTAAAACTTTACAATCAGAAATAAAGAATGTAATAATTAAATTAGAACCTACTTGGTATCATGAAGATGAGTGTTATGACCATAGAGTATTTATTATTAAATATTTAATAAAAATCAAATTGTATAAAACATTAAATTGGGAAACTAAAATACTAAGTAACAGCAGAAAGTATATTAGAAAAACTGTTACTGTATTAAAATAAATACATTCAAGCTGTACATATTATTATTAGTACTGTAGTTTTGAGTTAATTATTAATATATATTTCTAGACATGTTTTTATGATTATATTTTTCTTTTTGTTCCTATTTATTTTCCTGTATTTATTTTATTTGCATTCAGGGTACTAAGTGTGAAGGCGACACCGTACAACCACTTGAGATAAAACAATGCACTCTTTCAGTTTACCAAAATAAACACAACATAAGGTAAATACAATATACAATCTCAAACTAGATTACGCTAGTATGTTGAGTTACAATATTTCCATTTCTTTTTCATGAATTTATTTTGACTCTGCATTAACAATTATTATTACAACCAATTTCTTTGTGTTTCATAATTTTCATGATTGCATTTAATCAATGGTTTTGTTGTAATCAAAAATATTTTTTGTTCAATCTAAAGGAATATAACCAGAGGAATATACATATATATGTACGAGCCCAACCCCAAAAATGAATTACCCTAACATGAAACCGTTAGGCATTTGTTATTTATTTTTTCTCAACTCCAAGGCTATTGCTATTTTTGAGATGACTTTCGACATTTTCATACGAGCCCAACTCCAAATGTATTCGTATTCTCTGAAAAATATATTAACAGCAAGAAGAAATACATTTTTAGATTACAATAGTTAAGACTATATTTGGGCAATTTTATATTTTATGTATTAATAAAGTATACTGGATTTAAATATAATATTATTACCTAAATTTATCATTTTAACAATAATGTACAGGCAAGTATATGACAACAGACACGTGCTATTTTTTTTTAGTTCCAACAGTTAATAATACAATATTTATGTTAGTATTGTTTACAAAACTGAAGGTAAAGGAAACTGACAATATATTCAATAAATTACTATATTAAAATTTATTTTTTTAGTAAAATTATTTGCAAAGTGATATTTATTTATTAAAGTACCACGTACACTTATGTTAAAAACAAGAATAAATAAACTTCTAGATTCTATGATTATTAGGTACTCCAATATGGTGTATTCATAGAGTGTATAGAACTTAAATACATTGCTTATAATAAAATTTCTTATGTTTAATAATAATTTTGGGACTTGTGTTTTGTCATATATTTGCCCGTAGATTATTGTTTAAATGAGAAATTTAGTTAATAACATTGTATTGAAATCCAGTACATTTTATAAATTTATAAAATAAAAAAATGCCCAAATATAGTCTTAACTATTGAACCTAAAAAAATATTTTTATTGCTGTTAATGTATTGTTGACAAATTGTACATTCTTCAAAATTAATGTCTGAAACACAATATACCTTTATAATAATTTATTTTAAAATAAATATTATAATTAAAATGTTATTACACTAATTATAGAAATAAAATAATTTGTAAAACGAATGATAAATTCAGTTTGGTTTTCCGGGCGTGAACTGAAGAATTTTTAATATAAATACAACATTTTCAAAACCTAAATCATATTCTGAAAAAATCAGAAAGATATCTTTAATAACAACAAAGATATGAGCAGTTAAAGTAAAAATTGTAATGAATTTTCAAAAAAGTGATTTGAGCAAAATAAAATAAGCTGGCTAAAGGATTGTACTATAAATGCGCTAGATCGCTACGTTAGATGTTATGCAGCTTCTATTCGTTCCATTTCCCCACTCTTGCTCAAAGATTCACGTCCGTGGCAGAATGTGTAATATAACAAAATCCATCTATTCATTCGCACAACTGTTCATCGTTTTCTATGTTGGGCGCTAGAGGCAGCACCTTATTGCTGAGTGTACCGGGTAATATAGTGATTGAAATTAAAGCACGTGGATGTCTCTTCTTGTTATGTATTATGTATTCAGTGCACATGTTAATAGTTCTTTATTAATTTCCATTTTGATTCTGGCGCAAATTACTAAGTTCTATCCGTTCGGTTATTCAAGCTACAGATCGGAAATCGCAGATGAATCTGTCACGTGATCAAATTGCTCGACAGATTTAAAAACTGAACGCACCCAATATAACCTAGCTTGACAGATAAATCGTTAAAATTTATTAACTTTTTGTTTCAATTTCATGGCTATAACTATTTTTTGGGTGAATTTCGACATTTTCATATATAATTTCTGCCGTTACAAAGCACACGAAATTAATTTTGTTTATAAATTCAGATGCAGATTTTATGCCCTACAACTTTTATTTAAAGCTTTTTTACTTAAAATAATAAGGGAAGCAGGAAATTACGAAAGTCTGATTTTACATGTTATAGTTTTGTTCGGCTGTTTCAGTCACCATCCTGTATATTTCTTTTTAACCGGAGTCGTCGAGCCGCAGTTTTTTTTTATCATTAATATGTGATAAATATAAATATCTGTATTTATTTTGTAACCATTGTTAATCGGCGGGATTAAACGCATTGAATAAAAATATTAACTTACATAATTTGAAAGTCCTGTTAAGGAAACTCCATTGGCTTCGAGCAAAAGATCTCCGATTTGCAGCAAACCAGAAGTCGCCGCTGGTTGGTGAGGAAACAATCTTTTTATTCGTAATAAACCAGGCCAGGAACCATCACTATCTATACCACCACAAACACTCAGGCCTAATCCTCGAGATCCTTTAACTAATTCTACTTCGAACGTATTTTCTAGGAAGGAAACAATTTCAGAATATTCGTGACTCACAGGTAATAACTTCTTACCTGGCAAGATGAACGGGTAGGATGAATAACAGAAATCTATGGTATGTTCGTAATCACACTCATGTCCAGGTAAAGGCGGTGGGATTTCTTCTTCTGGGGATCGTTCGCTTCCGTAGCCCTGGTCGCAGGTTTGGGTGTCCGTGAACTTCCATTGCAGAGGATGGCACTCGTTTTGGTGCTCGGGGTCTATCACATTGTGTTCCTGTTGCGTCATAACACAATATGAGATTGTTGAATTGTTCGTTTCACGCACCATGGCACACGGACAAATCGAATTCAAACAATGTTACCAAATAAAATTTCGCGTTAGTAATGGCATAATCAATACTTGTTAATAATATTTCGGATTTGTATAAATATATGGCGCAATTATTTAAAAAGGTTAGAATAAAGAAATGCTTGGCATAACTTCGCCGTTAAAAGGAATGAAGTATCGTTGGTTAATTATGTTAAATGTGAATTTAATGATACAATAGATAAGATTAGGGCAGTGAAAACATAATAAGAAATATGTACTTACGCTTACAGTATGGGGCAAGCTACTCTTCTTGGAAATAGGTTTATGTTCATAATTATTATTATACACAGTGCCATTCGGACTAGGCAAAGAGTTGCAAAATTTGTAAGCTGCATCAACTTCGCGTCCAGATGGGTCTAAAAAGTGGTCTTTAGAATTACATATATTACTAATTGACTGGCATCGTCTCCCAGACAAGCCTTTGGAAGAATGTCTGCTAAAATTTGCACCCATTGTAGCAGAAGCTACCTTTTTGAATTCATCTCAAACAGAATGAAATAACCTAACTACTTAAACCAAACATAACAGTATTTGTATGCACTGCACTATCACATCTCGTCGATATCTCGTAACCCAAATAACGAAAACCGGGCGAAGTCGAAGAGCTGGTGGCTATACGCGGGCGCAAGGGTAGCAAGCGACCCAACCTCGGTTGCAAATCGAAGTTTTAAGGGTGTCTTCGGACAACAAAGCCGGTAAGCGCACTGTGGGCGTTCGGAAAGCTACACGCACACTAGGAAGACTCCTACCTTTCACGTACAGCCGAGCAAATGCATAAACGGACGTCCGACACGGGGCGGAGCTAACTTTTATAGAAATAAAAAAATACGCCCGTATTACTAGCGCACTTTTACAATAAGAAGTTGCTTTTATGAAACACGCTTCACTCCTCATACGAATATAATGTAAAAGCACGCACCATAAAAGTCCCTTAATTATTATAAAAGTGCGCTCAATGCGGGCCAAACTTTAGCTGTTAACAATACTTCAAATCTCAGTTATTTATATGTAAGTAAAACTGTAAGATACATAAGACTGCGGTTACATTGGATGCGAATTCATACGAACAAATTTTTGTACGAATTCTTAAGAAATGGTTACATTACTTGCAAAATCGTAATACGAATTATTAATTATTTGTAACATTTTAGTATAAAATCAAAAACTACAATCAACTAAAGTAAATAAAAGTTTTTTCCGCAAATAATATATCATAATTTTCGTAGTGGGTATTTGCAGTTGACAGTTGACACATAGTAACATGAACCTAATATGTAACAAATATCTATTATTATTGACAATTTAAATGCATTTTAAATGCCTTTATAATTATTTGTCTCGCGCTGTATTTTGCACGATCTTAATTGCAGCACAGTAATGACGTACTAGGGCTGCGATTCTTGATCAGAATGATCACAGACAACATTTAATCGATCGATCGATATGTTCATTTAATCGACTTTTATTTATGATCAACTAATCCGATCTGATCGATCCAACAACATGTCAAGGCCATGTGTCTAGAGGGAGAAGGTTGAGAAACTAGGATTGCGAAAAGCATCGCTGTTATAGGTTGTTTCAAGATATATGAACATGGCATTACCTGTAAAGTAGCGGCCCGACCCTTCATAGCTGGATATTTTGCCGACGATTTGACCAGATTGGGATTAGGAAAATTTTAAAAGGATGATTATTTTCAAAGAAATATAATATTTTCCAAATATGATTATAATTTACCGCTGATTAATATTAACTGTTTAACGTTATTTTCAAAGAATATGTACATTTGACTAATGACGTATTCAGTACAGGTGATTACTTAAAAAAAAAAATACGTCCTCTTTGCCCCTCTAATGTAATTAAAGGAAGGGCACGGGTAGCCATGTGCATATATCACAGACTACATTTAATCGATCATAGATCTGATCGTTATGAATTATAGATGATTGATTTTGATTGATCAATCGACAAGATCATCAAAATTAAGTCAGACTACATTGCCCCCCCCCCCTTTACATTAATCCTAGCTACGCCCCTGCAACTGAATTTGACTTGTTTCGAAAAATAAGGATGTCACTTAAGTTTCTGTCGCTCAGATGTCGCATATCGGAACCCCCCCCAAACTTGGTGATATAATTACCAAGAAAAACAAAATTTAAGAAAAACATGGTACATTATATTTTTATTTAATTTAATTATATTTGCAATATAAATAAATGTAATTAGATTTATTATACAGGTTCTTTGTGAGATTTACGATTTGCAAATAAATCAATAATTGCATAAAAATCACATTTTAGCCAACTTCGCTTCAATGGGGTATGTGACCAAATTTACATACCACGTGAATACTTGAAACCCGAACATGACATCAAATACATGTAAATTGTTTTTACTCTTATAATGAGGAGCTATATTGGTTAGTTTTTATATTTTATTATGTATGTATTGAAATTCGATTATAGTCACATGTCACACATCCCAGTAACAATAGTCCAAAATTCGTTAACTACTTAAAATAGTTTCTTTCGATCCTACGTAAATAACTATTACAAGTTTTTGATATGAGGTAAAATATTTTATTGAGATAGTATTTTCTTTATATTTTATTTTGGAATCATAAACTTGTTCTTTTGCAATGAAAAGCGGGCGCAATTTGGCTTTTATCGCCCGAGGGCCTATAAAGTTACCATGAAACAGATATACACTTAGATCAAAATTGTGGTTTATGAATAAATGTCACACAACATAATAAATTCATTTATTGAACACTGCCACTCGAAAAACTTTTCGTACGTATGTATTATTGTCACAAAATAATTTTACATGAATGTGATTTAATATAAAAACAACCAATGTCCCCATTTCGTAATTTTTAAATTAATAATTTACCATCTTGTGTTCATTTCGGAATAAATTAATTTATTTATATATATACATACAGAATGTAATACCAAAACCGACCACCGTCATTATTTTCTTTATTATTATAGTCACAAAAAATACTACAGAACAAAGTTATAGGGGACCAAGGCGGACATCCCATTAAAGGAAAAAATCGTTTTTTAACCAGTGGTTCTTAAGTTGCAACACAAAGTTATATTTTTTCAAATGGGATTACACATATTTTATGCCTATTCGACTGCGTCTTTTTTTTCTGAATTCAAACATGTATTTGTTTTATATATATAATAAAAATGTTCAAAAAAATGCGATTGAAATTTAAATAAATTTGATTTTAATAGTCATATTTCAGTAGGCTATGCATGAAAAACAAAACCTGTTATTTGTCAATTTGAATTATTTAGGATAGAAATTTAATAGAACACTGTTCATAACGTTTTTAACAAATATTTTCATTTTAATTTAAGCTCAATTGTTTTTCATTCATAGCCTACTGAAAAATAATTATAAAAATTAAATTTATTTAAATTTCAATTGACTTTTAGGTCGGTTTTGGTGTTACATCCTGCATATATATTTCAATCATAAAAATTGAAAGAAAATTGTGCAAAATCTGTCTGTTTCGCGGAGTAATTTTTGTACATATTAATTAAATATATTTTCTAAGCTATAAAAAGTAGTTCTTATATATTTCAAACAGAAGTTAACAAGTAACAATCTAAAAATAAAACTTTGGTTTTTGCAAGTCTGCTACACCCTAATGTTATCGCGCGCTGAGAAGCATATAATTTCACGATTGTATTAATATTTTATTTTATTGAATTTATTTATAAAAATAGCGAATTACATACGAAATGTACGTCGTAAGCGTTAAAACCACACATACATAATTGTATGTACATATTTGTTTACTTCTGATGATTTTGTACGAATTCGTACGAACAAATTTTCGTATTGATTCTTATCGCTCGAAACCCCGAAAGGTCGGTTAAAAAAATTCTACAAATTTTAGTTATTTGTTATAAAACTGTAAGATATTACTAACCGTCATGAAAGTGTGTATGTATCTCGAAACGTCGGTTTTGTAAGAATAAATGCTACTAATTTTGAGGAATTGTTAACCGAATCCACACAGCAGATTTTGTGCAAACTACGGTCACTACTAGCCAGATTTTTAGCGTTTTGTTTGTCGATCTAAATTCGAACACAATTAAAGTTAAATGTTACAAATTAATTATAGAACAAAAGTAACCTTTGTGGTACACTTTGTGCGTAGTAAACAACCCAAATATGTTTTCATTACCGATATATACAAAATAAGACGTTCTAACTTTCATTTGCACCGCTGTACAGAATCCTGACAATAGCGCAAAGCGTTTCGCTCAGTGAAAATTGTGTTTGTAAACCGTGGAATATAACAAGACTCTATTTCACATGATTTATTATATTAATAAACTTAAATCTGTTTAATAAGATCACTTGGCGCTTATCTTTTGTCTTGTTATATGCCTTATTGTTTTATGTATTTATTTACTTTGTAATTTTTTTAGTTTAAATATGTTAATGTACCACAATATAAATGCATTTATTAATATATTCATTACATGTTTTTATAACTGTTTTCTTTTATTTTTCATTTGTTGAACAGTTATTAAGAAATGCAATGAAGCAATAATGAACTATATCTCACGTCAATTACGCATAAATCAATGTTCAATAGCCAAATTTTAACTATCATAGATAAGAATGCGAAAATATACTTAATTAATGACTAGTAGTGAAAGAATTATGTTACAATATTAATTTGTTCGCAAATTACAAGCGATTGAAATAGATTAATAATTAGGATGACGCATCATCTAAGCAATTTGATTGGTTGCCTGATTTTAAAAGCGAGACTCGCGCGCTTGTTTCGCCCACCTACCGTGAAACAACAATGAAAAAACACTAGCGTCATCCGCTGCCATAGTTTGTATCACAATATTGTCAAACAAGGGTCAAACTGTTTCAATGTTCAATTATTTATTTCCTGCTCTCCTATTCATTTTACGTCAAAATCTGTACAGTGCAAAGTTTTTCAGAATTAAAAGTTGTATACAAAACTATTCTTATCTTCTATTGTGGTTTTATTTTCTTCTTAATTTTAAAAAGAAATTTCCAAAGTGCCGTTAATTAATACCAATAGCCATGAACTTGTTTGTTTTTCTGGATTTTAGAAATTTATTAGGTAATAAACGTCAATCTGACATAAGGAAAATAAATCCCGTATTCTTCGATAACTATTTCCACCACAATAATTCTTATAATAATGACATTCCTTATTCGAATAAACATTCATTATTTATGGAGATGGAAAAAGGAAGTAACAATTTCTCGGACTTGCAGTCAATAATTAACTGTATTGAAAAGAAATGCTCGTACGATGATCTGTAGAACGTTTTTAAGTTCAAACGATTTACGAATGTAACTTATTTGTTGTAATAAAAACATATTCATCAATTTTCAAGACTGTTTATCTCCGTTTCTCCCAATCATTAAACCCCTATGTTCACCCTCAACCGTCACCACCTGTGTATAAAAATATTTCAGCTCTGCGAATATGGAACATTTGTACTCTCTAGAATTAACAGTTTGTCCACCACCTGCTACGTCACGCACCAAATTCTGTATTTTAACAATTCATATATCGCTTTGCACTAAAATTCTTAATTCATCCCTCATCTTAAAAAAAAAAATTATTAGGTGCAATGTCGCGATGATATCTATATTTATAAATTAAATAGATTTTTTCTGTTATTTGAAAAACAAATTAATTTTATTTAACATGTGTGAAATCAGAATCATTTTTAAAAATAGGCTACAATGCCAGATTTCATTCGACCTTGCTCCTTGCTCACAAAACATAATTTTAAAAATACTATTTTTTGTGAAAATTACATGCATTGTTTAAAGTTTTCCATGTTATTTAAGTTACGAGACATGACTATATAATTATTTGATACTACTATACGTCACAACAATTATGTACTTACTTATTTTCTTGCTTTCTGCGGGAATATTTGATAAGCTATTATGTTTTCTTTTGTCGTATTTTTTCTGTTCTGCAAGCAATAAATCTGTGTGTCTTCTATGAATTCCATATTTTTTTCTATTTTGATTTTCACTGTCACTACTAGAAGATTCATTATTTTTGTCGCTTCTTTCTGATGCTTTTCTCCTTCTTCGACGTTTGACTTCACATTTTGGTTCTTCTTTTATGAGTAAAGTTCCAGCTTTAGATGATCTTAAAGTGTACTTATTTTGAGTTCCATCTATGGATAAATGATCAGTGTATTTATCTTTATTTCGCCTAGTTCGGAATGTATCTTTGTATTCAACAGGTTTCGACGAAAATATGTCACTTCTGGATTTTTTCAAAATGTGTTCTTTAATTTTTATTTTATCTTCTGTGTTTAACCTGTATTTATCATCTATGGAAGATACTGTAGTACTTCTTTTTACAGGATTTAAATTATATTTTACATTGCTGTATGTTACGCGCACATTGTTGTAATCAGTTACATGCCAGCTTCGTCTATCGTAGGGTTTGCTTTCCACTAACAAATTCTGTTTTTCATCGTATAACTGAATAACAGGTAAAGGAATATGTGGCGATGATCTTGAAGTGCTTAATTCCCAATTCCAATGTTTAGGTTTTTTGAGTTGCAGTTTTATAACGTCTTCAAAATTATTTTGAACACTAGAATTTCGACGTAACCGCGACATTTTTGACACTCTATGTTGATCTCATACTCGATACTAATCGCAATAGGTCACCACCACGTGTTTAGATTGTAGGCTGAGTTAAAAATATCTTGGATCGGTTTCATAAACATAGAGTACGTTAGCTAACTACTATCAATAGTTGACATTTGTCGGAAGTAGATAAGAAAACAGAATAAAGAGAATATTTTCTTGTTTGTTAAAGTGTTTCGAGGTGAAATAATCATTTATATTTAAATTCCTATTTTTGGAGTCATCGTTGCAGATTGTTATAAATAAATCATTGAATTATTCATTGTTCCAAAATAATAAACATATGTCATGTCTTATTAATAATCATAAAGATATCGATAAAAATAAATATATCACGTATTATATTATTATCCATTTCTATTTGTAAATTTGTTTTTATCAGGCATCACCTAACAGGACAGGCTCTAAAAGTTAAAAGATACCCAACTGACCGACGGTCGACAAAAAAGTGACGTCGAGTTTAGGAATTTAAGTCATACACGGGCGTCTAATTTGACGTCTATGGAACGACACTGTGACGTTTATTTTTGGTATGAAATATGACTATTTAGACGTCAGATTTGTGGTCGTTATGACGTCCATGTGACGACTTTATGTGGTCATAATTATTAGGCTAATTTTGTTGATCAATATAAAATTATGTATAAGAATAACAATTTCGTTGTTATTTTGTTCATTATTTACATATCTGTAAGTCTTGCAAATTTGTTCAGAATAGAGCCATAAGTTTAAACCCTTTTCAAACGTCTAATTTGATATCTACGACTATTATTATTACTTTACTTAAAAATAAAAGGTGGTAGCATGAATGGTGATTAGGATATGACTAACAAGGAGATGACTAGCAGTGCTTTAACTTAAAGTTGCGCACAATTAATTTTTCTGTAACTTTTATTTGAAGTATTTTTTTCTAAAATACACCATAAACGATTGACGAAGTTAAAACACTGCTAGTCATCTCCTCCCTAGTCATCATCTATCTACATTGGGTAAACTTGTCTCTGGATTCAAATCTCAGCCAATCAGAGAAGTCAAAACTATGCCCTATTTTCTACAATACTGAAAGCTTAATGTGGAACAAGGTATAACCATCATCCATTCTACCACCCGAAATTTTAAATAATATTAATATTATTAAAAATTCATATTCGAATTTTTATTTTATTTAATTTGGAAACTTATAACAAATGAAAGTTTCATGGAGAACTAAAATTCATTTATGAGAAAATAAACAATGTTTTACCTTGACTTACGACTTTAATTTCATGTAATATAATACGTGTGTATATCTATGAAATAACGTCAGTTTGTGACTCATTGCAAAAAAATGAAGGAGATACGAAAAAAGTACTAAAGAGATGCTATTTTCGTCATGTTTTTTCGAGAATTTTAAAAATATTTGCCACAAAATTCGTGGACCAGTTGAATGTTATTTTTTTTGTCAACATTCGTAATTTTGCTTATGAGTGGTTCAAATCAACAAGAAACATACCGAGAATACAAATGCTATAGGGGTTTCCAAAGGAAAAAAAATACCTTATTGGATATCAATGTTCATCATGTATAAGTAATGTTAACCTGAATATAATCATTCATTTTTAGATTTTTATTACCTTAATATCAAAATGAAACTTTTAAACTTTAACCCATTTAAATCGAGCGCATAAAATTCAGTACCAGCCATGTTTGTGACGTGCGACACGCGCAAGCCACGCCTCCGCCAAGTTCAGCTCTGGAAAACGTATGTTCTCGGTGTAGATGACGTTATGAAACTTCTAGCGAATTTTTTTAACGTATTAATTTTTTTTTAAAAAAAAACTTGTAAACCCTTAAATTGTCTACCTATAGCACTACGTGTAATTAATTTTTTATAACTGTTATTTAAAGTTTTTTTCTATAAAATAAATCAGAAACGATTGACAGAGTTAAAACACTGCTAGTCATCTTCTAATCACCATTTATGCTATCATCCCTTATGTTTTTGTTATTACTGCAATAACTATTTTCTTTCGTTGTAGGTTCATTTACAGTCAGACTTTGGTTATTCTGTTATATAAAATATATAGATATTTAGAGCTAATTACACAATCCAATCTCATTTTGGTTTGATTAGCAGGTAGCTTGGGCGGAAGGGGTAGACATGACCCCAATTCGCTTAGGTCTCTTTAGTATTAAAGAAAACTATGAGCGAACAAGAAGGGCATGTCTCCGTGGAGCAACGGATTATTATCAAGTTTTTGGCAAAGGAAGGCGTAAGTCCAACCGAAATTTTGCGGAGGTGTCTTTGCTTGGGATAAGGCGTTCTGTGAAGGGTGAAAAAGGGTCGAGAATCAGAGCCACGATTGCCGCCAAAGGATGAGCGTTACCGAAGTCAATATCGAGGCGGTTCGGAATCTCATGAAGACTGATAAACACATAATGATCAACGCACATTTAATGCGCAATATTATTGCAACTTACTGGATGCCGCAAAATTGTCCTATCGAAGGAAAAGAAAAACGCAAACTGTCAAAAATGTCATTTTGCTTCATGACAAACGCCAGGCCCCACACAGCAAACACTACGAGGCAAAAATTGAACAGAATTGGCTGGAAAACGTTGGAACATCCACGCTACAATCCCGATTTGTCACCATATAACTTTCACCGTCTTGGGCCCCGCAAAGAAGCGATGGGAGGCCATCGATTCGACGACGACCGTACGGTGGAGAAGTTTTTGCTCCAATGGCTATGTGAAGGTCCTCAAGTTTACATCCAAAGGCACAAGTGATTAGATTAGAAGTAGCCTCATTTGAAGATTTTAACAGTTAAATATGATTTATTGACATTTAACGTTATTATAACCTAAAGAATATATTATTCTCTATACGATTTGATTGTATTTTATACTTCATCTTCAATAGATATAGAGTTAAAGAATTATAAAGATATTAAATTTCATAAATCAGCCAGCTATGCTAACCATGGAAACTGCAAATATATTCAGATAATTCAAATTGACAGATGTCAGTATCAATAAAAATTAAATGAATGTGGCAGAGATGAGGATGTTGAAGTAGAAGTTGGAGAAGACACGGAAAGTTACGGTAAGGAAATAACTCTAGTGTTACTAGTTTCTAGAAATATACAAGAGAGACGATGTCATGAGGAGAGATGAAGATTATATTGGAAGAAGTAATAGAAGGTTGAAGAAACAGAGGAAGACCAAAGATAAGATGGAAGGACTGTATTGCGGAAGACTTGAGTGAAAAGGAACTGAATGAGAACGACACGCAAAATAGAAATGAGTGGAAGAAGAAAATAAAAAACAGCGACGCCTAACGAATGGGAAAAGCAAAAGAAGAAGTCAGTGTCAAGTACAATTTGCATAGTTTGTTTATGAAATAATTTTACTGGAAATTTAGAATCTTTTGCAAGAAAATTTATGTATGGAATTTATATATAATATACAGGATTGACGGAAGGTATTGTGCTGACCACATCAGATTTTTAGTTTCAATTTCTTAATTTCAGCGTTATTTGTGGTCTGCACTGAAGTACTGTAATAAATATTTCAGGACTTTCTAAATTGACGTTATTTACAGTTATCTATACAAATTCAGTAATCCGAACAAATCGTTAGTCCGAACACTCCCTAACATTTAGCATTTCGGATTAAAGGGTCTCTACTAATATAGATATGTATTTATATATAAATCAGATAATAAATTCAAATCCCTTTAAAAGCTGCAACCAGCATTATTAAACTGCAAAAGAAATAGGCGCAATCGGGAAAACACTCTCGCGTTGTCAAGACAACGAGGCGAAGGATATTTAATTCACAAACTGCGAAAAACGTATGATTCAAGACCGGTCCTGTCCTCTTTTGGAGGTTTTGTAAACTATGTCGACAACTTGTGGTCAACAGGTGTTTTTCAAATTTGCAAGTTTCGTTTGTCGTAATTTTTCTAAAGTTTCTGTATTTGTCAGCAACATTTTTAGGTTTATACCATACTTTAAAACACGTTTTACTTATTTACGTATAAAATAATTGATAAACTACAGTCCGTTCGCTGAAACGAGAGAATGTGGAGCTAATTCTTGAGCCGAAACAAGTCATTCTAATGGTCAAAAGAGGAAAATTTTAGAATCGCACCAATAGAATAACTTTCTTTTCAAGAATTAGTTCCATATTCTCTCGTTTCAGCGAACGGAGTATGGCACAAAAAATTGTAATCATCGGATTTATGTAAAAAAAATTAAGATCTTACACTTAAAAAGTAAGTGTATACCGAAACGTCGGTTTTGTAAGAATAAATATACTGTATGTTTATTATTTAATGGGGTCTGATGTTCGCGTGTCTGAATGTCTGGTCGCGAATCTGGAGAACCGGGTTCGATCCCAATCGACTCAAAAAAATATTTCGAATTTTAATTAGCACAAAATTGATTCTTCTTGTGGTGCATTATCCATGCCAGGAATGAGTGCCCGTGAAGTGACGCCTGGCAAACGCCCACACGGTACAAATATGTCATCATCATTACCGAAATTTGGGGACTCAGCAATGGGTAATATGCCGTGATGATATATTTATTTATTTATGAAACAATAAATTTGTTTTACTTTTTTCGATATAAAATCATTTCAACAAAAATTCGTTTCGCCTATCTAATGTATATTTTATCCATATCAAGTCGCCTGGTAAAACAAAAAATAAAAGACCATCGGTCTTCCCGCCCATCTGCACCTTTGCTGGGGGCATCTAATATGAGCCACACTTTCTCGCTCTTACACCCATTGCCCTCCTGTGGCGAGAACGAGATAGAGGGATGGTATCTTTACGCTTTGTGTGGGGCAACAATACGAACGACTGGACGGTTTTTTATAAAATTTCAAATAAAAAATTCTCCTTCGTCTGCTACCTACAGTCAGTTGTCTTTGTGCTACACGTGGTGCAAGTGGCAGGCAACTGTTTACCAGCGAGGTGAGAGGTCTCATTGGCAGGTGTGGAGATGCGATATTGTTTCGCTTTCGCATAGCATGGTATGTTTTATGGATATATTTATAATTGTGCGCAATAAAATTTTAACAAGAAAAAAACCTAATTTGAATATTAAACATAATTTAAAGATAAGGCAATCTATTTTAAGTACTATAAATATATTAATTATGATTAACATAGTATAGTTTCCCAAATTGCTTAACGACATTAATCTGTGGTGCTAAGTACAAAACTGGATTTAAATATAAAAAGTATATTTTTTATTTTATTTTGTATCAAACACCTGGCATACTTTTAATAAAAAAATAATTGATTTAATATTAAATTTAAATATTTTAAAAATATTATTTTTTACCCAAATTTAGTGTGACGGAAGGTTTCTGGCACACCCACAAGTGGGTATTTATTTAATAATACAGGATGTAACAGCTAAACGAGCTACCTCAAATAATTTTTATATTATTAAAGATACAATAAAATATTATAAGACAATCTTATAGACTACGGGAGACATCCGGTTAGAGAAAAAAATATTTTTTGAAACCAGTGGTTCTCAAGTTACAATACAAAGTTATATTTTTTTAAATGGGATGATATATGACATATTTTTTAGGCCCATTCAATAGAGTTTTTTTTCTGAATTCAACCATGTAATCATTTTATATACTTACATAACAAAAATACTGAGAAATATTCAATTGAAATTTAAATAAAATTAATTTTTAAAGTCATTTTCAGTAGTAGGCTATGTATGAAAAACAAAAACTGCTATTTGTCAATTTGAATTATTTAGGATAGAAATCAAATAGAACACTTTCATAACGTTATTATATTTCATTTCACGTAAAAAAATAGGGATATAAATTCTGCCTTTTGATTGGTCAGAATGCACACCTAATTCACAAAAAAAAATATCACCTGTCAGTTGTCAATTATCAAATAAAATCTATAGAATTAAGTGATGTTTAACCATGTTTTGTTGTAATTTTTAATATTCAGGTCTTGTACATTTTTATAGGTAAAAATAATTATTATTGACAAAGTTTGGTTTCACGAATTTAAATTATTTATTTAATACATGTAAAAACGGTCGGCTATCAAGCGCAATCTACTGTTTTCTTATGTGAAATAAAGTACAACAAATATTTGTTTTATTTTAATTTAAGCTCAGTTGTTTTTAATAAAATTAGGACCGTGTCATACGGACTTTAAAGTGTATTGACATAACACAATTTCTGCAAGTAAATAATAACTGGATTATGACGTCAAAAGGAAAACAATTTTTATAGAATCAAATTTTTACAGACAAGAGTGCTAAAATTTAATTTCATAGTTCAGGGCGTTTAATAGTTTCATGCAGATATTTTGAGTAAAAATAAACAATAACATATGGTTTAATTAATATCCATGGTTTTTGTTGTAGTTTAATTTTTCAAGCGATTACAAGAAGTCAAAATTCCAGAAGTTAGTGAGTTTTTTGTTTGTTTAATGAATGTTGGCTCCCTGGTGAGTACCTGTGGTACGTCACTGGCTTGCCTCTCCACCTCCACCTGTGTGGCAAACACGTGTCCTCCTACCACACACGTGCAAGCCCCCACTGTTCGACCAATTATAGTAACATACAATACACCCTCAACAGAACACACATATACTCACATGCTTCTATTATTACGAAACCAATTGTCTTCTACAACTATGCCAATATAGATTAATTTGTGAATTTTAAGTTGTTCTTACACTACTGCAAACTTAAGCCTCTTTGACACTCATAAATTATTTTATTTTGGAATCATAAGCTTGTTTATTTGCATTCAAAAGCGGGTGCAATTTGGCTTTTATCGCCCGAGGGCCTATAAAGTTGCAAAGAAACAGATATACAAATTAAAATTGTGGTTTATGGATAAATGTCAGACAATATAATAAATTCATTTTTTGAACACCGCCACTTGAAAAACTTTTCATATTTTTTCTAGTACGTATGTTGTCACAAAATAATTTTAAATTAATGTGATTTAATATAAAAACAAGCAATGTCCCCATTTCGTAATTTTTAAATTAATAATTTAATTAATATCTATGTAAAATAAAATTCATAAAAATTGATAGAAAATAGTGCAAAATCTCGCTGCTTCGCGTAGTAATTTTTGTACATATTAATTAAATATATTTCTAAACTATAAAAAGTAGTTCTGAATATTTCAATATCAAACAGAAGTTAACAAGTAACAATCTAAAAATAAAACTTAGGTTTATGCAAGTCTGCAACACCCTAATGTTAACACGCGCTGAGAAGCATAATTTCACGATTTTATTAATACTTTATTTTATTGAATAAATAAAATAGCGAATTTCAACACGTTGGTGCTACCACCAAGCAACAAAAATTTATACTACTAGGCTCATAGAATGTTTAAATATAATAATATAACATGCAAATGTATTTTATATGTGTTTTTAAAATAATTCTTGTGGTGTTTTCTCCACTATACCTGTGAGTGCCTATGAGATGGCGTCTGATAACCCTTCTCATACAATAATATACACAATATATTTATATTTAATTATGTATGAAACTATAAAAACCAATAATCTGAAGAATGTTGTTGAAATATAATAACATACAATTTTATACCTATAGGTTAAACAAAATAAAATAAAACTCTGTATGTACCACAGATATAATCAAGATTATAACACTTAATACATAGTTATACACAATCAAATAGTTATTAAAATTATTATTGTGAAACAGTCTTTAGCGTTGTTGAAAAGGCAACAAAAGAACTTTTAATATTTTACAATTATATAAATTGCCTTTGGTGCTCTTTCCAAAACAGCCCGTAACCCCGTAAGGTATGGTAAAGAAAACTCCCTCAAACCCTCAAAGGACACATATATATCGTCATTACCTACCAAAATCTACGAATTGAAGCAAATTGACACATCTAGAAATGTGTAACAAAACAAGCAATAATAATTTAAGTATAAATAAATAACAAATAAAATTCAAATAATTTATAATAAAAATAAAATAAATAAACAACAAAATATACAAAATATTTTCGTAGAAAGATGAGTTGTATTTTATGTTTATCATTATATATTTATGTTGACTTGTATATTAGAAAACACTTTAAATAAAAATAAAACTACAAATAAACGATAAATTAATAAATTGTAATAATTATGTGTCCAAAGAAAATAATAAATAAGGAAAATATGTACAAAATCTTATTGTACAGAGACAGGGGGATGTACATTTATAATATTGTAACGTTTATTTATTTGCGTGAAGTGTAAAAATCGGAGATATACTCGTATTTGATTAAAATAAATAGTTTATTTAACGATAAATAATTGAGAAAAAGATAATAAAAATGACGATCACTATGATTAAACAAATATAAACTAATTTAAGACTAAGAATATAAATATTAAATAATTAAACACAAAGATTATTTATTTATTTAAACAATTAACACAACGCACTATTTATTTACACACGATATTTATTTCACTAATTATTTATTTCATCATTTATTTCACACCACTCAACTGCTTGACTTCAAATAAGTGCACAGAGTCGGCTGTATATAGCTCGCTATTCATCTAGAAAACTCTAGAATATTTCTTGTAACGTTCAAGAATAATGACATCGAATACAAAAGGATCAGACGAGCGCGAGTAATTAAGCTTATCTCGACGGTTGTTTACATAGCTGTACGTTCAATAATTACGCTCCTGACTGATCTAGACCGGTCTCAACAATGGCTCGGTCATGGGATCACTACACTCAGTGGCGTCGGGTAAACGCTCGCTACCATACATTATCATTGCATTTTTGTTCTTAATATATTATACTAAGTGGCGTTTTCTCTATGTAAGCAAAGCATATACAGGGTGTTAATAAAAAAACTTTACACACTTTAGCAGGTGATAGTAGAGATGAAAACAAGAAAAAAATTCTAATACACTTAGGTCCAATACTCATTAGTTTTTAGAAAATTTATGTATGGAATTTGTACATAATACACAGGATTGACGGAAGGTATTGTGCTGGCCACATCAGATTTAACAACTAAGGACTCTAGGTGTTTACGATCAATTGTAAACAAAGTTGCAGCCGTCGTCGAAGAGACTCACGCACTTGATCGTAAACACCTAGAGTCCTTAGTTGTTAAATCTGATGTGGCCAGCACAATACCTTCCGTCAATCCTGTGTATTATGTACAAATTCCATACATAAATTTTCTAAAAACCAATGAGTATTGGACCTAAGTGTATTAGAATTTTTTTCTTGTTTTCATCTCTACTATCACCTGCTAAAGTGTGTAAAGTTTTTTTATTAACACCCTGTATATATATACAGGGTTTAACAGATATAAGTACATTAAATTTAACCAGTGATAAAACTCGTTGAGAGCAACAATATTTCTTAATAACTTTTTTTCGAAATCTCACTTTTTTTTAGCCCCCCCCCCCATAAATTAACGAGTCGTTTAGGTATTTTCATAATAATTTGATCCAGTGGCAAAAACAATGAAATAATTGTTTTTGACAAATGTGAGTTGTCAACTTTTTCAAATAAATTTTGACAAATAAATCGATTAATAATTATTTTAAAAGTTATAATCAGTAAAAATGCTTGCCTTTACGGATAGCGAGTATACAGATATTGTGCTGGCCTATGGTGAAGCTCAGGGAAACGCTGCCCAAGCCCATCAAATTTGTAACGTTTTCCGAATCGTCATCTTCCAAATATTCGTATCTTTGTACATGTTGTTTAGCATCTCCGAGATCATGGGTCCTTTTAGCTTGCTGCTTAAGATCGAAAAATAGCACTACAACAGAAAGTGTCACATATGACAAATTTGAGGATATTGAAAGAACAACAGTTACATCCTTGAAAATGCAGCTACAAGCAGAAAGTATTACATATGACAATTGGAGGATAGTGGAAGAACAACAGTTACATCCTTGAAAATGCACCTACAAGCATACTCTACAACAGGCAGATGCTGGAAAGAGTAGAGGATTCATTTCGTCGTCGCCTTCATTGATAATGACCGTGGCCATTTTGAACATTTATTGTGATTTCATTTATGCCTGCATCAATTAATCATCTTTATGCGTTTTCTTGTTTCGTCAATTGTAGTGTTGTTCTCCGTCGACTTCATCCTATAAATATCCTAACATTTTTTGATTGTTTAACCTGTTGTAACAAAAATTTAACGCATGCTTTTTATCTTCTCTGATTTGTGTATTGTTTCATCTTCTGGTGTATCTGTCAATTTATTCAAAAGTTTCTAATCATTGTATTCAGTCGCAACCACAGACCAAAAACACACTCATGGCGCATAATGCTCGTCACAACAGCAACGAAAACTCAGCTGGACAGCTGTTTGTAGACGCACGCGTAAATAGTTCCATTTTGAATTTTGGCATTATGCAACGCGCTCTACGTTGCCGAAATGCATTTGTTTATTTTATTCAACTATAGGTGGGTAATGAAATTTGTGACAAAACTTTGAAGAATTTTAACAAAATATTTAGAAAGTTTATAAGAAAAAAATATTATTACACTCGATGAGTTCTATCACTGGTACTTATTTCTGTTACTTCCTGTATATATATAAAGTTATCCAATCCAAAAAAGACTAATTCTGTTGCAATCTTTTTAAAAATTGTCATTGAATTTAGTAGTTATCTAGGTATTTACTTGATAACTACTAACAAACAAATAATTAATTATTATACATATTTACTTGTTTATTTGGCGGACAGAAGTTTTTAACTTCTGTTAAAATATTTTACAATAAATAAGTTACAAAACAATAAAACTAAATATATTATTATTTTATTGTTGCTACATTTGTTACATTTTCCAAATATGTAGTTTTTTTAAACATTTAAACATTTCGCCGAATTTCAAATGATATGACGCCAGACCTTCAATATATGTGGACTTTAGGCTTAGCATCGGTATTGCAGCATACGATTTTGATATTTTCCGCTTACTTGAAATGACAGCAATACTATTTTCATGGGCGTACCTTTCGAATTTTGTCAGCTGTCATAAGAATAATCCTAAGAATCATCATACGTTCATCTGAATGAAAATATGCTTCAAGAAAAAAATTATTACGCTCTTCATTAAAAGCCATAATGAAAAGAAATTACTAACAGATTTTTCACGAAGTTATGCAAAACAAAAATATCAAATGACTCATCATACGGCAATGATATTACTCAAATATCATGTACCTGTTATAATCTACAATAGAGTTTTTTTTATTTGTTTCATAATTATTTTCAATTTTTTCTTCCCAAAAAATTAATAATTTGTTTTATGCATGTATGCATACGTTCACTTCGTCATGTTGTACCCGTCGCGAGCTCTGATTCGCTAAATTGAAATTTGTGAACTTGGTGAGGGGTGACGGATGAACGACGGACAGAGTTCGTCAAGTTTCAACTAGGTCGGTGAGACATACGTTGTTTTAATCACGTGGTTTTGTTTTGTCAATAAAATGGCATCGAAATGCTCAGGAATCATTCGAAAGTAATTTATATGTATAATATTACCTGTCACTCGTTCTCAATTCTTCCATTAAATTCTTTCCATCATTTTAATGTCAAAAACGGATAATGTTCACTGTATGCATGTGAACGTACGTTTTTATAATACGCTGCGACCGATACGACGTGACGGATTGAACGTATGTATGGAAACTTAGCTTTAAACAAAAGCATGTAGACTTGTTATATATCATTGAAAAGCTTATAAAATAAGAAAAAAGATAAGACTATTTTCAACATAGGTTCCCATTTAAAAAAATCTATATCTCGAGAATTATTAAGTTTTCGAAAAATCTACTTACGCCATTTTATTCTACGCAAAAAACGGTAAAAATGGTCTAAACATTTTTTTTAACTGCCATAATAAATAAGATATGAGATATTTTCGAAATTAGCGAAAAACGAGTTTTTGTCTGCAGTTCAAAAACAAAAGAAGATCGAACATTCTTGTGGCGACTATTAAATTTTTCTCGAAAAGTTGACTTGCAATGTGCAAACGGTTTTGCTCTGTCGTTAATATTACCCGAGATATCTTACCTCGAAAATGAGACACCTGTACTCTGACATCACAGGAATTGGTAGTTGTTTTTCATGACTATTTATAGCGCAAATCTTTTTATTTGATTATTTTCGAAAATTAACAATAATTTCTTATTGGTTTTATTACTATGAAAAATATTCCATAAATTTTTTAAAAAATCTGAAACCGGTTCATTAATCAAAAAACTTTGGTTCTTCTGGTATATATTTGTTTTGATTTATTGTGGACAAAATTTGACAATAAATGATCTTGCATAATATGCATGTCTTTTCATTGTCTTTGCCATCTCAAATGCATAGGTCATGTACAACGCATAATGCGTATAAATATAGGAATTTTTATGAATGAGCGATAAATATACACAAAACAATGTATTATTTCCCTTATAAATCGCTGTTTATTTCAACCAGACAAATCAATGAAAAATATCTTCGAAACTGCTTCGAAGCAGTTTGACTATCTTTGAAGGAACAACGAATCTCTAATCAGAGTCCACATGGAACTATGTCAGCACACAAACACATACTTTATATGTGCTGTCTCTCTCTAGCGCATAGAAGATATAGAATATGATATGATAACGTTTGTTGAACATGAATGGCGAGACAGTTCGTCACAATCCAGTTTTAGGGTCAAAATTGAGTGACCCCTTGACCATAAAATAAAGAACTGGATAAATCCAGATGTGTTGACTTACTAGAATGAGATAAATTTTATTTTAGGGGTCGTGGGTTCATAGCATGCCCCCTGCGTACATATACTTCGATAAGAACATATACAGGGTGCTAACATTTAAGAAATTATGAAAATATTATTAGAGGGAGCGTGAATCATGTTTGCCTTGATGCCTACCGACGGACGGGTAATGAAGAGCAGCCATATTGTGCTGTTCCATTACTGCAGCTCAACACAGAGTACGGGGGTGGATTGAAAAGTTTCTGGAATCACTGAGAAGGCCTTGGTTTTTCGAAAACAATCTTATGTCGTTGTTTTATTTAACTCTTCATATGAACTGTCAAGAAATTTCAGACTAATCGTGAAAAGCGGCTGTGTCGATTTACCTAGCGTTAAATCGATAATGGATAAAAACGAAGTTCGTGCGGTGATCAAGTTTTTTATTTGGAAGGAAAGACGGCAACGGAGATCATGATCAGGTTGGATGCTGTCCTTGGGAATGCTTCACCGTCGTTTTCCACGGTGAGTTTCTGCGTTTCGGAATTTAAGCGTGGCCAAACACACACCTGTGACGAGCCACGTTCAGGTCGCCCAAAATCGGCTACCACACCGGAAATTGTGGATAAAGTCCATGATATGGTTCTGGAAAATCGCCGAATGAAAGTGCGTAAGATTGAGGAAGCTATAGGGATCTCTTATGAACGTGTAGTTCATTTTCTACATAATGAGCTGGGCATGAGAAAAAATATGCGCCAGGTGGATACGGCATTTGCTTAATTCGGAGCAAAAGCGCACGAAGTAATATATAGGAGAGGACTCTCGTACTCAAACATGGCTATGAAATGTGGCTAGAGAGAGATAGACTATAAATACAGGCGGTCATGTGTGTGTGTGTGGATCCTCTGGGCGCTCTAACTCAAATACTATCATTCAGAAAATTTTGAAACCATGTATGTCGAACTTATTCTAATATGGAAAGTAGCCATTAGATTTTGGTGTAAATCGGATAACCGGAAATGGCACTTTACTTGAAGCTCAAAATGGTTTTTCTTCAAAAAATACCCTTAAATGTTATTTTTCGCAATTTATATTATTATAAAAATTACAGATTATTAAATTTTCTACAGGTTAGCATTAATACTTTTTCTATATATTTTATAGATAAATTTATAAAATAATCTATAATTTAAATCCCGAACTCTATGCTTTAAACACAACTCCTCGGTTACACAGTTCAGCTCAAATGTATGTAAATGGCAGATAAATGTCACTGTCAAAAATAATCATTTCAAATTAATAACAGTAACGTCTTAAAAAGAAAATTTTAACTAGAATAATAGTTACATGAAAAGAAACTTAAGTTTCCAGCATTAGTAAATATGTAGGTACGTAGTTAAATTAATAAAAATTTACAATTTTGTTCACAACACCCTGTATGTGTAAGTAACACATTTAAAAACCGTGATATTTACTTTCCTAACTTATGACTGATAATAATATCATCCTCAAATATTTCCATCTCTTTTTACACCATACTAATAATCATATGTCTGTCCTTTTCTTTGTTCGTAATTTAATCCATTTGTTATCGAGTTCCCAAGATATATTGTCGTCGTTCTGTGCCAATCGGCATTATATATTGTCACTATTAAATAGTAAACATTACAAAGTGTAAGAGTATTATAGTAAAAATGATTGTGTATGATACTAGGATGGTTAGCGGATATCCGTTACAGTACTGCAACCCTCTGTACAAACCATTTGTACCTCAAGGGTTTCCGGAATACAAATATCCAGGGTATTACGGAATGATGGAAATTAGCGAAGAAGTAATTATGCCCGCCAGCCCAACAAGTGTACAAGTAAGAAAATGAATTATTTATTTAAATTTCATATTTATACCCTTTTAGTTTATATATGTTCTGTATATTATATTTAAACCCAATGTTAGGTATCCTCATTACATATATTTTTTACTTTTGGTATAATTTAAAATTAAATTCGACGGTCACGATCATTATTCTACGTGCACTTTTGTACAAATAGAAATTAATAGGGGCTCCATTGTTAAATATGGGAAAAGGGGTCCAACAAAATTTGGGAAACACTCTTTAAGATTTTAGTGGCATGTCTTCATGGATTCAATAGACGCCAATTCCTCTACAATTTACAAAATTAATATTATTTTCTTCTTCTTTTTCTTAGAGTGATAGCGACGCATCCCTGTCGTCCACAGACGTCCCTCGCATCCCATCAAATCCTTTATCGAGCAAACCAAAGTCGTCAAGTGAAGTAAAATGCGGCTGGAGGCAATGCGGTCTCTGGTTCGAATCCCTGGATCAATTAGCGACACATGTCTCGAAGACTCATGCGTCTAGTGGACTTAGTGGACTGTTCTACTGCGGTTGGGAAGGGTGTACAAGGAATATGAAGGGCTTTAATGCCAGGTAAGAAAAAAATACACACTTTCAAAAAATATAAAAATTCGTACGAAGCCTGTCAAAAAAATTCCGACCTTCAAATTTCCCACGCAAAGATGGTAGGGCGGCGCCACTTTCCACAGTGGAGGGTGACATTTTCATACGCATACCTGAATTTTCGCTTCACCATCGGGTGCGTCAGTCGCTTCTGTGTGTGGTGTTGTTGCAAGTATTCGTCAGATTTCCCTCGAAATGACTGAATGTGTTGAGCAAAGATCTCCAGGCATAGCTGCTTGCGACTTCTGATTATTCTGAAATTAAAGAGGCTACTGAAAGGGTCCCGTTTGGAGAGTAGAGATAATGCGGAACGCGACAGCGGAGCTGCAGACCATCGCAAAATAATGTTTCCAGCAACTGAAGTATCGGTGGGATAAATATGTGGACGCATAGGCCTTTCTTTGAAGGGGATTAGGGTTCCAATTCCGTCAAGGACGCAATTTTTTTTCCCCAGCCGGAGGTGGGATTCTTTTTAGACAGGCGTCGTGTACAGGGTGTTCATTTTATTTTGTCCTCTATTTCTATCTTGAGAACTATAAAAGCTACGAGGTCGATTAAATTAGCAAACAATTTCTATTTTATAAGACTATTTTAATGAGTATAATTTTTTTTTTCAATCAGTGGTTCACAAATTGTGGAGATCAACTTTGTTATTTTAAATGGAACTATTTGTTTTTTATTTGCTTATTCGATAAAGATTTTTTTTTCTGAATTCAATGATATAATATTTACATACCCTTAACGACATTTTTTTTTAAATGCATGTTTAAATTTATATTAATTTTATTTTAATATGACTAAAATAAGTGTGGTATGAATGATATAAAAGAATGTGAAAAATAATTACTTTGTAACAAAAAGTAACAAACACATAAATTAACAAATTCTACTCAAAAAGTCCTCCATTTCCGGTCAGAACACTCAAAATGTGAATCTATTTTCACACTTATTTTAGCTATACTGAAATAAAGCTAATATAAATCGAAATATGATTTTTTTTCAAAAAAATTGTTATCTAAGGGTATTTAAATATTATATCATTGAATTCAGAATAAAATAAATATATCATTACGGCATATTACCCATTTCTGGGTGTGCCAATCTGCTTTGAACACAGATGTCGGTAATGATGATGACATATTTGTACCGTGCGGGCGTTTACTAGGTGTCACTTCACGGGCACTCATTGCTGGCGTGGAGAGTGCAGCAGAGGGGTAATTTTTTTGCCATTTAAAATACGTAATATTTGGCATTGGTCGGGATTGAACCCGATTCCCCAGATTTTTAACCAGACATTCAGGTTCGCGACCACGAGATCCCCCAGAATAATAAAAAAAATCTATTTAATAAGGAAATAAATATATAGTCCCATTTTAAATAACAAAGTTGGTCCCTACAGTTTGGATTCTGACAATTTCACGCTCATTAAAATCGAAATTATTCCAACAGTGGACAAAATAAAATGAACTCGATCCGTCAATTTAACATTTTTGGCCGTGAAACATCATCATATTACAACAATTTTAACGATAAAAAAATAATAATAATTTCCTTTTCAGATACAAAATGCTAGTCCACGTTCGAACCCACACAAATGAAAAACCCCACCGCTGTTTCCAATGCAACAAATCATTCTCCCGCGCAGAAAACTTAAAAATCCATTCCCGGTCCCACAGCGGGGAAAAGCCCTACGTCTGCCCTATTCCTGGGTGCGGGAAAGCCTACAGCAACTCTAGTGATCGTTTCAAACACACACGCACACATCAGGTTGACAAACCTTACGAATGTAAAGTACCTGGATGCATCAAAAGATATACTGATCCCAGCAGTTTGAGAAAACACGTTAAAACTTACAAACATGAAGGAATAGTGAATAAAGTGGAAGAAAAAGAAGAGACGATGAAGAATTTCGACGAGAAAGTTATGAATTTTGAAGAAAAAATAAATGTGGGTTGTAAATGTTCGCATGGTTGTTGTTTAAAAAGTTGTCTAACAAAAGCAGCTGAAATTTTTAAATTAGGCGCGCTTTTTGGAAATACCGGTATAGATTCTTGGGATAAGTTTTTAATTCAACAAAATGATTACAGAAATAATCAAGTTATGGAATGTGATGGACCTTTGGACTTGACTGTCCATAGGAAATAATTTTTTGTATGTGTGATGAAATATTTGATATTTATTAGTGTGATATTTATTTGTTGATGTTTGTATGTGTTTTTTACTTAATAAATTATAACAATATATCTATATTCTCTTTTATGTTTTGTAATTATTACAAATACGTCGCTATTGCCAAAAATTTTCAAGAAAAAAGTAGTAATATACAAGGTAATGACTAGTGCTGTGAGGATCCGACAAAACTTGGATCCGAGAACCCGGATTTCAAAATATCCGGATCCATGAATATGGATTCAAATTCCAATACTCAGATCCGGATCCAAAATCCGATACTCAGATACGGATTCAATATCCGATACTCAGATCCGGATCCAAAATCCGATATTGAGATTTAGATCCGAGATCCGGATAATTCAACATTCAATTATCCGGATATTTTTAGATATGAAACCGAAACTATCCGGATCCGGATCCCACCACTAGTAATGACCGGCACAACCGATCGTAGGACTTTAACATGTAAAATCAGACCTCCGTAATTTCCTGCTTCCCTAATTATTTTAGATAAAAAAGCTTCAAATAAAAGTTGTACAAAACGTTTTCTTCTTTAGGTTGTTCGTTTTCGTTAAGACTGTTTGTTCGGAGCTATTATTTGTAACTGTTTTGTTGTGGATTTTTACTCCCTACAAATGTTGTACCGTATTGTTAAGGCCTATTTCTGCTACTTGACATACCTACACCTATAAATACTACAATCCTGCCTTGCCTGCACCATGGAGAACCCCGATTTCCGGACCACGAAGGTCGGCGGCCCATCTTGCACAGGACACCGCACAATTATACAGATAAGCCCAACAATTAATATCTCAGTCCACTGTTCATGTTATTTGTTTTTTTTTTATCGTTTTATGTGATTATATGTGCATACCGAAAATATTATTTGTGAAATTGTTGCGAATATTATGTACTTTTGAGAGAAGTGACTCACGCGAGAGTTCGGTGTATTTTAGAGATTACGTTTAGGGAAAAGGAACAAGGACTTGCCCTTTAGACTTTAGATCTTTTTACCTTCCGTCACCTCTAGGTAAGGACGGTATTATCTTTGGTCAAAAAATTCGGTGGTTAGTTTTCATTGAATAAGCACGTTTTAGGGTCTTTACAATACGATTTTACTATTTTTACGATGATGTCTGTATGTGTGTGTTCGTGTGTGTGTGTGTCCCCGCCTTTTCGGACACGATGTCTCCAATACTAGAATTCCAAAAATTACAATTCTTGCGTATTCCTCTTCCTTACAACCATATGCAGACCTGTTTAGATTTTGGTTATAATTGGTCAACCGGAAGTACCCTCATTTGAAGATTTTAATAGTTTTTCTTGGAAAACTCAGTTAAATGTTATTATAACATAAAGAATATATTATTATCTATACGATTTGATTGCATTTTATATTTGTTATTCAACAGATATAGAGTTAAAGAAGAATAAAGATAATAAATTTGATATAAATTTCATAATTCAGCCAGCTATGCTAACTAACCATGGAAACTGCTAATATATTCAGGTAATTCAAATTGACAGATGTCAGTATCAATAAAATGTAAATCAATGAAAGAAAAAGGGAAGTAACTCTAGTGTTAGAAGTGTCTAGATATAAGAGAGACGATTACATTGGTTTGAACATGTTATGAGGAGAGATGAATATATTAATAGAAGGTGGAAGAAACATAGGAAGACCAAATATAAGATGAAAAGACTGAATTGCAGAAGACTTGAGAGAAAAGGAACTGATTGAGGACGACACGGAAAACAAAAATGAGTGGAAGAAGAAAATAAAAAATAGCGACCCCTTAACGAATGGGAAAAACTAAAGAAGAAGATGTCAGTGTCTAGTGCAATTTGCATAGTTTTTTTATGAAATAACTTTACTGGAAATATAGGATCTTTTGCAAGAAAATTTATGTATGGGGCCGCGTGCAGTAACATGATTTTGCTGACTTTGGCAAGCAGATATGGGGACCTGTGTCAAAATGACAGCAATTAATTATGTCCATAACTGACAAGTGTTATAATTTTTCATTCAAAATTTCATAATTTTCTTATTTCATGTGGTTTGTTTGTTATCATGAGTATGGAATTCAATTGCCGAGAAAGAGAATCACATAATACCAAAAATTTAGAAACTTTCGCAAGAAAATTTATGTATGGAATTTGTACATAATACACAGGATTGACGGAAGGTATTGTGCTGGCCACATCAGATTTTTTTATTTTATTTAATAGCACGACATATTCGCGATTGGTATACCAAACTGCGTCATATATTAGGGTTTTGCGCTATTTAGTAAGAATTTACGTACCAGCGGTCTACCACCCTTCAACCACGCTGTGCCTTCCCTACGGGGAGCATTTTAGAAAATTGCCTCAGAATATACAACCGTCCGTGTACTACTTACGACAATATAGTTCGCATGTTAGTATACGTCCTGCATTTATCTATTGTTTTGATTTTTGTCTTTGCTCTACACCCCATGATATTCAGAGACGTAGCCAGGATATTATTGTAGAGTGGGCCAAAAAATATTTAGGTGGGCCACTAATCAGAAAGTTATGTACTGCTAATTATCTTTGTCGTTAGAACACAAATAACCAAAATTTGATTTTTAGTCATATAATTTGTGAAGCATATGTATAGTGTGTTAAGAAAAAACCTAACTCGGAGTAGGGACAGAGAAACGTATGTCTGATCATTATTCAATTCAAAAGTTAAGTTGTTAAAATTGATCTTGAAATATAGCTTTAAGGAGAAGTATAACAATGAAGGATAGTGAAATTCGCAGCTTTCTAAAATAATATTCAAGAAGAAAAGGTTTGATTTCTTTCTATAACATTTTTGTATTTTTGATAATATCTCATGTCAAATTGACATTTAATTAAATATTTTTAAATTGACATACGTTTCTTTATTCATAGCCTACTCCGAGTTAGGTTTTTTTAACTGTACATACGTATTATAACAGATATTAATTCATAAGAATTTGTTTAACATTATTAAAAAATTCTCCATATGCATTAAGGACAAGTTTTGTAAAAAAAAAAACAGACGGATAGTTATACTTAACAAATAAAAGATTATATTATAGCAAATACTATAAAAAAAATGTAATTACATATTATATGCAAAACAAATGATGAAATGCATTGAATAGATATTATATCTTTGTAAAGTACAGTAAAATAAAACTACTGTTTCTTTTACCATAAATGTCATTATTGTTTTGGAATGAGAAATGCAGTTCAAATAATGTGCGTGAACAGTTTTTTCTCTTATTTGACTTTTAAAGCCGTATTTTATAAATGCACGCGAGGCACACAAAGACACTTTTACTCCGAATGACACATTATATTTTTTCTTCAAACGTAAATATTTAAAGAAAAATATCTACTACTGACGTTACATTTTACGTAAATTACGTTTGCGATTTCAATTGCCCTGTAGCTATGGATACTTATTTGTTCCCTTTTGGTTATAAACATTGAAATGAATTTTTTCACGTTTTGACGTTTACATAAAATCTGTGCAATTTTATATCCTCCTTGTGTGCAATTATGTCGGAATTTGAAGGATTATAATGTAATGTAAGTCGCCTGAAGTTCAATTGAATGGAAATCTAATAGTGTGGCTGAAAGATATGTCCACGAATCACTGCAAATCAATATAATCTTTTCTTATCACTTTAATTCTAAGTATTCTTATGCTGATTACCGTCCCTGTAATTGTAATCTGTAAGTCTGCTATTCTTTAATAATGTTATTTCTTCAAAAGTAAACTCTGTTTATATTCCAATTCACAGGTTATATATTTAAATTTGACTTTTGACAGCTATGAATCGTATTTAGTAACTTTATTCTTAGGTTACCAAGCGTGTTATAGTGACATTTAGGGCGATATTACAGGTTTCTTTTATTGAGACAACTTCGTATTCGTTGATTCTGTATAGTTTCTATGGATATTTATTTATTTTATTTCTACGCCGGCGGCGTAGAAATTAGCTATTTCTACTCCGGCGGCGTAGAAATTAAACTTCTACGTTGTGAATCAAGTCACAAAAGATGCTACTTTTATGACGTTTGAAGAAAAAGAAAATGTTTTTAGGTCACAGAAGAGCATAAGATACAAAAAAGAACAAAATTACAACTTTTAAACCTTCTTCGTTCGTCTTTTTAAAATGCGGACTCTATTTTCAAGTACATAATCCAGAAAATAACGAAACAAGTAAATCAAATAACACATGTTTAAATTTATAATGGCACGCCAAATAGATACTCCGTGCGTTTGTATAAAAATTAAAGATATGTTGAATGACATAGATTTCCAATGACAATCAAAACTTATAAAATACATAGTTTTTTATTCATTATTTTATTAAATTGCTTATTGGCGACAAAAGTTATTGTAACATATTTATATATTTTTACAAGTGTTGAAACAGATCAATTTATGTGACTATAATTATTAGCGAACTCCATGGTTTGTTTGAAAACAAAATCTGCTTAACAATGAAGACATTATAAATCGCTTTTAATTTAGATGAAGTTTAATAAAACAAAAATAATGGTGGACCCCATCAACAATTTTGGATCATTCGGGGACGTTTTAATAAGTTTGCGGAAAAGGATTGAAAATATTAACAATATTTATTTATATAAATTCAGTACAAGTTCATAAAAATACCCTAACTATATTTAAGTTTATACAATTTAAAAAGATACTGGGAGTAATATTTATTGTAAATTGAATAGAAGATTGAAAAACGAATATTATATCTTTAGTTTCGTCTATTTTTTGCTGTAATACCATTCAAAATTTCAAAGATCTAAAACCATCCATCAAACTTTTCTTTAAAGTATTTTCACTGTCTTTGCAGCAATCTTACTGTCTTTATAATTTATAACAGTCTTTACTGTCTTTGCAAGAGCTCTTGCATGCCATCTCTGATTACTTTTAAGTGTTGAAGATCTGTGTTTATGATATCGACAAGATGTGCAATGCCGTCTTGTTCCAATCTCAAGAACTGTTTAATGTCTTCTTGCACACTAGGCTCCATGCTATATCGCTCTGAGGTGCTTACTTGTCCGTTTTGGTTTAAGATGCGGATTTGTGCTAGCAGTTCGTTTAACCGACCCTAGATAGCATTATAAATTAGAAAACGGTTCCTCACAACTGAAAGCAAAACTTGACTCAAATAATAATAAAACTTACTTTGAATTGTGTAGGGACGCTTATTTGCGTCTGCATATTTTCTAGCTGTCCTTTAAGAACTTCTTCTTCAGGCTGTAAAGCCAATCCGGCTTTCCTAGTTACTTCTTGTCTCACCAAAATCTACATAAAATAGAGTCATTAACTATTTTTACCTCTCGCTCTGCAGTTACTGACATTACTGAAAGATTTTTCTGGGAGGTACGTGTACATTTAATATCGTCAATGAATTTGAAGAATCTTGAATATATTAGAAGAGTACGACAAAATTTCTCATAGAACGATAGAATAGATACAATTTGAATTATTTGTGTGTACATGAAATGCTAATAGTATATTATGTTACTAGGAGTAGAAAGCCGTCTTTTTATGTTGAACCCAGCTATTGCGGCCGAGGCGCTAGCCGAGGCCAGGCAAGCTGGGTAAAACACAAAAAGGGCGCTCTGCTCCGAATAACATATACTATTTTTTCTTCAAGTGTTTCAAAGAAAACTGGGGATTTTTTATATTTTTCTAGAATTGTTTTAATTATAGCGTTTGCAATTTCAGCCATAGTTGGCTGTGTACACTACAAAACACAAACGATACAACTGTTAAATAACAATTTTTCAATATGGTCTGTGTTGCTGTGACGACTGCTGCCGCCAGCGGTGAACTAAGAAGCTAACATTTTTTTACTAGTACAAAAATGAACAACATTGTTGTACTAGTAATAAAATGAATATCTTCTATAGTGTGTGTATAGTAGCATAATATGAATATTATTGTACACTTGAAGAAAAAATCCTTTCTTATGTAACATAAAATGGAAATGACGAGAGGTATTGTGCTGGCCACAACAAATTTTTGTTTTCTGAAAGTCTGATGGGTCTCGTGGCCGTGTGTTTAAATGGCACAAAAGTGACCTCTGTGGTATACTTCCCACACCAGCAATGAGTGCCGTGTGGTGACGCCTGACAAACGTCCGCACAGTACGAATATGTCATCATCATTACCGATTATCTTCGTATAAAGCAGATTGGCACACCCATCAATGGATAATATGCCGTGATGATATACGAGTATTTTTAAGTCTGACTTAAAAAAATCTATATCATTTTGTAGTCTTCACAGTACATAATAAAGAGAAGTATTCCGACGTAGCGGTCAAGTGTATCGCCAGAACGCAGGCAGTTGTGTGCGAGAGAGACAGAAAAAGGTGTCTATTATGCCGTGCGCTACCGCGTTAACTGAATAAAAATGATTCATTAATACTTATATAATTATATATATTATTATATATTATATTATTTTAATAATAATTTTTATGCTGTAGACATATTTTCAAGTTGATCAATTTTATTTAATATGTCTTAATCATTTAACTGTTTGATTTTTTGTCGTGCAGCTTTTAGTTCATCAATTATTTTATTCTTAATTTTTAGCCTTTTCTGCACTTGTCTCATACTGTCTAATCGTCTGCGCACTAACCGATTCTTAGAAACTGTATTTATTTTAAGTTTGTTTTTGAAATTTACGGTTGCTTTTTTAGATTTCTTACAAAATGTACAATTAGATTTATTGTTGCTACTTTCAGAAATACAATCTTCCAACAAATATGGACAACTAACGTGTCTCCACACTTATAGGCAGTGATCTCTGACATATTTAATTGGACTGAAATTTGTAGGACTTTCAGCTATACCAATTCCACCGTAGAAAACGGCGGTATTATGTAATTTATTTACAATATCTTGTATTTCTTCTATGTTAGAGGGGTTTTCAGTTTTACCATAAATTATTAAGTGATCAAATATATAAATGTTCATCGTATTTGGAGTTAATACAATTTTTCTTTTTATAACTGTTTCACCAAATTTTAAAGTAGTCATTTCAGAAATAGAAATTATTTTATCTGTAAATCAAGTAAATTAGGTACAGAAGCAAGTTGATCTACAATTGTCTCTAGATCCATATTATTATTTACTACATCACAAGCCAATGAAATTTTTGGACAATAAAATAATGTTACTTTAAATTTAAATTAAACTAACTTGTTTCTGGTTCAATTATTTCTCTTTTTTGTCAATTAAAGCATGTCGATATAGTGAACGCCGCTGTTTTATGTCTTTTGACAAATATTTTGGGCAATTCGGGAATATCCTGCGATAACCTTGGGTATGCTAGTGAATACTTAAAAAATTGTATAAATATTTAAGACAGATTTTGAAAATACGTATATGAATTATGCTTACTGAATACGTTTCAGTTGTTACTTCCTTAATAATATACTAAGGTTGAAAATGCTTTTCACAAATATAGTCTTTCGATGTTAATATTTTATCTTTTCGTGGTATTTACAATTGGGTACCTCTTACCCATTTTTATTAGTTTATTATATATGCTACTGTTAACACCATTAATAAACAAGAACTTGAAATCGTGAAAATAATATAGGAAAACTCGATAGCAACACAGTAAGCGAACGGAATACATAGACACCGTTTTCTGTCTTTCACTATCCTTCTCTCTCGCACAATTGTCTACGGACGGGCGACGCTCATCGCCGCTTGCAATCGGCTGGGTTACAATACCTGTATGTATCTTCTACCGTGGTAGTCTTTACATATGCCAATCTGGCTTTGCCGCTGGGTAATATTTTTCTTGGCCGAGATCTTACAGATATTAAGCGAACAATTTTAGCATAAAAACTTCCGCTATTGAACATAATTACGTGGAAAATTTGCCTCATCCACGACCCCAAAAATCAGTTTAACACAAAATAAAATTGAAGAAATTCACGACCTTACTGAACATGACTGGCGACTAATAAAGGATGAAATCAGCGGAAATAACTGGGATCATGAAATTCTCGCGTTTTGATTTTGTAATTTCATTCAAAAATGTATGAAAAGCAAGCGAATTAAAGAAAATGAATATAATGTACATCAAAAAGTGCTGTGATAAAGGATGTATGAGTATAACACAAATTCAAAAAATATTTCACAATCTTTGGCAAAGAAGAAAAAGTTGATCGATTATACGTATGGAAAGGAAATTTTAATATATCGCAAACCTCTGAGATGATAAATAATGATTGCTCTTTGCATTTCACAAGATTAAAATACAATTTTGCAGGTATGTAGTTTTGATACAATTATTGACATTAAAAAATATGTAATAGTATCATTGATTTTATTAATATTTGTCACAGCAGACTGCAGTTTCAAGTCAGAATAAGGATTTCCGAGTCAACGGTTTAAAAAAAAATACTTATTGGATATCCATGTTCATCATGTATAAGAAATATTAAGTAGTGAGTCGAACTGGACCCGAATCCCAAAACTCAAATTAATCAAAAAAATTCTAAAACCTGAACCCGAATCTTAATTTTCAATTTAAAAAGAGTGGAACCCGCATCCGAACCGATATTTCTTAACGGGTTACCCGAAATAAATAAGAGCTCACGGTAAACATATGCTATTATCCAACTTTTCAATTTTTTGCAAGATGAAAATCATATTACATAAGAGTAATGGGAAAATAACAAAAAAATGTAATATTACACCGGACTTGCATTCCTTAGTTAGTGCAAATTTCATTGTCTGTACCATCATAAAGTGAGTGTTGAACAATTACTTTCATTACTAAATTTTATTTTGTCTCCCTAAAAATTCAATAAAGGAAATTTATTAGAAGACATTTTATTATTCCAAAGTAACAATTATTTGGGCGTCAATAATTAGATTGACAAATCATTTCTATTTAAACCTTGCACTATTGTGATAGATACGTCTTTCTCTTTTTCCATTGATTTTTTTTAACCCGAACTGATATTAACCGTTATTTTAAACGGTTAACAGGAGCATATTTTTTTTTGATTTTGAAAACCGGAGCGATATCCCTAACCTTTATTTTGTTTGGAGTCGAAACCAAACCCGAACCTAAAAACAAAAAGGTCCGTGTCCCTGATATTAAGGTGAATATAATCGTTAATTTTCTGATTTTTATTACCCTAATATCAAAATGAAACTTATACATATAAATCGAGAACATAAAATTCAGTATCAGCCATATTTGTGACATGATGGGCACTGGCAAATGCTATTGGCTATTCGAACGCGCAAACCACGCCTTCAGTATGGCTGCGCTACCCGCTACCCAGCGCGTTTGTCATATATCTATTTTACTAGGCGCCATGAGAGACGTGTTAAAAATATTTTTAAGTTCGGTTTATATTTAATTAACTCTCAAATTATAAACAAAAAAGATTATATTTTAACTTACCCTTAGAACTCTATGTTGAAGTTCTAATAATTTTCTCTTCTGTTCTGCAATTTGAGCCACACTTGCTGCATGTCTCCTCCTTAATTCAATTATATCTTTGCTAACCTGTTCCAAAAACCCTCTATGCAACGAAGTTTCCTTTTCTTGGCATTTACTTCTACATTTAAGTTGTTCAAACCCTATCAATGGCACAGGAATATACTTCCCAGGATTCGGATTATCCAACTGCGCCTGTTTCCAGATTCTGATATCCACTCCTGTTGGCGGTTTAGAAAGATATTCTTTAAGTTGGTCACTGTCTGGTTTGACATGCGCATAAACGTTCTCAACGCCAAGACTAACGAGTTGTTGTTTTTGCATGGGTTGAAGGAGATAATTGGAGAGATCTGTAGCGAGAATTTTGCGGACAGATCCGGTAGAGCCTTTTTCCTCGACAAAGACTAGAACTTGGGCTTTTGATTCGCTAGTAGCACGAATTGTGTGGATTGTGAGAGAGAGGTTAGGTTTGTTGCCCATTACTGCTGTTAGCGATGAATGAAGCTGATCTTTTTGAGCTCTAAAATAGTAAAAATATACAGTGTATAAATTTTCTAACTTCCAAATTTTTATAGATTTCTGTAGCTTAATTTTACTCATGTTTAAATACATATTAGAAAATTATTTACTGGATGTTAAGAAATAGAAAAATAAAAAACTGATGAGCAATTACAGAATATTAGACATTTTATAGGGCGTTTTTGAATAAATGCTCAAACTTTAAATTATAATAACTTGTGACTAAAATACTTTTTGCGAGAAATAGTTTTACTAAACTGTTGGCATCCTGAAAGTACATGTCGTATCTAGCTCATATTTACAATAGTTTGGTTCACGAAAGATGACTATTCAAGGTCATTTATAAGCTGTCTGATATAATATTACTTGTAGATAACTTCACTGCATTTCGTATGCATAGGCGTGCAACATGAAATATTTAACTAAAAGAATAAAAGTAATTTATTTGAAAATTATATTTTTTTTTAAATAATGCATTTCTCAAAGATTTATGTTCTTCGTCTATGTTTTTTGCAAAACACAAAAACATAGACGACATAAACCATGGAATAATAATTTGATTTAAACGTCAACGACACTGGGTAAACATTATCCAGAGGGCAATGTAGTAGATAATTAGATATCTGTAACTCTAAATTACTGCTGTATAAAGTGCTGTCTATTCTGTTTTCGAACAAGTGACCATGGATAGTCTTCTTTCGCGAATCCAACTTTACTCTTGCAATTGAAGTGCTACTTGATCCACTATTTTGCACATTTTAAAATGTTTTAGAAAAAAAATGTGTTATTTATTGATTACGATATTTTCCTTTACAATATTTTAAAAGGAAATATAATGAGTAATTCAGTAGGTATTGTTTGTCATTTCCCTATTTTTTTCGCACTCAATTTCCGAATTTAACCGCAAATAGATCATAGATGATGTTTCCTATGGCTTCATTAAACCAAATATTACTAAATTTCTAGAATGTGATACCCAAATTTACGTAAAAGTACATCCCAATTGCTAAATAGAAACCGTGACAAATAACGTATTAGTAACTACTAAACTACAACATGATATTACAATCATTTTAACATATAAATTTGAATGATATTAATCGAAAATTAAAATATATAATACATAAATTGTCAATAGACGGTAGCAGCTATCACGCCAACAATAAAAATGATCGAAAAATATATTAAATGAATTAAAAAAATCTTGCATAAAACTGGTGTTTCCCATGTCTAACTTGCAAACTTGTCCAAACCAAAAGTCTATTTTTAGAACAATCTGGAAATATTTGTAGATAAAATAAATACGTTGTATTTGTCATGAAATATATTTTTAAATAGTTTTTCGTCGAGCAAATGAGATTTAGCGGGATTTTTAATTTATCAAAATAAAATAAATGTAATATTAAAATTTTAGTTCGAGAATGAAAAGTAGATGGCCCTACAAGTTTGGTTTCATATAATTTTAGACTTTATTAAGAAAATTACTGTTTGAGGGTCACGCTAGAATAATGGAGAATAAGAAAATCAGAAAGGTGGTGAAAAACAAAATATGCACTATTATTATAGGATAAAATAAAATATGCATTATTCTTACTTGACATCAGCTTCTTTCTTGTTGAAAGTAATCGACACCAACCCTTCCTTATTATCACAACCCGGTATAACACTATACCCAATGGCCTTGAACCTACAGTAGGGATTTTGCTGCGTGTACTCCACTGGCGGCGCATTGGCACTATGGTACCCTTTTCCGGTACCCCACGAAGCCTGCAAGAGGTTCCACTTGCCTAAAACTTGGTCTCGTTCGTCTCCGAAGACCGTACAAGCAAAGACCGTGTTGTAAAGACATTGTGCTGGATCGGGTGGTGCTTGTTGTTGAAGAGAAGCACCGAGGGATGAACCAAGAGTACCTAGATTAGAGCCGAGGGCTCCGCCTAGAGTTGTACCCCCTAGGGGGCCTGCGCCTAGGGTTGAGCCGAAACCGCCAAAACCTACACAACAAAAAGGATCATTTTCGAATTGTGATTTCTATTTGGACAGCTTTGGTAGTTTTTAAATCAATTTGAAATTCATTTGACAGTATTTGTCCTTTAATAATTAGTTGGAATACCTTTGGCAGTTTCGTTTCATGTAAGAAAATAATAGATGGCACATAATATACGAATATTAAAAATTACAAAGTTGAAATCGAAAACATGGTTATATATAAGGATTGGATAGAGTATGTTAATCTTCGCATGTACCCGGCCAAATCGACATAGTGATACATAATTTCGATTTGTTGTCTTTATTTCTGTTACTTTTCATTCGTTTGCCCGACAGGTTTGACATTTTTTATCATATTCATGTTATCGTCATTGAAATTTAATAGGGTGGTTGCACGATTTTTGTATTTATAAAATAATATTATATCCTCGTAATTTTGCTTATTTAAACATTATTTATTAGAAAAAAATATAATAATTCCTATAAATAATGAATTATTAATTGTTAAAAAATGTGTATATTTTCAAATATAAACAGAATGTGACGTCAAAAGACACTCGCGGCAGCGCGTCCAAGGAAACAACTTCTAATGTCAAACACAAGAACACATATCAAGTTTTGTTTACAAGCGACGGAGATAGGGAGACATGCGATTGCACGCGATGAACAAGAAAGGTTGCTTGTGTTCAGGCAGCCAATAGGAATAGGTGCCTTCTTAATGTCATAAGAGTGAGGGGCAGTTTTTGTCTAGAGTTTTTAGCACGATTCTTTTTAATTCAATATTTTAAAAAATATGAACAAAAAATGTTTTTTTCAGTTTACTATGAATTAATTTGTATAATCTTTTACATAAAATAATTTAAAAAATGTGCAACCACCCTATTATTTAAATCGTACATGTATCACGTTTCACGATTAAATATATTTAAACCCAATTTTTGACAATAATGTATCAAATTTACTTGGAATTATTTATATCCCTCTCACTCACACTTCCTGTGTTTTCTCTTAATCCGGCCGGGTACACAAGAAATACATGTATTGGTATACGCTTGCTCTATCCAGTAAACAAATCCGTGGTTCACTTAAATCTGTCGACTTTATTTGATAACTGACAGTTGACAGGTGTATATTTATTCGCTTTTGACCAATCAGAGGACAGGATTTATTTCCATACCTAAATCAAAACTATGTACAATGCTCGTCATGATTGATGGCGAGAGGCCGATAAGCGCAGAAGATCAAATTGCGACTTTACCTTTACTCCAAATGGTTAAGCATAGAATTAGCTTCAAATCAATGGCGTATTAGTCAATTTTATGTTTACACTCTACTTAAGTTAAATATTTTGCACGTTACTGATTTTTTTGCATTAATCTTTTAAGTAAGGCGTGGCCTGATATGTGCGGCAGCTCGCTATCATTAGTAACGGGCATTGGTTTATTATTAAGTAGAAATTAATTCTTACTGTAACACAATTCATCAATTTCACTTGAATTTGGATATGTACGTTTCATTTTCAAAACAATTACAATTTATTTATATGGTAACTAAATTATTTTTTGGATTTTCTATAGAATTATCATTAAAAATATTGGAATTTATATTTAAAAACATCTCACCTGTAGTTCCGGCGGCAGGCTTCGCCCCGAACCCAAATCCACTAAACCCACTCTGCGTAGTTCCAGTTCCAAACCCTGCAAACCCACTCTGTGCCGTGGTGGTTGTCCCAAATCCTCCAAAAGCACTCTGCGTAGTACTTGCCGGAGTTCCAAATCCTGTAAAGCCACCGAACCCACTCTGAGCTGTAGTAGCGGTAGCAGTAGTTCCAAACCCACTGAACAAACTAGGAGCAGTGCTGGTTTGAGCTGGCGCCCCAAAAGTGGGGGTTGTAGTCGAGAGGGAAAAAGTGGGGGTCGTTGAACCCCCAAAGAAATTTGAGGTGGTGGCTGGGGTTCCAAATCCGAACCCGCTGCCAAATCCAGCTGGAAATTAACACATACTAAAACATGTGCATAGTGAGACACATAAACCCGTCAACGCATGTCTGCTTGACTAGACTACGCAGAGACAATAAATTTTACCCCCAAGAAAAAACATAATTGAATTGATTTTTATTTAAAGGGCACTTTTAATTAAACATCAATTTGACACGATATTGTCAAAAAAATTATCTAAAAAAATAAAAGCTTTTCTTCTTGAATCTTATTTTAGAAATGGAAACAAAATAGAAAACGGCGAATGGCAATATACTGTATCCTTCTTTATTATCTTTTCTCAAAATTACATTTTAGGATGAATTTTGACTTCACTTTTGAATTCAATAATGATCAGACATACGTTTCTCTGTTAATAGCCTACTCCGAGTTAGGTTTTTTTCTTTTAACACATTGTATATCATCACGGCATATACCCGTTGTTGGGTGTGCCAATCTGCTTTGTATACAGATTTCGGTAATGATGATGACAAATTTGTACCGTTCGGGCGTTTACCAGGCGTCTCCTCCGGGCACTCATTGCTGGCGTGGAGAATGCATCACAGGGGCAATTTTGTTTAAAATTCTAAATATTTGGCGTCAGTCGGGATCAAACCCGGTTCCCCAGATTCGCGACCACACATTCCGGATAATATAGCAAGTTATAAATTTGTCAATAAACGAAATACACTCCTGGACATTAATTTTGTCAAAAGAATCAAGTTTTGGAACCTACTTCAATCAAAAGAATATATACTCATGAAGTGACCCCCGCATTTGACCCTCATAAAACTGTCTTCCACATAATAATTTTGAATTTTGTTTCAAAAGCAGCATTCATTTTGAAGTCAAAATATCTCGCACAAGTAACTGGATCGTTTCGTATTAATTCCGTTTTTACCTTCCGTCACCTTTAGGTAAGGAAGGTATTGTCTTTGGTCAAAAAATTCAATGATGAGTTTTTAGTGAATAAGCACATTTTAGGGTCCATATAATACGATTTTACCATTTTTACGATGATGCCTGTATGTATGTGTGCCTGTGTGTCTGTGTGTCCGTGTGTCTGTGTGTGACAAAACTTCCGGATTCCATAACTTCAATACCACGATTCCAAAAATTATAATTTTTTCGTATTCCTCAAGTTTACATCCAGAAGAACAACTGATTAGATTTTGGTTATAATTGGTCAACCGGAAGTAGTCTCATTTGAAGATTTAACAGTTAAATTTGATTTATTGACATTTAACGTTATTATAACTTAAAGAATATATTATTCTCTATACGATTTGATTACAATTTATACTTCATATTCAATAGATACAGAGTTAAAGAATTTTAAAGAAATTAAATTTTATAATTCAGCCAGCTATGCCAAACTTGGGAACTAGTAATATATTCATATAATTCAAATTGAGAGATGTCAGTATCAATAAAAAGTAAATTAATGTGGCAGATATGAGGATGTTGAAGTAGATATTGGGGAATACACGGAAAGATGCGGTAAGAAAATAACTCTAGTGTTACAAGTTTTTAGAAAGATACAAGAAAGACGATTACATTGGTTTGAACATGTCATGAGGAGAAATGAAGAATTATATTGGAACAAGAATGAATAGTTTAGTAATAGGACGTTAAAGAAACAGAGGAAGACCAAAGATAAGATGGAAGGACTGTATTGCGGAAGATTTGAGAGAATAGGAACTGAATGAGAACGACATGCAAAAATAGCGACCCCTAACGAATGGGAAAAGCTAAAGAAGAAGAAGATGCCAGTGTCAAGTGCAATTTGAATAGTTTGTTTATGAAATAATTTTACTGGAAATTTAGAATCTTTTGTAAGAAAAATTATGGAATTTATACATTATACATTAGTTTTCTAATAAGTCGGTGATGATCCAATGATACTTAAAAATTTACATACAGTGTCTAATTTAACTAAACATTTATATTTTTTCACATAATTGTCATTTGTTTTTGATAGGGCTAGGACATTTGTCCTTTCATTATAATTTTTTGTTCCTTATTATTTGTAAGGATGTATATTATTTATATAAATATAAAATAAAAACACTAGATGAAATAGATCAGTCTATAAACAGTTTTTTTTGTGTACTGTCAAATTTGTAAGTGATTAGTGTCGTATTAGAAATATTCAATTATGTTGCTAATTTATTAAACTATCAAAACAAATAGAACTCACATTCATTTTCAATAATTTTCTCAGGAATTTTATTAATTTCACATGAAAATATATGTCATGCGATTATGATAAACAATATTTGCTAACTGGAAATTATTTTAGAAAATCCCATTTACCATATCTTGGTTTCTCCAAGATAAAATAATTTAGTAATAAAATATGATATATAAAAATAAATACACGAAAATGTAATACAATGCCATAATAATATGTATCGAGATATGTATATTCATTCTATATATGAAGTAATATATTATGGACGTAATTTAAATTCAATACGTGTGCTAAATACCCCATATTCATCCAATTTTCCAGTGAAGCATATATCACAGTAAAGAATGATTAATCTATACAGGAAGAGCAACCACAGAGGACGTCGAATATTAAAGCAATAGTGCGGAATTATTCACTTCTGCTCATTATAAAATCTCAGTCCAAGAAGATCCTTCCTCATAACTACATCAAAAGTTAAACTGTTTGCATTCTGATCTGCAAAACTTATAAATATTTCTGTGTTTATTTTGTGCTTTCAAGGAGAAAAAATATATAAAGGATAAAACATGGCTCCTGGTAAGTTACAGACTTTCTTATAGTAAAATATTGCATTAAATAACTATAAACAATAAGCAATATGCTTTTGGTAATAGTGGCAATTTTTCTGATTGTTATTGATAAACAACAAATATTAATATTTAAATTTCATTAAAAACAAATATGAGAAAACAAGACATTTTTCACATCTGTTCTCACAAAATTTGCACGATTTGTCAAGGAAGCAAGAACGCTTTATTAACGCCACAGCAGCGTAAATACGAACCTCGCCATAGCCATCCATTTGTTTTATGTTACACAGCTATAGTTTCCGTCAAATAAGTATGGACGGAAGATTTCTAGAGTTGCCAATTCATGGACAATGTTGAAAATGCTAAGTTATGAAGAAGCGGTAACACCGCAGGACAAGAGAGAAGGTGCGAAGAAGGAAAAAATTGAGCATCAGTCCTTATTTGTTTGACAGTGATTATAATTGGAGCGAATGTGACTTAAAACTTCAACATGTTTCTATGTTAATTAATGCGAATGTTTGCCTTCAACACAACAGGTCGTTTGAACTAATTTATTGACAACAGATGTGAAAAATTAAATATGTCACTTGTACTTAAATGACACTAATTATGATACAGATTTTTATTTCGATACAGATGAATTTTATAACCAATTTATTGGTTTTTATATTTTGCGTTCATAATGAAGTCATTACGAAACCCAAAAAAAAAAACCCTGAAAGGTGTGGCTTAACGTTCGGGACCAATTAAATCACGATAAGGCGTGGTTTAATACTAAAAACGTTCGGAACTTGTACAAAAAAATAAAAACACAAACGCGGGATCGTTGTTAACACCTTACCTAATTTCTCTAAAAACAACAACAATCTCACCTAACGCACAAAATCTAGTTTTCCAAGCGTGAATTTTGTGCGTTAGATTAGATAATGTTGAAGTATATTTAAAGAAATTGCGTAAACCACGCCCATTCGGGATTTTTTTTTCTAAACGATTGGGGCTGTAGACACTTTCATTTATAAATCAGAACTGACATGAACTTTCAAATAATTGAATAAATGTCAATCCAATGTTACCAACTATTACAATACACATACAATTTTCCCTAAATTAACTAAATTTAATATGAGTTCATTAAAAATATTTTAGTATATAAAAGACGCAAAATACAAAAAAAAACTTTTTTCGCACTTGTCATTTAGAAAACTCGTCAAGGCTCGTTTTCTAAATTTTGACGCATGTGATCAAAACGTGTCTTATAAAACTCATTCTTTAATATACTATTATAAGGGACAATGGCATGACACGAAAAATATGATTTATATTTAACATTTTTTTTAAAAAAACTATAAATCTTAGAAGTGAATATTATATAGAACGACAGATAATCTGATTCCCATGAAGAAAAATATTAGATTTAAAAAATATATTAATAATAAAAAAAATATATATATATTTTTCACGAGAAACATAGATTACCTGTCGTACTATATAATAAACTTAGATTTGCAGTTCGAAGATTTATAGTTTTCTTATAAAATATTTAATACAAATCTTATTTTTCATACCATGCATTCGGGCAGTGCATTAATAATATTATTCGTTTTTAATAAAGATTTGTTGAATTGTTTTTCAATGCATTTATATTTTTGGACAGTATTGTAGTTACAATATATATTTTTTTCAAAAATAATACGTTTATCAGTATTTATATAACAGAAAAATGTAATTTATAATTAAGTAAATGAGTAATCATACATTTCTTAAAAAGTTAAATGTTTGAGAAACCACATATTTTTGATTGCGGTCAAACTTCCCAAACCAAAAAGATATTTATTAATTTAATTTATTATTTTTCTTTCTTTTTTTAATAAATTGTTAACCTTTTTTTTCTCAGGTCAGCACGTAATGCCGATAAACCAATATCCCGTTAAAGGTGGTCGAATTTCCTATACAACTCCTCATCCAGATATAAATATTACAGATGAAGTTACACATCATCCAGACATATTACCAGAAGTTTCCACCATTTCTCAGAAAATAACTACTGTAGTAGACACAATATCAACATCCATTTCGGATGTACTGGTCAATATGAACAACACAGATGCCTCAGAAAACAACTCTACTACTTTTCAAAACAACGCCGACGAGTCTACAAATTCTACAAATATGATTCCCAATATACAGAATACAACTTTCAATGAAAGCGGCCCACTGGCGACATCTACAGGCACTTCTTTTGAACTGATTACTACTACTTTGATGGATGGAATTACCGATGGAATGAATATGGAACACACCGATGAAATGGAAGACAATAATTATATTTTATTCATCGTTTTAGGAGTTATTTTGGGTGTCTTAATAATTGCGTCAATTGTTTTGGGCGTGATTTATAATCATTATAAAAAGAGGGGGTTTCAAGAAATTTCTGGGGAACAAAAGAGCGTCGATCCGCAAAGTTTGAAACAATTGCAACAGGCTAGTTCGCACGATGCTTTGTTGGATAAATAATATTTTGTAATTTCTTTGTTCACAAATGGTTGTAAACGTTTTACAATAATGTATTAATGTATTTTGAATGTAATAATCACATGTATTTATCGTAATTTAAATAAATTATTGCTCTGTATATGATTTATTAATAAGAACTTTACATAGTCAATTTTTTCTTAGAATGGCATTCCAAATGTGATCACGCGAATAGAGAAATCACATATGTTTTCAGCAACGTGCTTGTCTTGTTTTTTTCCGGAGCATTTGTTTCCGTATACCGTAACTTCAGCTCTAAATGAATAAATTGTATGATTACATGTGACAAAAGAAAAAAAATTCAGCGGTAAAAAGAATTATCGAAACGGTGCAAAGAAATTATTTTGAATGCTTCTACATAATATGAGGAAGAGAAACCTATATATATTTTCGTCTAAGATGTAAGGACCTACTATATTTTGAGGTTATCACATGACAGTTCTGTATTATGTACTTATTTCTGAATATTATTACATTTTAAAGAGTTTGTATTGCTCTGGATTTGTCATATTTGACGGTAAATAATATCAAAAATAAATTTATTCATTCTATTCGTATTTCGTCGCCAAAAAATTAGTGATCCGTCAAAAATCAATGCCAAACATTGACAGTTCTATTCAATCTGCAATTCGACATACCTACTATTTACATGCATAATGAAAGTAAATTGCTTTTTAGGGCCCTTTTCATAATCAATTTTAAGTCTATTTTATAATTAAATTAAAAATTATTTCTACGTAGTGCATTCAGAGCTGTTTTCTTATATATTAATTGTTGTAATCAATTATAATTAAAAAGAAAATAATTTTCATTATATTATTATTATTATATACTTTGAATATATAATACATATAAGAACGGCAACGCATATGGCTTAGCAAGATACTATATCTGTCTCTTTTTATTCACAAAATTATTATAGATAGCTAGTGACTCCTACCACAAAACTGTGAACTACGATAAATCGTGCTGACAGCATTGCCAAATAGTATTTGTTAGAGGTATTCAATAATCAACAATTCAAAAATATTGTTTCATAATAACCAGATAATATATTTTGAATCTTCAATGTACATGTATACTTGATTTACAGTAGCAAACTTAAAAATCTTTTTAAAATCTTATCTTGTTGTTCAAGCTACGTGGCAACACTGTAACATCCACCTATAATGTATTTTTTGAACTAACTCAGAAATAATTCGTATACGGAGGAATAGATGGAACCTTCTCTCGAAATACTTAATCTAAATACATTACGTTGCCGTTCTTGTATTGTATTATATATTCAAAGTTATATATTTAATTCTTGCTTTTCAGCTTAGAATTTTTACATATCTAGAATACAATATTAATTTGGTTGCATTAAACAATACAATATATTTTATTTATTTCATTTCTTCTCTCGTCTTTCGGAGTACTTTGGCCCATCCTCTCCCTCCCCGGACTCGTCCAGGATAGCGTGTACACTACTGGTTTGCCTAAGAAGGTATCTGTAATTGTACAGCAAGTGTGTTAGTGTTTCTGCATTCTCTTTACAAAGTCTGCATATCCGATATTCTTCTTTCATATAATATTTATTCTCGTTTACCTCATTTCCACATCTTAATCTGGCAATTAGTTTTATGGATTTCCCATTTTTGGCTCTTAGGTATTGTGGAAGTCCCACTGGTCTGATGTCTTTATATATTTTTCCGTATCTTGATTCTTGTATCTTCATATCTTGTTCCTGCTTCTGTATGTCTTGGTCTCTGAAGGCTAATTCAGCATTAATGTTGGTATTTGCATTTTGGACTCTTTCGAATCTAAAAGTTCTTGTTCTTGTTCGGTATTGACCACTATTTCTTTTGTGTAGACATTTTACCCAATGTATTTTGTTTTTTCTATATTTGTTTACTCTCTTTCTTCCAGCTTCTTCAATTAGCCGTCTGGTTATTCTTTTTAATTCTACTTTTCTTCGGGCTATCAGAGTAACATCACATCATCCGCAAAGACCAGACATTGGTGTCTTCGATCATATATCAGCCCTGCCTGTTTATTCCGTTTCGCCTTATGATTACTTCTAACGCCAACGCCAGGTTGAATAGTGTTGACGATAAAGGGTCTTCTTGTCTAAGGCCGGTTCTCACGCTGAACGGTCTTGATTTTCGTCCGTTGACTTTAACTTTGCTTTTTGTATTTTGTACGGTAACTTTTATTATTCGTATTAGTTTCCTTGGAATCTGAAGTTCTTCCATTGCTTTTATTAATTCATTCCTATTCACTGCTTAAAATCTATAAACAGTATATGCATATTTAGACCTTTCTCATAGTGTACTGCTTGAAGTTCTTTCAGGATAAAAATCTGATATATGGTCGATCTGTTCCTTCTGAAACCTGCCTGATATTCTCCTAAGATAGTGTCCATTTTTTCTCTAATTTTGTTTAGCCAGGTCGCCATTACTTTATATACTACATCTAATAGCGCTATTCGTTGATAGTTTTCGCATTTGGTCTTTTCTCCTTTTTTATAAATAGGGCAAAGTACTGCTTCTTTCCAGGCTTCTGGCATACATTCTTCTCTCCAGATATCTGCCACTAGTTCGTAAATTTCTCGCATTAGCTCTTCTCCTCCATATTTGATTAGTTCAATGGCTATTTCATTGTCGCCTGGGCTTTTGTTGTTCTTCATGTTCTTTATTATATCTTCTATTTCTTTTATTTCTGGTTCTGGTATGTTTTCGTCCGCGCTCTTCATAAATATCTGTGTCTTGGTTTATTTCGTTAATGTTCAATAGTTCGTCAAAGTATTCTGTCCATCTTTTTGTTCTTGCTTCTTCGTCTCCTATGACGTTTCCATCTTTGTCCTGACAGTATAGAGCGCGGGCACTCAGCTGATCGCGTAACCTTCGAAACAGCTGATTGTACTGCCCCCGGCTTGTTACTCATTTCATTTAGCAAATAAAAGAGGTCGAGCGATATATACGCCATCTATTCAAAGCGAGTTTTCCTTAGCGCTAATTCAAAATCTGAAATAAGTTTTTTGTCTTATAAAACAAATTTCTCTCGTATTTCATTGTGCGAGATTATTTAATGGTTTCTATAATGTATGTGTACTTCAAGAAGAAGCTATCACCTGATATGCAACTTCGCTAATTACCAAAAATCGAGTTAATTTGTAATATTGACCCGCACGATTGTGATGAAAGTGGGCTTTCGCAGGATATATGGGATTTTCTGAATATTTTGCCAATGGATATAATCCATTATTTGTTACCAACGAAAGTGTTTAAACCCAAGAGCAATTAAACGGTTTCCAGAGTTTAAAACCGTATAAGTATTACTGGTGTAGTTGGCTGCGAGATATTAATGTGAAGAAATTTGGAAAACTTGAACCTACTAGTAAAAGAAAAGGTGAGTAATCTATTTATAGTGCAATGTGTTAATTTAATGCTTTATTATACACATTTTATTACAATTACTTTTGGTGTATATCCTTGTTCTTGTTTAACTTTCTGGTAGAAATTTCTCAGATCTCTTTTGCTATAATTTTCTTGCATCTTTAATTTTTTTTCTCTTAGCATGTTTCGTTTTTAGTCCTACATATTTTCTTGTAATTCCTTCTGTGTTCTTGGTAAATGGATTTGTCTTTTTGGGTTCCTCTCGTAATGTACATTATTCTAGCTTTTCTTCCTTAAATTAAATTTGATTCCGGCATTTGCCAGGCCAAAATTGCTAGATGGCCAGTCCACCTCTGGCCAAATCCAGTATAGTTAATAACGTTTAAAGTATTAATTAACTTAAATATACTAACGTATGAATGTATTTTGAACATAATAATCATTATATTATATGTATTTATCATAATTTAAATAAATTATTAATAATCCGCGTTTAATAATCTAAAATTATAACCTTACATTTCCAAACTTACTTTTAGCTGGCGTAGCTCCAAAACCACCTAAAGTTGGTTGAGTTGTGGTACTTCCAAACGAAAACGACATATTTAATAATTAATTTGAACTATATTAATACAATTTCCTACATTAATAACAACTTAATACTCATATAAAAACAACTAAGAACAACACATACGCGGTTAAAATACTTGTTGTTGACTGGGTGCGTTCTGCAGCAGTTTGTATTGATTTAAGAACAGCAATAAAAATTTGCAAAATAAATAAAAATATAAACATTTATCGAGTTATTTCTTGCATAATTGCGATATTTTAAAGTACTGCACAAATGATATTCAAATTTTGAACAACGATACTTATCGCTCAGCTGTTAAGCATGTTAACCAACAAATTGTGAAAATAAATAAATGTTATTAAATTGTAGATGAATATATTTATTTATTTAAAATGGCAAATGACAGAGAAGTATTGCGAGAGATTTGGGAAGGCAAACTTCCTGTTTGTTTTCAGTTAGATTCGGATGAAGTTTACGAATTAAGGCAACCAGACCCATTTTATCTTATGGTACCAAGATTAAGTTATTTTCCTTTAGTTACAGATAAAGTAAGTAATTTAATGTATAATATAATATTTAAACTATCGAGTATTATATTTTAGGTGAGAAAACACTTCAGCAGATATGTAGCTAGCGAAAAACAAGAAAACGAAATGTGGTTAGAATTTAATGGAGTTCCAATGAAATGGCACTTCCCTATAGGAGTTTTATTCGATATCCACATGGGATGCGATCCTCAGCTTCCCTGGAATTTAACTGTACATTTCGATAAGTTTCCCGATGATTGTATATTTCATTGTCAAAATAAGTAAAGTTTTGAATATCTTTTTGTAATTTACAGCGTTTTGAATGTGTTTTTGTTTTGTAGAGAAACAGTGGAGGCCTATTTTATGTCTTGTATAAAAGAAGCAGATGTTTTGAAGCACAGGGGGCAGATTGTAAGTAGTATGCAGAAAAAGGATCATAATCAACTCTGGCTGGGCTTACAAAATGGTAAGACAGTAGTTATTTGTATATCAAGTGCTGAAAGTCTATCTTTGTCGAACCAAAACGAAAGTTTGTGTTCGACAAAGGACACACACTATTTTTTCTACTCCTGCAAGATAAAAAATAAGGAAATAAAGAATTATTTTTTAAAAATAATTTGACATTTATTTTCAATTTTTGTATTTATGACAACAACAAACATTCTATACAACATTTGTAAGTAAAATTCGTTGCTAGGATACCGAAGCGTGCTGTAAAGAGTTACTTTCGACATGAAAAACAAACCAGAAAATTGTATTTTCAGAGCAGGAGTAGAAAAAAATATTTGAAATATTATTTTTATTCTTTTGTTTTACAACAAATACATCATTAAAATGGCCCCCTAATGAGCAGTGTCTAATTTTTAACCATCGTCGTATTTCTTATTTTGTAAATCTTATATATAGTATAAATACATAATTTTTAGTTAATTTTATGTGTTTCCTGTAAATTTCAGCCAAATTCATAACCAAATAAAAGTTTCGATGTTTTGGAAAAATTCGCAACGGGCGTCGTCTTAGAAATATTTAAATAAAACTGTCCAAACGGTTTTAAAATTTGGTTTAGAAGTGAGTTAATTTATATTTTAAACCCCGTAGAACACAAATTTCGTGTTAATTTGAAGATAATTGAAACCGTTGAGGAGTTGTGAGAAAAATAAAATGCTTGTTTTGGGCATTTTTTTTCCAAAATGTCGACCCTATTTTCCGGAATCTCTAGGGCCTTTTTGACACTTTTAAAGTATTAATATATCAAATCAACCTTCCAGGGTTCGTTTTTACAAGAATTAACACCAAAATCGAGATATTGACCGATTTTTAGCCAAAAATATACAATTTTTTAACCCGGGTTCGATGAGTTTATAATGGTTACAAATCGGCCCTCTAAAGTTTATTTTTTATAAACACTATCTTTAAAATCGAGATATTGGCCGATTTTTAACCACACATTTTTAGCCAAAAATGTACATTTTTTGAACCCGGGTTTGAGGAGTTTTTAACCAAAAATATAACTACTTTTATCCCGGAAATATACAAATCAGCCTTCTAAAGTTCATTTTTTCAATAACAAATACTCTATCTTTAACTGAAATCGAAATATTGACCGATTTTTAACCTCACATTTTTAGACAAAAATTACAATTTTTGATTCCGAGTTTATGGAGTTTTTAACCGGAAATTGAATCACTTTTATACCGGAAATATACAAATCAGCTCAAAAGTTCATTTTTGCATGAATAGACACTATCTTTAAACGAAATTTTGATCTTCACATTTTTGGCCGAAACACGAAAATATACATTTTGAGGGCTTATAACTCCTGAATTGTTTGAAATATTTTCAAATTAACACTCGTGTTGTACGGGATTAAGTAAGGTGTTCAACAACGGTCCCGCGTTCGAGTTTTTTTTTCACAAGTCCCGAACGTTTAATACTAAACCACGCCTCATCGTGATTTAATTGATCTCGAACGTTAAGCCACGCCTCTTCGGGAATTTAATTTTTTTATATCCAAAACAAAAATATTTATAAAAGCGATGATGAATCATTTTGAAATAAATATATTTTATAATATAACAATAAATATTGCATTTAATCGTTGCCGTTTATTGTAGATAAATTTGACCAATTTTGGGCCGTAAACAGAAAACTAATGGAAACATCAGGAGAGCAAAATAATTTTAAATACATTCCATTTAGGTGTTATTTAGAAGATAAATACATTCAGAAACTAGTAAAACCAGTAAATGATGAAGGACATAGAAAGACCCTAGGCGATTTATTGAAAGAAGTATTTCCAAGAAAGGAAAAAAGTGAGTTGTCAATCATTTCCTTGTTTCCCTACACGGAAAAAATATATTTTCTTTATTCCAAGACTCATTTATTTCCCAATAGAAAAACCATGAAATAGATAATGGATTGCGTCTTTAATTTTTGAATGTAACACAATTACAAATATATAATAAAAATTTCGCTGCTGTGTATGTTAAGGTTAAGTGACTGATTGTATTTCGGATCGTCCACGTACGATCCCAACCGAAGTCAAACAAAATAAAAACAGAAAGGCGCACCCAAAAAATAATAATTTTGACAAATTTTAAGCATAATGATATATTCGAATGTCGCAAATAACTTCTTTGTTCTCCGCTCATGTTGTGACGTAAGCAGTGACACCTGTTCTATTTTTTGTTTCTGTAGTTCGCGTTCGCACTCACGGCATTGAGCCTCCGCTAGATTCGAGCCTACAGTGGATGAGCGAACACCTTAGCTACCCAGACAATTTCCTACATCTTTACGTTCAGATCTAACAACAAACTTTACAGCATTACGTCATTTTGAGCGCCGCTTGATGCCAACTTATTTCAGCAAAGCTAAAAATACTTGAAATATCATTAGACAAACAACGTTAGATAAGCTGCAAGCAACAAACACTTAGTCATACTTATCTGATAAGCGACACTTATTGCGTTGTTATAAATGGTTTAATGTGATCTATATGTTATGATTTTATATTTTGTATTATGATATCAATATATGTTTAAATTATTCAACACGTTTTTGATTTTTTCTAGACCTTTTCTTTCTTGGCATACCCGTTCAACAATTAAAATTTATGGGATTTTGAATTTTAGAGCATAAAATTCTGAATTTTGCCAAAAAAAATTATTTTCACCTTTGGTAACAAAGTAATTTTAAAGATAAATTAAAAGTAGACCTATTAGGGTATTTTAAAAAATGAACATCGGATTAACTGTTTTGTTTGAACAGTTATTACGTAAGGTGTAAATTTAAAAACGTAGTCAATAAAATATCCACAATTTTATTCTTTAAAATTTAATGTATAACAAACCCAAGTTTTACATGAAATCATGAAAATTTATTAAAATGAGATCTAATCAGTTATTTAAAAAAAATTACATCGGATTAACTGACAAATATCGCTTTGTTTTAGCCATGTTTTAAAGTTAATACGACGTTCATTTTTAAAATAATGGCATACTTAAATTAATTTTACTCTTGTTATCAAAGGTGTAAATTAAAAAATGTTTGCAACAAAATATTCATAATTTTATGCATGGTCATGATAATTTATTAAATTTAACTTTCTTTTGTTTTGACAGTTAATGCAACGTTTTTTTTTTTTTTTTTTTAAAAGAATATTAATCTATTTTCACTACGACTTTAAATTAAGTTTGCCCGGTTACCAAAGGTGTAAATTTAAAAATGTTGACAATAAAATATTCAGAATTTTGTGCTTTAAAATTTAATGTATAACAAATCCCATAAGGTTTTACATGAAGTTATGAAATTTTATTAAAAGTAGATCTAGTAGGTTATTTTAAAAAATTAACATTGGATTAACTAACAAATACCGCTGTTTACTCGGTTACGAAAAGTGTAAAATAAAAAATGTTGACAATAAAATATTGAGAATTTTGTTCTTTAAAATTTAATGCATAACAAATCTCATAAGGTTTTACATGAAGCTATGAAATTTTATTAAAAGTAGACCTAGTAGGTTATTTTAAAAAATAAGCATCGAATCAACTAACAAATACCGCTATTTGTTTTAACAGTTAATATGACGTTCATTTTTTTAAATAATAGCATACCAGATTTATTTTTATCACGATTTAAATTAATTTTACTCGGTTACTAAAGGTGAAAATTAAAAAATGTTGACAATATAATATTCAGAATTTTGTGCTTTAAAATTGAATGTGTAACAAACTTCATAGTTTTACATGAAATCATGATATTTTATTAAAAGTAAGTAGATCTAGTAGGTTATTTAAAAAAAATAAGCTTCAGATAATTGCCAAACACCTTTTGTTTTACAGTTAATGCGACGTTAATTTTTTTTAAATAATAGCATTTTAGATCTATTTTTACGACTTTAAATTAAGTTTACTTGGTTACCAAAGGTGTAAATTTAAAAATGATGGTAATATAAAATCCAGGATTTTATAAAATTTAATGTGTAATAAATCCCAGTCATGATAATTTATTAAAAGTAGATATAGGAAGTTATTTTAAAAAATGAGCATCGGATAACCGCCAAACACCTTTTGCTTTACAAATAATGCGACGTCTATTTTTACAACATTAAATTAAGTTTACTTAGTTACCAAAAGTGTAAATTTAAAAATGATAACAAGAAAATAGTTAGAATTTTGTGCTTTAAAATTTAATGTATAATAAACCTCATAATGTTTCATATGAAGTCATGAAAATGTATTAAAAGCAGCTCTATTTTAGATTATTTTTAACAATGAGCATCGGATAACCACCAAACACTTTCTTTGTTTTAACATTTAATGCGGCGATATTTTTTTTAAAATAGTAGTATACCATAAACCTATTTTTACGATTTTGAATTCAGTTTCCTCGTTTAACAAAGGTGTAAATTGAAAAATGTTGGCAATAATATATTCAGAATTTTGTGCTTTAAAATTTAATGTAAAACAAACCTATAAAGTTTTACATAAAGTCATGAAAAATGTATTAAAAGTAGATATATTTTAATAGGTTATTTCAAAAAATGAACATCGGATAACCGCCAAACACTTCCTTTTCTTATGACAGTTAATGCGACGTTCATTTTTTAAAATAATAGCATACTAGATCTATTTTTACGACTTTAAATTAAGTTTACTCGGTTACCAAAGGTGTAAATAAAAAAAAATTGGTACCAAAATATCCAGAATTTTATGCTTGAACTGGTTGATACCTACCGTCTATCTGGCATAAATTTTAGATGAATGAATGTAAATACGGTGTTTTTATAAAATATGTTTATTTCTATATACACAATATAAAATATCTCCGATAAAAAATACAATAATCATATAAACACGTTATGATTAAAATATATTGAAATATACAGCTCAGCTGATATAAAATCGTAAATTCACATTCCATAAGGTCACATAATATCAACAATGAAACATTAAGTGTATTATTTCATCTACAAGTCTTTGTTTCGTGGAAGACGCAGCAAAACACTGGGGCTTATTTGTAGCTGCTCTTCGCCTGTTTGGCACATTAGAAAGGCACTTAAATGACTGAGCAAATATGGTACGTATGGTTTAGCATTAGCACCCGAACGTCTTTTGGTAAGGCATAACACTATACTCTAAATATATTTATATGTATAAATGTATAATAAATGTTATATAATATTGCTTATAAAATAAACTGTGATAGACTCTTTAAGGCTGTGAGGAGGTGATCGTACTTTATTGTAGCTGCCGATTTACCTAACTATGTTTAAAGGCTGTGCACGTTGTTTTAATTCATCCTCTTGTTTCAGCCATTTTTGGACTTGCCTCCTATGAATTTTAAACTTACTAGCGACCGCTCTTTGATTTCCTCTGCATATTTCATCCGAATAATAACACTCAATCGCACTTAATTTGAAATCCAAACTGTAACTTTGCCGCTGTTTCGCCACCGAATACGCGGGATAATAATAATCATACGCGTATTCCACCTGATACTCCCCATAATTATTATTCGGATGGTGCGGGATATTATAATTCGAATCCAAATTTGTTATTATTTTTGGTGGGGGCGACGGAATAACTTCTTCAATTACGTTGTCCAGGTATGGCTTGAAGAGTTTCACAGGGCGCGGATTTATCGTCTCTTCCAGGGGACGTTTCGTGGATAAATCCCATATTTCTGGATGCGAATGCGGAGGAGTGGGATGAGTGGGAAAAGGACAACAGGGAATGGGAAAAGTTGCAGTCCTTAATATGGGTGTATGGGTGGGCGAAAGAGTGGGTGAAGGTGTCATACGGCGCGGTTTTAGCGATAAATCAATGGGAAAACAATCGGTGAAATCCTGCGGAGGATATAAAGGAGGAGAGTGGCTGATGGTGTCCGGAATGTCTGGCACCCGCTTGTCTGGCACGGTTGCCGCGTCTGTCTCCGCGCCCCGCGTAGAGTCGTCCCGCTGTCTATCGCTCAAGGCCAGCTCTGCGCTCTTCACCACACTGTTGCGCAAATTGTTCTCCACCTGTAACCACTTCTGGATCTGGCGCCGGTGGATTCCATATTTTCTAGCTGTCGCTCGTTGATTCCCCTTGCAATCAGCATCGTTCCGATATGAATCCAGGACTTGTAGCTTGAACGCAGGGGCGAATATGCGACGGGAGCCTATACCCGTTTTGTTACCGCTGCCTTCACTTCCACCGCGTTTCAGGATCGTATTTAATCCGTGGGCCATTTTATCACAATTCACAATCACTTTACTGGTGTTTTACTGCGTTTATTTCACAAAAATAACACTGGGACTATTCTAAAATGTATTATCTGCAGCAACCATTTTCGTCACGATTCATAGAAAGCCCCCACTCCACTGACTAAACTGTTTCTCACGTCTTAGCGTCAAAAAGGACTTTGAAGTGGGAGCTGCCGCTTAACCACACGATTCAAGTCTGGGCCCACCCGTATATGTCTATCTCTGTTTACCGCCTTGTGCGCAAACCATCGAGTTCACGTGACGCTGTCTGAGATTGTATCAGACGATTGGGAGGCACCAACATCCGTTTATGAAACAAGTTTAGATTGAGGATTGCCAAGTTTTTTATTGCCCAACAACAATCCTAAACTCAAAGGATTCAGCCGTTAATGAAACGTCCTTTATTTTTGCGATGCGAAATAATATTTTGGGATATGTCAAGATGAGAAAAGTGTAACGCTAAAAGATTACAGAGAGTATAAAGTTGTGGAATGTGTATATTTGGCAACAATGCAGCTGGTCACGCCAGACAAGCTGTCGCCAGGCAGGCTAGGCCAGACAACGCGTCGCTTTTGCAATGCTGCATTCACGCATCAGATGGCAGCATCTGCTTTACATTCACTCGATTGTTAATTCACCGCCAAAACTGAGCCATTTAAAGAAAAATATGCGTCCATGTACGTGTCCGGAATTTTTATCGCCGGTAAATTAATTGCGGGAAAAATTGATCGCCAGGATATTTATGCATACAATAATTATTTGTATACCAAGTGTTGAAAGTGTTTCTTTGTCGAACCAAAACGATAGATGCAATCGTTTGTGTTCGACAAAGGGCTTTCAACACGTATACACTATTTTTTCTACTGCTGCAAGATAAAAAAAAAAATCTGTAAATAATTTGACATTTATTATCAATTTTTGTATTTGTAATGCGTACCTATGATAACAACAAAACATTGTACACAACATTCATAAGTAAAATTCGTTGCTAGGATACCGAAGCGTGCTGCAGAATCACTTTCAGCACGAAAAACCAAAAATATGTATTTTCAGAGCAGGAGTAGAAAATAGTTATTTGTATATCAAGTGCTGAAAATCTATCTTTGTCGAACCAAAACGAAAGTTGCAGCCTGAGCGAAGCGACAAAGGACTTTCAACACGTGTTATACACACTATTTTTTCTACTCCTGCAAGATAAAAAATAAGGAAATAAAGAATTATTTTTTAAAAATAATTTGACATCTATTTTCAATTTTTGTATTTATGATTCGTATCTATGACAACAAAAATTCTATACAACATTTGTAAGCGTGCTGCAAAATTTTGCAGCACTAGTGCTGCAAAGAGTTACTTTCAACATGAAAAACAAACCAGAAAATTGTATTTTCAGAGCAGGAGTAGAAAAAAAATATTGTCTATAACAAATCAATTGGGTTACAAATTACAAATGACGCACAAAAGTCACGTTTGGAAAATCCTGGCTGTTTTATGAGTTAGGTTAGGTTTTACACGCTTGGAAATCTCGGGCTAATTTTTCTGTGCTAGGTTAGGTTATTGTTGTTATTTTTAGAGCAATATACCATTTCTGTCGCCAGTAATGAGACTTCAACTGAAGTCGGGGACAGACTGCGGTCCCATTGTCTGGACGCAAGGCACAGCCTATAATTTATTTATTACACTAGTGTAGTAGTAAATATTTGTTTAATTAGGCACTAAAATACCAAATTTACATCAAATGCTGCCGTTTGATTGCCTCGGCAATGAATGCTGTTGAAGCTGTAAATTTGTGTTTAATGCCGTGTCGAATACATTATTTTTGCCTATTTTAGAATTAATATTAATGATTATTTTTAATACCTATTTTGAAAGTTATCGCCATCAAATTATGTTGCTATGCGTTTGTTGAACGGTTGCTATAGGTGTGTATAGCGGTTGCTATGTAATTGGCAGTAAAAAGTAACATTTTACAGATTGTTAGCTGTCAGAAAAATCGCACTTTTAATGCCAATCGGCAAAAAATATTTTGATTTAATAATTTTTAATAAAGTCAGTGTAACGTATCATTAGCATTTCTTGCACACGACACCGTTGTGCGCGAGTGCGTACGCTACTTGTGTCAGATCAAAATTGTGACCACGTTGTATTATATGCTGCATATACAACTCCATGCGTCAGACACAGACAAACGAATGGTAATTTTGCTTGTGGTAGACGAAGACAACCATCACTCTATGCATTTACACACGGTCAGTGACCAAGGCAATAGTAGAGAGTAAGCGTTGCTCAAATTTATGGATAAATCATATTGGAATGTGGTTTAGACGGGAAATACTTATAAAATTCTTGTTAAAAAACATGTGTATATTTAGTAAAAATTAGTGCAACAATCAAAATTTCTTAATTATTTTATATTAAAAAAAATTAAATTATAGTTCTTCATTACTTGCTCTAAGTCCGTATCTTCTTATAACCAAAGGCACTTTTTGACTTAGCCGCTTACACCCAGTCGTAGAAAACATATTTATTGGTTCCGGGCCCCATTCAACAGTTTCCATCACTTCCCTAAAAAAAAATTTAAAATCCTCAAACCTTAACAAAAAGAAAACAATTCTTACTTGACGTGATGGTCGCTAATATGATAAATTCCTTTAGAAGAGAAAACATCTTTAATACATAATTCCACATGGACTTTTTCCATAGGAAAGAAAGGAATGTAATGATCTATCAAGCTATGTTTAATTGTATCTGAACGGTGGAAACCGCCTTCTTCATTGAACGCTCCTTTGGAAATTATGTTTTCAAAATCTTTCAATTGAATTTCATTCCTTTTCACGCCTTTTTGCCATAAATGAAGCAAATGATCTTTAATTATTGTTCCTCCAGTATTAGACAGAAATATAAATACTGCTTTTCTGTAGTCGACATTATCTACTATATCGTTATAGTCGATCATCGGTTTTATTGCATTTAATACATTTTCAGGCATTTTATCAACTTCATCAAAAATAAATAAAGACCGCTCACAATTTGATATATTGCCTTTTAACCAGCTATGCAACTCATTCTAAAACATATTTTTTGCGTCCGTTAAAGTGCATTTTTTTTATTAAAATGGGTTCATAGAGGATGTATTTTGTTTTATACAATAAAAGCGTACAAAATGCACTTTTACCTTCCGTCAGTTTTAGATAAGGAAGGTATTGTCTTTGGGAAAAAATCGATAGTGAGTTTCTAATGAATTAGCACATTTTGGGGTTCCTAGAATACGAATTTACTATTTTTACGATGATGTCTGTATATGACGATCATTTCGGATTGCACAACTCCAATACCACGATTCTAAAATTTATAAGTGTTTCGTATTCCGCGAGTTTAGATCCGTATGCAGACGTGATTAGATTTTGGCTATAATTAGCCCACCGCAAGTACCCTCATTTGCAACTTTTAACAGTTTTTCTTGAAAAAATGCAATTAAATATCATTTATTGACATTTAATGTTATTATAAATTTTAAAGAATATATTATTCTCTAATGGATTGGATTGCATTTTATACTTCATGTTCAAAAGATATAGAGTTAAAGAATTATAAAGATATTCAATTTCATAAATCAGCCAGCTATGCTAACCATAGAAACTGCTAATATAATCAGATAATTCAAATTGACAGATGTCAATATCAATGATAAGAAAATGAATATGGCAGAGATGAGGATGTTGAGATAGATGTTGGGGAAGACACGGAAAGATCGGATACGGAATGAGAGGATAAGGGAAATGGCTCAAGTGATAGAAGTTTATAGAAAGATACAAGAGAGATGATTATATTGGTTTGAACATGTCATGGGGAGAGATGAAGAATATATTGGAAGAAGAATGAACAGCTTAATAATAGAAGGTAGAAGGAACAGAGGAAGAACAAAGACTCGACTAAAGATAAGATGGAAGAACTGTATTGCGGAAGACTTGAGAGAAAAGGAACTGAATGAGGACGACACACAAAATATAAATGAGTGGAAAAATTAAAAATAGCGACCCCTAACGTGGGAAAACCTAAAGAAGAAGATGTCAGTGTTAAGTGCAATTTGAATAATTTGTTTATGAAATAATTTTAGTGGAAATATAGAATCTTTTGTAAGAAAATATATGTATGGAATTTATACATTTTACACGGGAATGACGAAAGGTAATGTGCTGGCCAAATCATTTTTTTTTCAATGCAAACGAGTGAAAAAATAAAATGTTATACTTTTTTACGTTTTATTGTAGAGGTCAAAAAAGAAATGCGTCCAAATCCAATAATCAAAAAAGACCGAATTTTATAATAAATTGTAATATGATAAAAGATTAAGAACCCCCAAAGAAATAATCAAAGGTCCTTTAGCCGCGTTTTAAAATCATGAAGTATTTATTCATACATTTTGGACAAAAATTCCCCTTACCTGATATTTACGGACATTCTCTTTTACGGGAAAATGTACCCTAGCAGTAAACTGGTGAACAAATTTACTCTTACTGCCTTTTATATACAAAGAATCTTTTATAAACTTGGTCACATAATTCTTACCGCTTCCCGGCCAGCCGTGGAAGCTTAAAGTTAAAGCCTTTTGCGGATTTTTATCAGCGAAATGTGCAGCTAAAGCATTTACAACCACTTCTTCAGCTAGATGTTGTCCATATAACTTCTGGTTTAACAAAAGTTTAAGCACTACAAATACACAATTAAAATTGCAGAAATGTTTATTTTAACCAATCTTACTGTCGAATCGAGCTGGAATATAATCATCATTACAACATTCATATATCTGACACCACGTATACTTCTTTATTGATGCAATAGGGTGAAAACTAAAGCAAAATGAGTTATCACAGAATGTAAGAAATAAAATTAAACAATAAACATGCAGCCGATACATTATGACTTAGATATAAAATTTAAAAAGTGTACAATCAGAATAAATCACAATATTATATATAAATTAATTCTAAAAGTATTATGACATTATAGTCTTTATTGTAAGGTTATCATCAGAGTTATCATCTACTAGAGTGCGTTCCAAAACCTTACTCTGGAGAATCGAGTTAGGATATTTCACTAAGTAGAGATGGCGTTGACTACCAACGTCAAACCTACGACAAGGGAGCACTTTTTTTCAATTTCCATAAGCGTATCATTGCTATAAGTAGTTTATCTTTGATTCTTCTTATATTTTGACTTTTCTTTCAATATTTATTATTATTTCAGGTAGAGTATATTGTTTTGTTCCCTGTTTTATTAATGGTAACAGTACATTAATTATTATTTTTCATTTTAAATACTTTAGTTAGTAGTTATTAGGTTAAAACTAATACAATTACCCCCCTTAAAACTATAAAATAAACTATATACGTATTTCGAGAACTAAGTTCTTATCATCAGTAGTACAAATTTATATTCTATTATAAATTTGTACTACCGATGATGAGAACTTAGTTCTGGAAATACGTATATAGCTTATTTTATAATTTTAAGGTTAAAGGATAATTGTATTAGTTTTAGTTATAATATAACCTTAGACTCCTCCTATTACTAAGAGTTATTAGGTTTTCCTCACAGTTTTGTTTTTTCTTAGAAACAGTTTTATAATAAATATTAGATAATAATAGTTTAATTAATTGTAAATATTAGTTCTATTATCTATTTTGTACTATATAAACTGTGCACGTCTATGTAAAAAATAAAATTTCTCCCTTGTTTTTAGTTCTAAATTTTGCCACCAGGTTCACATACTTAATGATATACACTGAGTTTACGCTATAAACGTTCCAAAATTCGGAGTATTCCCTCTAGAGTTTATCCCTCGTACTCTGCTTCGCTAGTAGGGTACAAAATATTCCAATGAGATTTTGCGCGTTATACGCAAACTTTCATAACGAAATTTACACAAATCGAGTCTGAAACGGATATAAATATTGAAAATTATTCAATATATTGGAGTAATTGATTATTTATCTTTGAAGAACATAATATGTAGTAATATCTGTAACAATTGTAAAAAATGTCTTGATAAAATAGGAAGTACACACAATAAATAATTTTTGGCAGTCAAAAAGTCGTGTTATTTGTATATCAAGTGCTGAAAGTGTTTCTTTGTCGAACCAAAATGAAAGTTGCAGCCTGACGAAGGTAATAAAGATTTTTTTAAATAATTTGATATTTATATTATTAATAAATCTTTCAGAACTCATAATATACATACAGAATTTAAATTATACAACCTTTTACTTTATGTTCTATATTTTTATTTAATACCCAACGTTTCGACAGCATAGACTGTTGCCTTCTTCAGGGAAGAATATTGATATTTATTGTCAATTTTTGTATTTATAGTGCGTATCTGTGACAACAACAAACTATCTATACAAGATTAATGAGTAAAATTCGTTGCTAGGTTATGTTATTTTATTTACTCAAAGCCATATTGTCTATGCTCAAAGGCGTTCATATACGAGGTGTGTTCAAAAACTATCGCGAATTTTGAATTTTCGCGGGTTACGTATATTCGAATTTCGATTTTTTTGTGGCTTTATGTTGGTACTCATGTCTCTCACTTATGTCGACAAGCTCGGCCATTTTGAATGTTCACTTACTTGTTGACAGCTGCTCTACTCGTAGAAATGAAATAACTTCTTTGATAAAAACATTTTATGACAATGACAAATTTTAAATGAATTATTTTTTTCTACGTTCCGTCGCCTTTAGATAAGAAAGATATTGTCTTGGTCAAAAAATTCATAGTCAGTTTTTAACGAATAAGCACATTAGGTAAAAATCGAAGACGATCCAAAACACGTGCAAGCAAAGCAGCTGTCAACAAGTACAAGTAAGTGAACATTCAAAATGGCCGAGCTTGTCGACATAAGTGAGAGACATGAGTACCAACATAAAGCCACAAAAAGATCGAAATTCGAATATACGTAACCCGCGAAAATTCAAAATTCGCGATAGTTTTTGAACACACCTCGTATACTCCGACAAACATGGTCTCGTAACCGTACTCGAAGTGGGGTATCCACTTACTGCACTTACTGTGTATCCAGAGACAACTAATCTACTAACGTAGTTAGTATCTTTGTTTTGGAACGCACCCCTCGTGATATCTTATAAGAAATAAAAGTACCAACAAAAATTAAACAATTATGCTTCATCAGAATATTTTATTTTGATTAATAATATAATTCTAGCACAAATAGATCATTTTATATGTTTGTTTATCTTATATTTGTTATACTGAAATAAAAAAATTCGAAATAAAATGTTTCATTTTCTTTTTTTGTACAAATTTCAAGCAGAAATTCCAGAGTTAAGTTGGCATGCTTGTATGATTGAGTGTTGAGTAGAGGGGGATAACGGGTGTGATTCTAAGCCATCTTGATAAAGTGGACTAAATATTAAATATTCGTTATAAAGGTAATTATGAGTACTTTATTTGCTTGTAGGTTTGTAGATAATTTAATTCTTTAGTATATACTAACATATAGTTGTAAAATTAGACTTGTTTGCTTATTATTTGCTTGTGTTTAGCCACACCCTAGCTGAGGCGAAAACACCGATAAGAATATACCTAATGGGAATTATTAATGTTAAATAGCAAAATTTGAGTTATTTTTAGTCATTTATAAGCCTTAGGTAAAAAAATATAGTCTATTTGTTAAACTGTTAATAATTTAATAAAGTATATACGATATATGAAATTGTTTAAATATTGTTTTGAGTATGTTTTTAAATGTATATTGACATGTAAATATATACTTTTGTTTTCATTTGGCATTGATTTTGGCAAGATACAGCATTGCAGTAATGTCGGACCTTCCAATTGATTAAAAACTAGGTCAATACTGCATTCATAACAGAGGGAGCCCAAGCCCAAAATTTTGAAGCTCTGCGGAATGGTCCGCCATTTTGTACTGTTCCAAATTTGATTCATAGTTTGTGTTGATATGTGCTATTTCGAATTTGTTCTGGCTTTAAATACCTTTTTTTGGGTATATTTAATATTTTTTTAGTAATAAATATGCAAGTATGCTCTGTATTGGACTGCAGTAATGGAACAGTACAATATGGCCGACCCTTCATTCCCCCTCTTTAGTTTTTTTCCGCCATATTCGACCGGTTGCCATATCAGCCTCCCACTCAATTATGTCATTGCTAAATGTATCATCTTGTTAATTTAAATCTTAAATACCTAACATAGTTCACTTAATTCACTCGAAAGATATGTTATCTTGTTTGAGTTAGCCACACCTAAGCGATCTATGTGTTTCTATAGCGAATAACAAACAAAATGGAACAATTCACACCAAAAGAAGTGAAGATTCTTGAGACAGTCGAAGACATCCAAGAACGAAGAGAACAAGTATTACACCGATATGACAACTTCAAAGCCGACGCTCGGGCCAAGAGAGAAAAATTGGAAGATTCAAGACGATTCCAGTATTTCAAACGAGATGCAGATGAACTTGAAAGTTGGATCCACGAAAAACTACAAGTGGCAAGCGATGAAAGCTATAAAGATCCGACAAATCTACAAGCAAAGATTCAGAAACATCAAGCTTTCGAGGCAGAAGTTGCTGCACACAGCAATGCCATTGTTGTTTTAGACAATACTGGAATGGAGATGATTAATCAGTCGCATTTTGCTTCGGAAACCATCCGCAAAAGATTGGGTTTGTTAAAATTTGCTTGCGTTTAAATATTTTGAGACGATACTATTAACTACTTTTGTTTTTACAGAGGAATTGCATCGATTATGGGAGCTTTTGTTATCAAAACTTGCAGAAAAGGGCATGAAACTGCAACAAGCTCTCGTATTGGTGCAATTCTTGAGACATTGCGATGAAGTTATGTTCTGGATCAATGATAAGGTAAATTAATAAACAATGTATTTATCAGGAAATCGGGGTTAACATATGTTCGGGATTTGTCGGCTAATTTCGTCATGTTAAAAAGAGTTGCATACGTCATCAAAAATATTCAAATATAGGAATCATTTTCAAAAATATATATTTCTGTTTGTACAAATCATTTTTAACTTGAAATTAAACAAAACTCAGAAAAAAAAATCAAAATTTAAAAACTGGTATTTTAAGTCTGTGATATTTAACCGAGACATTTTTATTCACTAAAAACCGTTAAATTATCCTAAATAAATTAAAACAGATTTTTAAATTATTAGAAAAGGAAAGTGCATTTTTTCATACTTTTTAACTTTTTAAGTGTAATAAAATACGTGGCCGTTTTCATAATAAAATTTATTTGAAATCGTCACTAAAGTGCACAAAAATCATTCCGAAATCGGCACTTAAGTAATCTATTATATGACGATTTCATTCACATGCAGTGTTGCCCATCTTACGATTATTGTACATGTCAGATAATTTGGGTAGGTTTCCATGTATAATAGTAAATTTGTACGTAAAAAAATGTGCAAGAAGAACGAATTAAATAATTTCGATGAAGAAATTTGAGATAACACACATAATTTTCAGTATATATTACGATAACTTTTTCCGTTTGTTTAACTGACAACAACTGACAGATTTGTCAACATAAATAAAATTAAATATTCCTTTAATTTTTACAAAATTTCGATTTCAAATAAAAGATAATATGTATCTCGGCACTAAAGTTCCTTTTTATCTCTAATATGGTTTATTTTCCTCGGCATCGGCAACTAAATTCCTCATTCGTATTAAAAGTAGAACTTCATTACCGTGATATATAAATAACTATTATCTTCACTTTAACACTTAAAATTAAAATTGTGTTTGCTTTCATAATATAACTTTACGTTGTAGAAAGAGGAAAGTGATTTTTCTTTTACTTTTTAATGTACTAAAAGTACTTAGAACCGTTTTTATAATAAAATTTATCTTCACTTCAAAACTTTAAATTAAAATTGAAGTTGAGTTTGTTTTCATAATATAACTTTAGCCTTTAACGAGCATTCTTAAAGTAATTTTAATTAGTGTTACAATGACCTGATTATGAAAACGGCCCTTAACTACTTTTTAAACTAAAATGAACGAAACATTTTTAACGTTAGCAGAAAAATATATTAATATTTTTTTTTTCCGATTGACATTAAGAGTGCGATATTTTGACAGCCAACAGTCTTTAAAATCTCACTTTTACTGCCCATTACATAGCAACTGGTCAACAAACGCGTAGCTACCGTTCAGCAAACGCATAGCAACATAACTTGATGGCGATAACTTTAAAAATACGTGTAGAAAATAATTTCTAAATTAATATTCTAAAAATCTACAAAAAAATGTGTTCAACACGGCACTAAACACAGATTTACAGCTTCGGCAGCATTCATAAAACAGCAGCCTCTGCTGTAAATCTGGGAATTTAGTGCCTAGTTAAACAAATAACTAGTTTCTTGAATAATTGTATTAAACGATTAATATAACCGATTTAAAAACCGGATAAGTAAAAGGTAAAATGGTTTTTGAATAAAAACCATTTTAAAAATGGCGTTCCCGATTTCAGTTAATCATTCGGTTTATTATCCTGAACAAAATTTGTAGCGTAAAGTAAATTTTCCTTTAAAAAAGTTTTATACATTTTGTTTCTACGTTAAAAAAAAGTATGCATCTCTGGACGCCCGACATAAGTAATAACTGTATAATAATATTCTTACACTTTTAATTGGCGTAATCATAAATTTACTGCCATTGACCTCCATATTTTTGTTCTTAAAAATGCTGTATATTAAAAAATTATCACTTCACTAATAAGACACTAAACAACTTATAAAAAATCAAAAATCAGACGGTTGTAGATTGATGTGAACATAAAATTTAAACGAAAGGTTATGTTATGTTTGTCGCAAGGGTTGCGCGCGCACTAGCAAGTTGGGAGATTGGGGAAAAAATCTTTATGCCTAGTTGCACCGCTGACCCCTTAAATTTGAAGCTAGGCTTAAATAAAATTAATTCAAATCAAAATTTTGACAGCAATATCCAATGACCTATTTGACGCTTTTATACGATATTGTCAATTTAAGGAACACCAAAAATTAATGTGTGAGCTGTGCAACCGGGCATTAAATTCCTTAGCGGTTCGCTCTCCCATAAGAAGTTATCACTTCAAAAAATTAACATTCTATTCGAAAATAGAAAGTTAAACATGTATAGTAAAATATTTAAAATGATGATAGCGTAGTGCATTTGATGCTTCCCATTTCAATAAATGGTTGAGGCATTTGAAAACTGTTTAAAGAGTTTTGTACTCTCCTGATATATTCTAAATCAAAACTATTACAATTTTCCTACAAATTTATCTTACAAATGTTTCTACAACTATGTCTTATATTTTAGGGGACTTTCGTGACCACCGACGAATTCGGCCACGATTTAGAACACGTCGAAGTCCTCCAGCGCAAATTCGATGAATTCCAAAAAGATATGGCCTCTCAAGACTACCGCGTTGCCGAAGTAAACGAATTAGCTGAAAAACTCCTCCTTGAGGGCCATCCCGAACGCGAAACAATTGTCAATCGAAAAGATGAACTCAACAGTGCTTGGCAACGACTTAAACAAATGGCACTAATGCGCCAAGAAAAACTCTTCGGCGCTCATGAAATCCAGCGTTTTAACAGAGATGCCGACGAAACCGTCGCTTGGATCGCCGAAAAAGACGTCGTTTTGTCATCTGATGATTATGGGAGGGACTTGGCGAGTGTGCAAACCCTTCAGAGGAAACATGAAGGGGTGGAAAGAGATCTTGCAGCTCTGGAAGATAAAGTTTCTACTCTGGGAAATGAAGCTGATAGATTGTGTGGGATTCATGCAGATCATGCTGATCAAATTCAAGCCAAACGGGCGGAGATTGTCGCTTATTGGGAGAGATTAACTTCCAAGGCAAAGGTCAGATTTAAGTACAGTATATTACATCATTTTGCCAAAAAATACGGATGATATCATACAAGATTATTTCATTTTGTTATCGAACAAAATAAAGAATAATAGAATAATGAAAAAATACTTGAAATTACTAATATCTTTGGGGTAATTTTATTCGTAATAATATTGAAATGATTTACGCATTTATTGTAAAAATAAAATAATTTCAGTTTAAGTATTTATTTCGTTTTTCAGCGGTGACTTGATATTAAGCTATTAAATTAACTGTCACTAATAAAACTTTAATTTCTTGTAGTTGTGCAACTAGACAAACCTGAATGGCAGAATTATCTGACCTGTCAGCTGACATTTATATTTATTCTTGTCGGTATGATCTAAATTTGGAAGTAAATTGGATCCTTCATATGTTTTTTGACGTCCTTCCTGTTTCCGATAGTCCTCCAGTTTCCTCGTCCTTCACCGTCCTACCGGTTTTCGACAGGTCTGCCTGTTTCCTCGTTCTTGACGTCCTTCCTGTTTTTGACTGTCTTCCTTTTTACGACCGTCTTCGTCTTTCCCTATCCTTCACGTTCTACCTCATGTCCTGTTTTCTTGACCTTGACGCACTTCCTGTTTTCGACGGTTTTCCTGTTGCTCGTTATTAACGTCGTTTTTCGACAGATCTTCCTGTTTCCTTGTTCTTGATGTCCTTCCTGTTTTCTCGTTCGTGACGTCCTTCCTGTTTTCGATGGTCCTTCTGTTTCCTCGTTCTTGATGTCCTTCCTATTTTCGACTGTCCTCTTTCCTCGCCCTTGACGTCCTACCTATTTTCGACATCTTCCTGTTTCCTCGTCATGACGTCCTTCCTGTACTGGGACTCTGCCGTATCGCACCGCATAACATGAAATGATGTGACTCTTAACATTGTGGTATGGCCTGTCGATCACATGTTAATTTTACGTCATGTGATCGCCAGGCTGTACGGTAGAGTCTCAGCACTGTTTCCGATGGTCTGTGTGTTTCCTCGACCTTGATGTCATTGTTTTCGACGGTCTTCCTGTTTCCTCGTCCTTCGTGTTTTCGATGGTCTTTCTGTTTTCGACGGTCTTTTTGTTTTCATCATCCTTTACACCCTTGCAACTTTCCTTGTTCTCCACGTCCTTTATAAATGAAGCAAGATAGTTAAAGCATATATTTCATTTTTAGGAACGCCGCGAAAAACTAGACGAATCTTACTTCCTTCATAGATTCTTAGCCGATTTCCGCGACTTGGTTTCTTGGATCAATGATATGAAAGCCATCATCAGCGCTGATGAACTCGCTAAAGATGTCGCTGGAGCTGAAGCACTTCTTGAACGCCATCAAGAACATCGTGGAGAGATCGATGCACGGGAAGATTCATTCGCTACCATTACAGAAGCAGGCCGGCAACTTTTAGAGCGGGGACATTATGCCGGCGATGAAGTCAAAGAGAAACTATCAACTTTAACCGCTGATAAAACCAGCTTACTCTCTTTATGGGAGGAAAGAAGGATTTTGTATGAGCAGTGTATGGATTTACAGCTGTTTTATAGAGATACAGAACAAGCCGACACTTGGATGGCCAAACAAGAAGCTTTTTTGGCAAATGAAGACTTGGGAGATTCTCTCGATTCAGTTGAAGCTTTGATTAAAAAGCACGAAGATTTCGAGAAGAGTTTAGCGGCTCAGGAAGAAAAAATCAAAGCTTTAGATGAATTTGCTACTAAACTAATCGATGGACAACATTATGCAGCTGATGATGTTGCACAGAGACGAGCAATGCTTTTAGAAAGACGCTCCGCTTTAAAAGAAAAATCTGCGCAAAGAAGCGCCACTCTTGAAGACGCATTCCGTTTGCAACAATTCGAAAGAGACTGTGATGAAACTAAAGGATGGATTAACGAAAAACTTAAATTTGCTACAGATGACAGCTATTTAGATCCTACAAACTTGAATGGCAAAGTCCAAAAGCATCAAAATTTCGAACAAGAGCTCACAGCGAACAAATCCCGCATGGAAGAAATAACCAGCACTGGACAAGAATTAATAGAAGCTAATCATTACGCCAGTAGTCAAATACAAAGTAGGATGGATGAAATCGTTCATCTTTGGGAGACTTTAGTTCAAGCTAGCGACAAAAAAAGCTCCAAACTGCAAGAAGCCAGTCAACAACAACAATTTAACAGAACTGTAGAAGACATAGAATTATGGTTATCAGAAATTGAAGGTCAATTGATGTCTGAAGATTATGGCAAAGATTTGACCAGTGTGCAGAACTTGCAGAAAAAACACGCGCTTTTAGAGGCTGATGTTGGCAGCCATCAAGATAGAATTGAAAGTATCAAAGTAGCTGCAACTCAGTTTATTGAACGGGGACATTTTGACTCCGATAACATCGCCTCAAAACAAAAAGCTTTAACTGATCGTTACGCCGCTTTGCAACTTCCAATGGCAGTTCGCAAACAACGCCTTTTAGATTCTTTACAAGTACAACAACTCTTCCGCGATATAGAAGACGAAGAAGCTTGGATCAGGGAAAAAGAACCAATTGCTGCATCAAACAACCGCGGCAGAGATCTCATCGGAGTCCAAAACCTTATCAAAAAACATCAAGCAGTCCTTTCGGAAATCAACAACCACGAATCCAGAATGTCGGCTGTTGTCGAAGCCGGAAAACAAATGCTAGAAGACGAACATTTCGCTTCCGATGAAATCCGCAACAGAGTTAGTTCTTTGTTTGATCATTGGACCAGCTTGAAAGAAAAAGCTTACCAAAGAAAGCAAGATTTAGAAGATTCTTTGCAAGCTCATCAGTATTTCGCCGATGCTAACGAAGCAGAATCTTGGATGAAAGAAAAAGAGCCGATTGTTAGCAGTACGGATTATGGGAAAGATGAAGATTCTTCAGAAGCGTTGTTGAAGAAACATGAAGCGCTTGTTAGTGACCTTGAAGCTTTTGGGAATACGATCCAGGGGTTGAAAGAACAGGCGCAAAGCTGCAGAGTAAGTATCAGATTTTATAAATAGTCCAGTCATTAGCGGTTGGGTAGTTCTGATTTTAATATATATTGGTTAGTTAGGTCAGAACTTTGATGAAAAATTCAAGTTTTCGACCTTGGGGAGGAGTATTTAATACTTGGTCTAATAGATTTTGCTATTTATAACAGTTTACATTTGTCGTGGCATTGAGAGAAGTAAATTATTGATGATTGTTAAATTATTTTTGCCAACGCTTTCTTACAAATTCATCCACCACTCTGATCCGGTTAAAGATACAACAACGCGGTTCGAAAATTTGAATTCAGCATGAAATTCTTCTTCATGTCATTGTCTCATACGATTTTTGATTCGATAAGCGAAGTTCCTTTAAAATTTTAAACATCTGTAAATATTACGTATTTAGTACGTGGCGAAATTTCAGAAGAAAAAATAAGTTCTAAACCGATTTGCAAATATTAAATTTTTAGAGTTTAATATGTTAGTAACTCGCGAATCGCTCATCGAATCAAAAATCGTGTAATACATGATATGAAGGAGAACTTCATGTTGAATTTAATTTTTCAATTTGCATTATCCTATCTTTAATCAGGTCAGAATGGTGGATGAGTTTGTAGGAAAGTGTTGACAAATTTATAAATCAGGGACCTGAACCGAAATATATTTATGGTTCAGGTTAGGTTCAGGTGCAAGAAATAAATTTCGATTCAGGTTCAGTTTTGGTTCAAAAAATTAAAAATTATAACGGTTCATTGGTTTTGGGTTCGGGTTCGAATTTCGGTTGGGAGTAACAAATGATAACAAACACAAGAAGATGATTATATTTATTAATTTTAAATTTATTTTTAATTTTATATTTAATTGACCTCTGAACCGAATCTGAATTTAAACCGGCTTAAATTCGGTTCAGGTTTATTGACGTTGGCAAATAAAGGTTCGGTTCGAGGTCAGGTTTTCGGTTCAGGTTCGGGTTAGTTTCAAGCACCTGTTAAAAATCATCGATTATTTACTTCTTTGGATACCACGATGAATGTACAGTGCATACGATGTAACTTGGCGAGTTGGGGCAATTCACATTATCACTGCGGTAATGGGAAAGTTATAAAATCCATAGGCGTACCGAAGATGAATGAAGTTCAATAAAATTACGAATATTACAAAAAAAAACGAAATTATTTATACAAAGAAAAATAATACAAATATTGGAATGAATTATTTATTATATAAATCATATTATAATTAATTATTTTTTAAATTAATAAAGTTAAGAAAATTTCTATTGCTATTGAGAAAAACGTGCACCAACGCTTATGTATGAATATAACTTCTTGGGTTGAAAAGTACCTGACACCCCGAGTTTGAGTGTATTAGAGTGAAATTTGCTTTGTGTATGGCAATAAAACATTGTAAAATCACTATTTCACTTCTGAAGCTGTGCGGCATCGAAGTAAAAGTAAATATTTGACAAAACGCAACTTAGGAATAGTGAACTGAATTACATTCTTTTGGCTCGCCAAGTTACATCGTATGGACTGTAAACAGTTATAAATAGTAAAACCTATTAGACTATTCGGGATTTCAGTTGAGGTTCGGGTTCAATTTCAGGTACCTGTTAAAAATCATCGATGCCACGATGAATGTAAACAGTTATAAATAGCAAAACATATTAGACTAAGTATTAAATACATAATATTGTTTATTTTTTGAGTAATTTAAATTTCTTTCATAAATTGTTATTTTGGTTAACTATTTTTAACATAACTCTTTGGCAGGTCATCTTAGGTAAAAAGTGTAAGAACACTTTGTACAAAATAAACTGCAAGCTTTAATTTTGTATTCTTGTAAAATTTTGATACGGGTCACTGTTTTTGAAAAAATGGCTAAAACACTTTCTGTATCTTTCATCAAAGATGGCCTTCTTCAAAATCGAAAGTTTTATATCAGAGTCCAGACTTAAACAACATATATTAAAATCAGAACTACCCCACGTTTTGTAAAGCAAAGGTCTTTTTTGGTTTCCATTGACTGGACAATTTTCCACAATTTCGAAATATTTTACAGCAACAAGAAACACCAGTTGTGGATATAACTGGCAAAGAATGCGTCCAAGCTCTTTACGACTACACCGAAAAGTCTCCCAGAGAAGTTTCTATCAAGAAAGGCGATGTTCTCACTCTTCTTAACTCAAACGACAAGGTAATGAGATACTCTACATTCTACATTGTTCTTTATTTACTCACAACTTACGTAACTACTGATAAATATACAAGTGTTTTAAAAATGTTTAGACCGGTGTTATCTTAGTCAAACATTTGTCGTTTAACCTTCGTTATCAGAATGCTTGTTTCGTTGCTGTTTTTTCATATATTGTTGCGAAAAGTTGTTTGTGTGATTGATAAATATAGAATTGTGAGTTAAAAGATTAATCTGTGGCCTAAGGTTGTTGGAGCATGAAGTGAAATCCATAAAATCTTAATAATCTTTGGCGTACAGTTAGATTAAGTATTGTTCGATGCAAATTCAAAATTTTGGTCAAATAGCCTAGTTCCGAGAGGAGTTATTGAACTCCAAAGTGGGAAGATTTAACATAGCGAGTATAAGAGAAAGCCAAGAAATCATTGACATAATTGCCTCTAGATTCGCGAAAACCCATAAACTTTTGACTAAAAAATAGGTGAATATAAATGAAGATTTGTGGAAAAAACTAGATAAAAAGAAACATGCATGCCCATCTTGTTTCAAAGATATAATAAATTTAATTGGAAATTCATCAGATATTTTCAATCTCTAATTTTTACGCGCGTTGTTGGTAACACTGCCGCCCACGATTTGAGAAACATCCGCGATGATTTCTAACTTTCGGCATTTTTCTTTATTTTGTTAACCTCACGATTACAACCATTAGCTGCTGCAATACCTAGCAGAATAAACATAATATGCAAATAGTAAATAGTAGGCAAGCAACTCTTGAGTTTGTCTACATTATCAATAGATGGCTTTGCTTTCATGATCCAACTACCTTAATGTAAGAACAATCAATGTATAGTTTGGTTCACGAAAGATGACAATTCAAGGTTATTTATTAACCGTATAGTACAATATTACTAGCAGATAACTTCACTGCTTTTCATATACATAGACGTCCAACATGAAATATTTATGGATACATTTTAACTGAAGAAAATAAGTGTAATTTATTTGAAAATTGTTTTTTTTTTAAATAATGCCTTTCTCAAAGATTTATGCTCTTCACCTATGTATTTGCAAAACCCAAAAACATACGACTTGACAAAAACCATGGAATAATAATTTGATTTAATTGTTAACGTCACTGGGTAACTATTAGGACAGAGGGCAGTGCAGTAGATAATTAGATATTTGTAATTCTACGACATACGTCATTATCATTTGTAATGTGTTAGAAAGTAATGTTACCATTTACGTATATTTGTCACACAACATAAACTATATAGACATACGTCAAATAATCTTTCTCTTTCTCTCATGAAATGTTGGTAAGCTACTACTGTATAAAGTGTTGTGTATTCTTTCTTCGAACAAGTGACCTTGAATAGTCATCTTTCGTGAACCAAAGTATATACATTTTTTTTCGACTGCCATCAATGTAACAGGACGAACTCGACTTTCTGGCGTTTGCTACCAAGTGTAGCATTTAAATTTACCGCCTGGATCAATGTAGCAAAATGAAGGGTTATTTCTCTTTACTCCGGTGGTTAGTGATGCGTGAAAGGGCGTTCTACAACCACCTATTATGTGGGTGTGCAGGTTGAACTGAAATGGGAGCGGGTGAAGTAAAATTAGTTTTAGAATGATACCGGAATTTCGGGGCGAAACGAATGGATATTCACACTTGCACTTCATTAGTGATTGTTCAAAATAACTAACAACCACCGGGCATAATTTTATAAGACTATATTAAAATTAACTAGGTTGAATATACAAAATTAATACTGTAAATCCGATAAATAACTACTTAAATGTATGCGTAATAAAATTTATTTTATTTTGGATTCATAAATTTGTTTAGTCACCCTCAAAAGCGGGCGCAATTTGATTTATTGCCCTAGGGTGTATAAAGTTGCCAGGCAACAGTTGTTCAAACATATCAAAATCGTTGTATAGTTTGGTTCACTAAAGATGACTATTCAAGGTCATTTATAAGCCGTGTGATATAATATTACTTGCAAACAACTTCACTGCATTTCGTATGCATAGGCGTGCAACGTGAAATATTTATAGATACATTTTACCGAAAAAAATACGTGTAATTTATTTGAAAATTATTATTCTTTTTAAATAATGCCTTTCGTAAAGATTTATATTTTCACTTATGTTATTACAAAATACATAGACTTAACATAAACCATGGGATAATAATTTGATTTAAACGTCGTCACTGGGTAAACAGCATAGAGGGCAGTATAGTAGATAAATACATATCTGTAACTCTACGACATACGTCATAATTATTGTAGTGTGTTAGAAAGCAATGTCATCTTTTACGTATATCTGTCACACAACATAAATTACATAGACATGCGTCAAATAATCTTTCTCTTTGTAACATGAAATATTGCTAAGCTACTGCTGTATAAAGTATTATGTATTCTTTCGTCGAACAAGTGACCTTGAATAGTCATCTTTCGTGAACCAAACTATGGATAGACATCACAACAAATTCGATAAATCATATTTTTTGAACATCGCCAAATTTTTGTATTCTTTCTCGTGTATGTCTTTTGACTTCTGTGAAACTAACTTGCCCCGTGCAGCCTCAAATTTATTCGATTTTTTTTTTATCAATGCCATTTTCATTTAACATTAAATTAAAATTGTTATGGCAAAGCAAACAACATAGCAACACCAACAAATTACATAGAAACCATGGCATACTTAAAATTCACAATGATAGCATAACACTATAATGAATATAGGGCGCGAGCAGTCACGTGACTTTGCTGACCTTGGCAAGCAGATATGGGGGCCCGTGTCAAAATGACAGCTATTAATTATGTCCATAACTGACAAATGTCATAATTTTTCATTCAAAATTTTATGATTTTCTTATTTCATGTGGTTTATTTGTTATCAGAGGTGTGGAATTCAGTTGCCGAAAAAAGGAATCATACAATATCAAAATATGAAATTTAGAATAAAAAATATGACATTTGTCAGTTATGGACAAAATTAATAGCTGACATTCTGAAACAGGCTCTCATATCTGATTGCCAAGGTCAGCAAAGTCACGTGACTGCTCGCGCCCTATACAAATATACTTATTGAATCCTTAAAATAAAACGTATATATTACGGGCATAATCAAGATTATATCACTCGGAAAAATGAAAGTTTTCCACTACGCTTCGAGCTTTATACATTCCCTCATGCCATAATTTTTTTATATACATAAATAACAATTATATGCGGGGGCGCTTTGACAACAATGTGCGCGTGTTAGTAAGATGACAAACTCGAGCTCACTCTTGTTATCTGCGGCCTTCTGGCAGATTTTGCTAAGCAGTTTTGCCCCAGAAAAGCCATTTGAACAGAAGTACACTTAGGGTGGTCTTGGGTTCAAGTCCCAGTGATGTTTTCACAAAATCTTCAGCAATTTTGTATCTTTTTAGGACTGGTGGAAAGTGGAAGTCAATGACCGCCAAGGTTTCGTCCCAGCCGCTTTCGTCAAAAAAATAGATGCAGGTCTCTCTGCATCTCAACAAAACCTTGTAGACAATTCTTCCATAGCTGCCCGGCAATCTCAGATCAACAATCAATACGACCAACTGATTGCTTCAGCTCGAGAACGTCAAAACAAGCTCAATGAAACCGTCAAAGCTTACGTTTTGGTCCGCGAAGCCTCCGAACTTACAACTTGGATCAAAGACAAAGAAAACCACGCCAAAATTGAAGATGTTGGTGAAGATCTCGAACAAGTTGAGGTTTTACAAAAGAAGTTTGATGACTTCCAAGCAGATTTGAAAGCCAACGAAGTCCGTTTGGCTGAAATGAACGAAATCGCAATGCAGTTAGTCTCCCTCGGACAAACAGAAGCTGCCCTGAAAATCCAAACTCAAATCGAAGATTTGAATCAGAAATGGACTTCTCTTCAACAACTAACTTCGGAAAGAGCTACTCAGTTAGGATCTGCGCATGAAGTACAAAGATTCCACAGAGATGTAGACGAAACCAAGGATTGGATTCAAGAAAAAGATGAGGCGTTGAACAATGATGATCTTGGGAAAGATCTCAGGAGCGTTCAAGCCTTACAAAGGAAACATGAAGGGCTGGAGAGAGATCTCGCTGCCCTCGGCGACAAGGTAGGAAAAACATTTAGATTTAATTAGTTCTCCATCTTTATCTATTTAACTAGCTGATACCCCGCGGTCTTCGCAGCCACGAATCAATTTATGTTTTTTTTAACCCCGTACATCACCATTTTAGTGTTAATTTGAAGATATTTCAAAGTTCAGGAGTTATGAACCCTCAAAAATGCATGTTTTCATGTTTAGTTTCGGCCAAAAATCGGCCAATATCTCGATTTTGTTTAAAGATAGAGTGTTCATTCTTGCAAAAATGTACTCTGGAGGGTCGAATTCATATATTAATATTTTAAAATTGTGAAAAAGGCCTTAGGATTTTCGAAATTTTGGAAAAAAATGGGAAAAATATGCCCAAAAACATGCATTTTATTTTGTTCACAACTCCTCAACGGTTTAAATTATGGTCAATTTAATACGAAATTTATGTTCAACGAGGTTTGAAATATAAGTTAACTGATTTCCAAATCTTAAAACCGTCTTGACAAAGTTTTATTTAAATACTTCTAAGATGACGCCCGTTGCGAATTTTTCGCAATTATTCCAAAACAAAACTTTTATTTGGTTAGAATTCGGCTTAAATTTACTGGAAACATATAAAATTAACTGAAAATCTTTTATTTATACATAAAATATATCGAAAATGTTGATTTTTTTTAATGAAACGTCTCAAAAACTTTCGGCTATGTTGTAACATTTTTTCTCGAAACCAATGGCAATGTTTTCCTTATGTAATCTTTCAAAATTAATTATAAATATGTAAAAAAATTAACTGTAACTACTTGTACGACACGTCCGGAAACATCTGAAACAACATATGTACAAAATTTGGCGTCAATATGTAGAACGTAAACTTCATAGATTCGTCAACTGGACGACACAGCCACCCGTCTAATGCAATCGCATCCAGATACCGCCGAACAAACTTACGCAAAACAGAAAGAAATCAATGAAGAATGGACCCAACTCACTGCTAAAGCTAACAGCAGAAAAGAGAAGTTATTGGATTCGTATGATCTGCAGAGATATCTCAGCGATTATAGGGATTTGATGGCGTGGATCAACTCGATGATGGGGCTTGTCTCAAGCGAAGAATTAGCCAACGATGTTACCGGGGCAGAAGCTCTTCTAGAAAGACATGGAGTAAGTAGAAATTCATTATATTTTGCCTTAATTTAATATCCAAAACATTCAGAACATCAATTAATTATCACAAATATTGTCTAGTGTTCTTAAATTCTTTTTCCATTATTTTTGTGTCAATTTTCTGTGCCTATATATAAATATTTTTGTTGCGGAATTTTGTGAAATTGAAAGGTTTGTTGTTTGAATTGTAGAACCATCGAGCTGAAATAGACGCTCGGTACGGCAATGTACTCCAGGTACTGGTCTTGGTGATTGTGTGTGATTCAACTAACTTCTCTGCATCTTAACATGGCCATTTTTATTATTTACCTTGCTTAAGAACAAATATGAACTTAGTTTCATAATAGTTTGGACTTTTCACAAAATAGCGGCGGACGGTTGTCGATTACTTTATTGAGGAGGAATACACGTACTTGGACATTCTTGAAGTAAAATCTACCTTGCAAGACATATGGGACAATACGAGCCCTGTCCGACACAAGTTGGCCCACAAGCTTTAATTTCATTTTATTTAGTTAATTTATGATACAAATAGTAACTAACAAATTATCGCCAATTTTTATTAATATTACGGACATTTTGTTCTAATGACATAGCAAGATATGTTTTCTAAAATATTTTGTTTTAATGTAAAATGAAATAAAACTTAGTTTTACCAACAATTCAAGAAAAACTGAAAAAAATAAATTTAAGTTATAATGATGTTAGAGGTTTCATTAAATAAATATTTAATTTCACTCTTATGTTTAAAGAACGATTTTTTTTTCGAAATATTTATATGAATATAAACTATGTTGTACTTCCGATTCCAAAGATCATGGCCTACTCTTAACTAAAATCCAGTTCATTAGGTGCCTCTCCTGCTTATTAACATTTTCAGCTTCATATCTCAAGCACCGAAGCTGTCATGTTTCCTCTTTTAAATTCATTTCAACTTCAGGAGTACCCCAGGGGTTTAATCTGGGTCCTTCATTATTTGTTCCATTCATTAAAGATTTGCTGATTTTTTTACGTGTCCAGTTTTGGCTTCCGCAGGCTATACGATAAATAACATCGAATACAAAGAATCAGCCGATCATAAGTAATTAAAAAGGTTGAGACCTGTTTGTTTACTTCGTCGGTTGCTGTCGAAGGTACATCATTGACAAGATTAGACGCTCGCTCAACGCGGCGGCCGTTCTAGAAATGATCGACCAGTGGCGTCGATCGTGTGCTCGCTAGACTCAGTGGCGTTTTTACAACTTACATTCGTTTGATTTTTTCAGTTTTTCTTGAATTATTGGTAAAACAAAGTTTTATTTCATTTTACATTAAAACAATAGAATATTTTGGAAAAACATATCATGCTATGTGTCATTAGAACGACAAAATGTCCGCAATATTAATAAAAATTGGGGATAATTTGTTAGCTATTATTTGTATCATAAATTAACTAAAAAAAAAAAAAATGGGTGGGCCAACTGATACGAGACGGGGTTTGTACTAACAGAAAAATGTGTAAGGTTTGTGGATATGTCTAAAAGAATTAAAGCTGTTATTATTAATAAAGGGTATGTAGTCCAATATTAAATGGCGGAATATTTGAATAACATATTCAGTCGAAAGAAATGTGTAGAAATTTCTCACCATTTGCGTAGGTTTTACAATTTGTTGGCGGCCGAACTATTATGATCCTGGGTTCGCATATTACGAAAAAACTACTATAAATTGTTTAATGATGCTTTTAACATCGTACGAAAGCTTTCAAAATATTAAGTATAAACAGAATGAAAACAAAAAAAGATGTTTTAATTTTTGTCAAGAAAGCATAAAGCTTTTTATTATAATTTAGAGCTTTCTAACAGCTTTGGTATTCCAGTTCAGTGTTCAAATTTTCAATTTTTATGTATTACTAATAAATTTCTTCTTAGGAGCACCGCACAGAAATCGACGCCCGAGCGGGCACCTTCCAATCTTTCGAGCTTTTCGGTCAACAACTTCTCCAATCTGGTCACTATGCCAGCGTGGAAATCCAAGAAAAGCTTGATGCTTTGAATGAAGCTCGCCAGGAACTCGAAAAGTCAGAACTTGCGGCATTTTTATTGACTTTAAACTTATTAAATGTTGTGGTTTAGGGCTTGGATCGCTAGAAGAGTCCAACTAGACCAAAATCTAGACTTGCAACTCTTCTACAGAGATTGTGAACAAGCTGAGAACTGGATGTCTGACAGAGAAGCTTTCTTAGCCGCCGAAGAGGTTGACTCGAAGGGAGATAACGTAGAAGCTTTGATCAAGAAGCATGAAGACTTCGACAAGGCTATCAATGCACATGTTAGTTTTTATATCTTCAAATAATATATAAAATTTTAATGTCCTATCTGTGTTTTTAGGAGGATAAGATAGCTGCCCTTCAGACTTTGGCTGATCAGCTAATTGTTAATGAACATTATGCTTCTAAACCAATTGACGATAAACGAAAACAAGTTTTAGACAGATGGCGACACCTTAAAGACGCTCTAATTGAAAAACGGTCGAAATTGGGCGAATCTCAAACTCTGCAACAATTTTCTCGAGATGCCGACGAAATTGAGAATTGGATTGCTGAAAAATTGCAGCTTGCCACTGAAGAAAGTTACAAGGTTAGTTACATTTTTTTTACACGTTACAGAGGTTGTACTAGCTGTGTTACGGGGTAGACGTTTTTTGACTAGCGTGCTGATGTATGGCCGATGGTTGGCGTGACTTAGTTTTGACTTGAAGTAAAGTATCCGATTGTTGTTTTGGAAGCAGTATTGGTCGCGCCATTGTTGTCGATTTGTACGACATCGGGTGGGCCTTAATGACTTACCAGTATTGTGTATTTTGGTGGGTGTCTACTTGTTGTGGTAGCATCCTTTTGGGTTCTGGAATCTTTGGAGGGTTTTGCGACACTGCCGTCAGCGTCTTCATTGTTGGGGACACCTACTTGCGAAGTGCTCTGCGGCCTGTCCCATCCGCAATCACTATTGAGTTTTGACGAAGTAGAGTACCCAAATTGTTGTTTTGGAACCAGTATTGGTCGCGCCATTATTGCGGGGTGCCTTAATGACTTTCCAGTTTTGTGTATTTTGGTGGGTGTCTACGTGTTGGGGTAGTATCCTTTTTGGTCCTGGAAGTCATCGCTCTTCGGAAGATGGGCGACTTTGGTGTCAGCATTTTCACTTAGATCATATAGCTTACGAACTGGATACGAGAAATGCTATGCCTTACAATGTTTTTCTGAGGAACGTTTAGGATCAAGTGAGAGAGATTTATACAAGTACATACGAGAGAAAAGAATACAACAATTTTCAAGAAAGGGATAAATATAACGGAAAATAATAAAACAAGGAAGAAAACTATTTTATTTATTGTATTTTTTTCTTATGCCGCCAATTATAAAATAAAATAATAAAAGCCGTGTTCCTTGGGGCTGTGATTCGCAATCTAAATGATCTAAGTGATTATGATTAAGAAGAAGTATATTTTTCGTTTCCTATTCGTTATCCCCATTTTCTCATTTTGTAATCACAACCTTGCCCTTTCCCTTCTGAATCACCCTTTTTGAGTAATCACGCGGATTCATTTTCGAGCGTAGAAATTTGTCAATGTGGGGCTTGTTGCATCAAAGGAAATATGATTTTCATACAAGAGCATGTTATGACACACTACACTTTTGAAAACAAAGAAAATATGTCACAAAAAATTGTTTCAAGTAAACACACTTTATATTTCTTACAAGAACTTTTTTTTTTACTTCAATATGATCCATTTTAATACTGACTAACACTTGACAGTAGATCATTTATAAAATAAAATAAGTTAGTTTGAATTGGTCTGCATATGACATTTGACGCTAGGTGGTGTTTATATTGTTCAAGTTGTTTCCTTAATATAATTTTTAAATCATGATTCAAAAGGATCACGATTGAACTAATTAGGTTTCACAAAATCACAATAACAGCCCGAAGGAATACGGCTTATAGCAGAAAGAAAAAGTCGAATAAAAAACAAAAGTTTCGTCGTCGTCACTGGCGCAAGTATTCCGGAGTATTCCGTAATTTTCTGTATCAAGCCTAAGTGTCCCCTACTTGTTCCATCCAATTCGTAAGCTCGATGATTTCTAAGCGTTTTTATTGTTGGGGACACCTACTACCTACTCGAAGAAAGCCCAGCGGCGTGTCCTATCCGCCATCATCATCGAGAGAACATAGGAGGCGCCTTATTGTAGCGACATATACTTAGCCAGGTCGAAACGGCTACCCTCAACAACCTACGATAGTAGAGGGATGAATTTTTCACTTTATTTCATTTCTCATGTAAACCTAGTCGATGCAATATGCAATTTTCTTTAGGACCCGGCGAACATCCAATCCAAACACCAAAAACACCAAGCCTTCGAGGCGGAATTAGCCGCAAACGCAGACCGAATCCAATCCGTTCTCGCGAACGGCTCCAACCTGATCGATAAACACCAATGCGCTGGTTCTGAAGATGCAGTGCAAGCTCGACTGGCTTCCATCGCTGATCAGTGGGAATATCTCACTCAAAAAACCACCGAAAAATCCTTAAAGCTCAAGGAAGCCAACAAGCAAAGAACTTACATCGCCGCTGTCAAGGACCTCGACTTCTGGTTGGGAGAAGTTGAGAGTTTGTTAACGAGCGAAGATGCGGGCAAAGATTTGGCAAGTGTGCAGAATTTAATGAAGAAGCATCAGTTGGTTGAGGCTGATATTCAGGCCCATGAAGACAGAATTAAAGGTGAGAGAAATAAACTTTTTTTATTTTTTCTAATAAATTCTTTCTAGATATGAACGACCAAGCCGATTCCCTGATCGAATCCGGCCAATTCGACACCGCTTCGATCCAAGAAAAACGCCAATCAATTAACGAACGTTACGAACGAATCAAAAACCTTGCAGCCCATCGACAAGCTCGCCTGAACGAAGCCAACACTCTGCATCAATTCTTCCGAGATATCGCCGACGAAGAATCTTGGATCAAAGAAAAGAAACTTTTAGTAGGCTCTGACGATTACGGCAGAGACTTAACAGGCGTACAAAATCTTAAGAAGAAACACAAGAGATTAGAAGCGGAACTAGGAAGCCATGAACCTGCCATCCAAGCCGTGCAAGAAGCGGGGGAGAAGTTGATGGATGTTTCCAATTTGGGCGTTCCAGAAATCGAGCAACGGTGAGTAAATAAATAAATATATCGTACGATGTATTAATTTTTTCTTGCAGATTGAAGGCTTTGAATTTGGCTTGGGCCGAACTGAAACAACTTGCAGCTACTCGAGGACAAAAACTCGATGAATCTTTGACGTATCAACAGTTCTTGGCTAAAGTCGAAGAAGAGGAAGCTTGGATCAGTGAAAAACAACAATTGTTGTCTGTTGAAGATTACGGAGATACAATGGCTGCTGTTCAAGGGTTGCTGAAGAAACATGATGTGTTTGAAACTGATTTTACGGCCCACAGCGAACGGTGAGACACAAAATCATTATTGCTATAGTCAGATTTCTCTAAAAATGGTATTTCAATGTGATGACGTCATTTAGTTAATTTATATGAGCCAAGTAGTGAAGCCGATTGATCTAATCCAAAGAGCTGACATCTACAGTGTACTTTAAAACTTTAAATTAAAAATAATATGAACGGTGTATAACGAAAATGATTTTCTTTTTAATTATAATTGATTACAATAATTGATTACAACAATTAATACATTAATTCATTAAAGTAAACAGCTCTGAATGCACCATGCAGAAGTAATATTTAATTTAATTATAAAATACACTTAAAATTGATTGTAAAAGGAGCCTTAAATAACAATTTACTTTCACTAGACATGTAAATAGTAGGTACGTCGAATTACAGACTGAGTAAAACTGTCAATATATTGATTTTTGACGGATCACTAATTTTTTTATTGACGAACTAAATCCACATTTAAATTAAATTAATTTTTGATATTATTTACCGTCTCATGTGACGCATCCAATGTAGTACAAACTCTCTATAATGTAATAATAATATTCAGAAATATGTACATAGGAAATGCAGAACTGAGAACTGTCACGTGATAACCTCAAAATATAACACATCTTTTACAGACGAGAGTGGAATTAGGGGAACATTTATACACATGTAATAATACAAATTATTTATAGCTCAAGTTACGGCATACAAACGTTCCATAAAATAAAACAAGACAAAACACGTTGCTAAAAATATACAAGGTGGTAGGTGGTGACCGGCACAGCCGAACATAGGACTTTAAGGTAGTTCACCAGCTACTGTCCAGGCCAAAAATTTGATCGCGATGAACGTATACTGCGTATTCTACGATAACCCCTCTCTAAAGAAAACTTTTGGTAGGTGACTGTACTTTCTTGTGCCGTATGTCATAAATATGTACACCCACACCGCTACGAAACGTTGTTAAAGGAAAGCTGGCAACGTCGCGCTTTAATCGGAAGGGGTAGGGGGGAACAGTTCTAGCAGAGAGCCGCTGAATCCAGCCGTAGTTACAAATTCGCCGTTTTGACGTGACCTATTCCCGCTGTCAATTTTGACGTATTAAAAATAATATAACAAAAATAGATAAAATATAGTACTTACATTTGCATTTTTTATATTTTGTATTTTTTATTTATTAATTATATTTTACCATATTTATGAATTTATTATATTTGTATTGTTTAAAATAAATTTATCGTATTAATAAATATTTATTTATATCTTTGAAAAACCATATAACAACGTTATAATAGCTAAATTGATTTTTGACATTCTAAAAATGACATTTAAATTTGATATCTGCTGGATCGTAACCTACTTTATTAATACAAGACCGGGAAACAACTCAAATTTTGTTTCAAAATCTGCCCAAAACTCTAGTTCTAAAACCGGTAATGAGGGAGTGATTTATGCTTGCTGTCATTTAAATGCCATTTTGAGACTGTCAAAAAATCAATTTAGCAGTTCTAACGTTGTTATACAGTTTTTCACAAATATAAATGAATAAAACATACATTAAATGCAAATGTAAGTAATATTTTTATCTATATATTATATTAGTTTTACCCTTCCCCCTGACGGAAACATACAGTGTTGCCGCTGCCTCTCTCCCTCGAGTTTTTCTGTCGTCGAGTACATTATTTTACACTACGATTACTCTGAAACTGTACGTCAGATCGCTTTCATCGTTTGAAATAACATTCGAAACATATTAAACTACTACATATTTGTTTTTTATTAAAATCTATAGAAGCAAAATGATGCTATTAATCAAAACGTTAGTTTTGGTAGCATTGGTCCTATGCTTCACGTGTTAAAATTTCTGACTTTCGAGGCGAATAGCTCATTTTCTGTACGTCAGAAGTTTATAAAAAATTAACTGTGCATGTATTAGGTCATTCTAAACACATTGTTAAATTTTTATGAACATCTATAGAAACTCGATTTACTGGTGAACTACCTTAAAATGTAAACTCAGACATTCCTAATTTCCTGCTTCCTTAATTATTTTAGTTAGAAAATCTTCAAATAAAAGTTGTAAGGCATAAAATTCTACATTTGAATCAATAAGCAACATGAATTTTGTATGCCTTGTAACAACAGAAATTAGGTATGGTGGAAATGATAGGCAGAGGACTCACGTCATCAGCCTGAAAAAAAACCTTATAAAAAGAAATATAACTTGTAGTAATTATTAGTTATTTATTTTTTTAAAAAGAAGAAAATATATACTAGTAGTAAAGAAACGTATATTAATTAATTTACTATTATTTTTAAGTCAATCTTTATTCCTTTTACGGAATATAAAATTATTTGACACATGGCTCCGGTGGCTCAATGGTTAGAGCAACGCCTCTTAGTCATGAGTGCGCTCGGGGTTCTGGGTTCGAATCCCACTAAGGCATGGATATTTGTGTATGTAAAACTCACTCTGTAATTGGGATTTAATCCTGTTGAGGGGTTTAAAAAATATATGATCATTCTCAGTAGTGCCAACGTATGGTACGAAAATAAACTACAATTATTTCAAATAATTTTATATTCCGTGAAAGGAATAACGATTGAATTAGAAACAATTGTATATAATCATTAATATGTACATTACTTAATACTACTACTTTTTTTTCATCGTCTTTTAAAAATAAATAACACCCAATAATTTCCACAATTATATTTCATTTTATAAGGTTTTTTTCAGGTCGATGACGTGAGTCCTCTGCTTTCGAAAATCACCTCAAACATAGCAATAGCCATGGAATTGAGACAAAATAAGTAACAAATGTCAAACGGTTTATCTGTCATGTTATGGTAATTTATTTTTATTAGGTATTATTTCTAAGTTGTGTTCCAAATGACAATTATCTGTTACTATAAATTGGTATTTGTTCACTTGAATAGAAATTACAAATAATAATAAAAAAATAAATTAATCTATATTGACAAATAAATCGTTAACATTCCATGGCTATAGCTATTTTTGGGGTGAATTTCGACATTTTCATACCTCATTTCTGCCGTTACAAGGCACATGAAATTATTTCTGTTTATTGATTCAGATGCCGAATTATACACCCTACAACTTTTATTTGAAGCTTTTTTACCTATAATAATTGGGGAAGCAGGAAATTACGAAAGTCTGATTTTACATGTTGTCCTATGTTTGGCTGTGCCGGTCACCACCCTGTATATGATTCCTCTATTTATACTCTGCAATCGCATGATCACGTTGGAATGCCATTCTAAGAAAACATTGACTATATCACTATTTCTCAATTTGTTTTAAAAATGATTGTGATATCTCCTGCAGTTGTAAAGACATTTGCGATGCTGGTAAAAAACTCGTTGCCGAAGGCAACCATCATTCAGATTCAATTTCTCAACGTTGCCAACAACTCCAGACAAAATTAGACAACTTAAATTCTCTGGCCAGTCGTCGCAAAGCAAAACTCATGGACAACTCAGCATATTTACAATTTATGTGGAAAGCTGACGTTGTTGAATCTTGGATCGCCGATAAGGAAACTCATGTTCGCTCTGAAGAATTCGGCAGAGATTTATCTACAGTTCAAACTTTATTAACAAAACAAGAAACATTTGATGCTGGATTACATGCATTTGATCATGAAGGAATACAAAATATAACTACATTAAAAACTCAATTGATTGATAGTAACCACGATCAAAGTCCAGCCATTTTGAAACGCCATGCGGATGTTATCGCCCGTTGGCAAAAACTCCTCGCCGATTCCGACGCGCGAAAACAACGCCTTTTACGCATGCAAGAACAATTTAGACAAATCGAAGAACTATATCTCACTTTCGCCAAAAAAGCATCCGCTTTTAACTCTTGGTTCGAAAACGCAGAAGAAGATCTAACCGATCCAGTTCGCTGTAACTCCATTGAAGAGATTCGAGCTTTACGCGAAGCTCATGCGCAATTCCAAGCGTCGTTAAGCTCTGCGCAAGCTGATTTCGAAGCTCTGGGTGCTCTGGATGAGCAAATAAAGAGTTTTAAGGTTGGTGCTAATCCATACACTTGGTTTAATATGGAAGCTTTGGAAGAAACTTGGAGGAATCTGCAGAAGATTATAGCGGAAAGGGATGTTGAGTTGACGAAGGAAGCGCAGAGACAAGAAGAGAATGATAAGTTGAGAAAGGAGTTTGCAAAACATGCGAATGCGTTCCATGCTTGGCTCACGGAAACAAGGTCAGTAAAATTGTTATTTTATTGATATTTTTAAATATTTGACTTAAATTTGTTTCTTTTCATGGTATGGTGACAGATACCGCATTTTAGGATGGGACGGGTAAATTTTGTGTTGTTTTGGGCTAATAAACTGTTTTGATTTGATACTAAAATTGCTTTAATTACATAAAAAAATTGATTTATTAATTAATTAATGTTTGTATGTTTTATGATAATGTTTTAACAATAATCACGACGTTAATATTGACAATTAATTTATACTATAATTAATCTGCCTGGACTTTATGAATACACAGTGTGGCTATAAAGTTTTAGGACTTATAAATAAGGCAAAACCACAATTTATTCTTCAATAAACACTGCTCGTCACGATTGGTGCGAAAAATTTCAGTAGCGTGCAAGTAGAGTGTGAACATAAAAACGTTTAATACGCCACTGATTCGAAACTAATTTTGTGCTTATGTCGCAATTTGGTCTTCTGCGCATATCTCCCTCTCGCCATCACTCGTGACGAGCATGGTACAACCTTCTAAATCCACAAAGCGCGCGGCGCAATCCTCTAGCCCATTGACGGCGTTATGGAAGACGAAAACTGGTTCATTACTTTCGTCACGATAATTTAAGTGTGTGATACATTGTTACGGTTCCCTTTCAACTTCAATTTTAGTTTGAGGAAGCAGAATAGTCAGCCGGGACCAAATCAAAAGTAAACAGAGGATGATGCCACAGTGACATTTTTGGAGGACAAAAACTGACACGACTGTTACTTTATAGGGCGATACGTTATCGTTCGCGCGCACAAATTTTGTATTCTTTTAAATCTGCGGCGAGGCAGATGTAAGAGGTCAATATGAGATCTGTATTGTACCAATATTAATAAAAATTGAGGGAGGGTGTGTTGATAAAATGCAATTATCGTAATCGTAACACGTCGAGCGAAAACCAACAGTTGTCGAACTGCTTCGATGTTTTCGGCGTTTTTGCATGATGCGGGGCGGTCACTATTTGGGTCATCTTTATTTTCATTTTTTTGACCAAAGCAAATGATTAGGTTGTTTATTTGCACTGAACCAATATTCGAGGGTCTTTATAGACTCCTTGCTTCGCAATGACCGAGTTCCATCGTCTAGGAAGCTTTACTATTCCATCCAAGATATCATCTCTTTTCATCTGTCGAATGGCGTGGGTACCGGCAGCATGAAGCTCTTCCAGAGACGAAAAACGATATCCACGCATAGGATGTTTCAGCTTTGGGAGTAGATCGAATCTGGTGGACTCATGTGCGGACTGTAGGGAGCATGAGGTAACACTTCTCAATCGTATTCGCACAGTTTTTCGGTTACATTTCCGATGTGGGGGCGAGCATTATGGCCCAGCCTCGAGCAACTGAGGTTTGTTTAACTTTTGATTGAGATCTCCGAAATTTTTTTTGGCCGTGGGGAATTTGAACCTCTCCACTCGTTGGACTGTGATATCGACTCCGGGTCAAATCTGTAACCCACGTTTCATCAATAGCGACTATTTCTGTCACGTAAAGTTTCGATCTCGATGCTCAAGATACGTGCAGGCTACATTCCTAGTTCACGTTTGAGAAAAAAAAAAAGATTACGCTATAGTTGAAAACGAAACACACGCTACTTCCTCAAGCTTTCTACTACAACTGACGTAAATGTCGCTGTTGTTGCATCATCCAATTCGCAGTGTTACCAACATCTGTATTATTTATGAATTGACCCATGTAATAAAATTTGAGGGAGGGGGATGCTGATGAAGGTTAGCTTAGATGCCAATTCATGAATGGAGCTACAGAAAATCTTTATAGCCACACTGTATAACATTAATCTTGGCAAAATTCTTTGCTTTTTATAAAAACATTTCTTTTCCGCGTAGATCTTCCATGATGGAAGGCAGCGGCTCTTTGGAGCAACAACTAGAAGCCACAAAGCGCAAAGCCGCCGAAGTGCGCGCCTGTCGCACCGAACTCAAAAAAATCGAAGACCTTGGGGCTATCCTTGAAGAACATCTCATTTTGGACAACCGTTATACCGAGCACTCAACTGTGGGTCTTGCTCAACAATGGGATCAATTAGATCAACTTGGAATGAGGATGCAACATAATTTAGAACAGCAAATTCAGGCGAGAAATCAATCAGGCGTTAGCGAAGACTCCTTGAAGGAGTTCAGCATGATGTTCAAACACTTTGATAAAGATAAGAGTGGAAAGTTGAACCATCAAGAGTTTAAGAGTTGTTTGAGGGCCTTAGGGTACGATCTACCTATGGTCGAAGAGGGACAGCCGGATCCGGAGTTCGAGAACATTTTAGGTAAGAATATTTTTTGCTTTTATCGACTGTTTAATCACCATCTTTGTAGATGTGGTAGATCCCAACCGCGACGGTTACGTTTCCTTGCAAGAATACATGGCGTTCATGATTAGCAAAGAAACTGAAAACGTCCAAAGCTCTGAAGAAATCGAGAACGCTTTCCGGGCGATTACAGCGGGCGACCGACCGTATGTCACCAAAGAAGAACTTTACGCTAATCTTACGAAAGAGATGGCGGACTTCTGTGTTGCGAGAATGAAGCCCTACGTCGAACCCAAGACCGAAAGGCCCATCGCAGGCGCTTTGGATTATATAGAATTTACGAGAACTCTCTTCCAGAACAACTAGAAATTTCTTGTCGGTGTAAACTTAGGGTGTAATGATTTTTAATAACATCTTCATGCCCTTTTGTCGTTATATCCGAGGTTTATATTGATGTAGGATAGTTAAGAGAGCATGCATATATGTTAATGTTTCAATATTTAAAGAGTATATTGTTTAATTTAATAAGTATTTATATTTTTATAGTTTGAGGCAGCGGTAAACTGTTTTCAGGGTTTTGTTGCAATAAAACAGCTTTAGATTTTTTTCAGCACTTTCATTATTGTTCACAGCTTTACATATGAATGTAACGAACTTCAATAAATATGTATTCAAGTAAAATACTTATACTTTTTTGTCTTCAGAGTTTCGTCCTATATTTTTTTGCCCATAAACAATTTTTTTATGAAACTACAAAGATATTGCCATTAATGAAAACCCGATATAAAAATTCCTTATATTAAGCAAGATATGATTTTTTGAAGTTAGAGAAGACAAAGAAAAAATATTTAGATAATTTTTTATGGTTTCTTACGTAGAATATCGTGGTATAATTGAATTTTTTCAAAAATTAATAATTCTTGAAATATAACAAACAATTTTTTTAAATGGGAACAAACATATATTGAAAATAATCTAATCTTTTTCCTTATTTTATACCTTTTTCAACGATGTATAACAAGTGTACATTCTTTTGTTTCAATGAATAAAAGATGAATTAAGTATTAATTTATCGGGTTAAAAAAATTGAAAGAAAACTCAAAAACAAATGAAAAAATCCATTGTTTATTTCTAATGTTATTTTCTTTATTTATACTTATTTTTCTAATTTACTTATGTACTTCAGAAAATATATTAAACCACATTTTTTGAATTGTATTAAAGCCAACTATTAACGTCGATAAAAAATAAATTAACTATACTTCGTTTCACGGAAGAAAATAGTAGATGGCACTTGAGAGCTAACTGTTTTTACATGCATTAAATAAATAATTTAAAATCGTGAAACCAAACTGTCAATAATAAATATTTTTATCTGTAAAAATATACAAGACCTGAATATTAAAAACTACAACAAAACATAGTTAACCATTACTTAATTCTGTAGATTTTATTTGATAACGTAATAACTGACAGGTGATATTTTTTTCGTTTTTGTAAACTAGGTTTGTATTCTGACCAATCAAAGGGCCAGAATTCATATCCCTATCTAAACCAACGCTATTTTCTTACGTGAAATGAAGTATAATCCGAAAATAATTGACTAAAAATAATTTTAGAATTAAAATAAAGAAATGATGATCTATAATTGATTTTTTTGTTTATTTCTTAATAATTTTCAATTTTTTCACCTCAATAAATTAATAATTCATCTTTTATTCATGTTTAAAACAAAAGATTGTAAACTTGTTATACATCGTTGAAAAGCTTATAAAATAAAGAAAGACTATTTTAAATATATATTCTCATTTAAAAAATATATTTGTGTTATATTTCGAGAATTATTAAGTTTTGAAATAATCCAATTACAACACGATATTTTACGTAAAAAAACATATAAAGAATATTTTTTCTTTATCTCTTAAAATAAGCGAGGATTTTCAAAAGACCTACATCAATTTTTTATACCGTGCGACCGTGCATAATGGACCTTTTACATGAAAAGAGAGAGATAGAGAAAAAATGACATATATCTAGTGCGCAGTAGTTTGTTTGCGCATAGAGCAGGCCTGATATATTTCAAACAAAATTTGAAATGGCGGAAATAAGAATGTAACTATATTAAATAAATTCACACAAAGCGTTTGTGATGATAAATATTTCAAGACGAGAAGACGGGTAAATGGGAATTAGAAATGTGGTTATATGTTCTAAAGACGCGAAATAAACATCACATAAAGTGACAGATAATTGCGTAGTTGCCAGTTTGTTATTAAGAAAGGTGCAAACAAGAATAAAACTATTGTTATTATTTTTAAATAAATTGTTTTGTCTTTATTAATAATTTCTTTACAATCAGTCAAAATAATTTCAGTTTTTGTGTTGTTTAAATATTTTTTTATCAAAAATAAATGCTTGTCCTTTTAATCATTTTACTTGACAACATGGTGCCTACTCATGTCTAGTTCATAAAATTTTCACTACGTGGTGTATTGAAAAATTACGTCACGGTGCAATGTAAAATGTCCATTGGCAAAGTGATTTAACACCAAAGGTCAAGTCAAATGGCGCTGCAGTAGTTCCATCTTCTGCAATATGACAACTATGTACACCAACTGGCAACATTGTTACTCAAATATCATATTTGGTTTTTAATTGTTAATGGTCACTCAATTACACAATATTTTACAAATACATAGCACAAATTATGTATAAACGTATTAACTATAAGCTAACAATGTTTATAAAAATAAAAGTTTCAACTTAACAAAATTTATAACCTTCAAATCTAACACTTCACAAATGTCAACAATTAGCATTCAATATTCAAAATGGCCGCAGAAGAAGGAAATTTTAGTTCTACATTGGCGGCGTTTCGTTAACTAACTGCGAATAAGAAATATTTCGTATAAGGAACTCGAATTTGGTCCACCTGTACATATTTTAAAATTATTTAGCTTTACGACTTATTAATAAGTATTTTACGATTTTTAAATTTAGATTATAGTTTATAGGCCAATTGTTATTTCCGTTATTTTGTACAATTATGAATTATTTTTAAAGTACAGAAAAGAATACGCACTAAATTTTGACAAGCGCACGCACCAGTTTGAGGAACCATTCGGATAAAAAAGCCCCAGTAATTGTTAAAGGACTATAATTAAATTAAATTGTTTTAGTTTTTATAAATTATTAGTACATTCTTTTCACTACATCTTGTGATTTCAGAAATCATGGGCGCCGACTACACGGGGGCAACGGGGCATTAGTACACTAATAATCTGTTCTATAATAGTACAATTTTCCCCCAAATGTTAGTACATTTTTTTTTGAGTTAGTACAACACTGAGGGCGATGTATGAACAGACGATGTGTGTGTTCCCCGCGTTCCCCGTCACTGGGTATACAAAAACATTAGCACAGAAAGCAGTGTAGTAGATAATAAGATAATTAGATATTTGTAAATGTCAGACATACGTTATTATTATTTATAGTGTGTTAGAAAGTAATGTCAATATTTACGTAGACAACATAAATTACATAGACATATTCAAATAATCTTTCTCTTTTTAACATGAAATGTTGCTAACCTACTGCTGTATAAAGTGCTGTGTATTCTTTCTTCGAATAAGTGACCATGAATAGTCATCTTTGTAAATCAAACTATAACTATTGTTGGTCTCTGAGACCCGGGTGCGTTTACTGACGATAACAACTAGTTTCCGTGCTTAGTGACATTTGGAACGCATGACAATTACAAATAATAAACAACGATTGAGAGAAACTAACAAAATAAAGTACAAGTACAGTGATAAATGTTAAAAACTGTTTATAAATTACCTGTGGGGGCATTTTTCAGTTTGGCTCTTCAAAATAAAAAATAACGAAGGAAAAGTTGTTTCCCTAGGCCATATTCACTCATTTTTTTTTGTTGATTCCTTGAAATTAAGGAAACGCGCATTTTTTTAATTAAAGTCTTTTTATGCATTATTTTTTGCTTTATTGACAATTTACGCTGTTTTAGTGTATTTATATTTGATTATTTGAATTATTATTCCTTTCCGTAACATTATTACTTTTTAGACTATTGGCAACACTGTTCAACAACATCAACACAGATGTTTATCTCTCATCATATGTTCCGTAGTGTTGAACGTTGAAATAATTATAAGTTTCTTAATTATTTAGTGATTGTTTAAAGTATTTCTATAGTGATAATGTTGTATTAAAGAATATTGTCATGGAAGGAATAGTACACAACTTTGGAAACTATTTGGAAGATTGTGTAAAAAGTGATTCTTGGAAAGAAGCCGGTAAGGTGATCAAACTTGTCAGGAGATGTTTGGATGATAATATTGCCGATAACAGCTTGAGTAAGTACAAAGATATATTTTTATTTATTTTTCTTGAGGCATATTTGATTATTAAACCGGCAATCCTCATATTGTAACAAGAAACAAGACCCAGTTTCTGAAACAGTTTTCGAAGCTATAATTGTATCGTTCATATCATACCCTGTTGCATAAAGAGCATTTATTTTATAAAATATAATATTAATATTGTTTGGTGTTCACATATAAAGCAATAGATATCATTAGTGCCCCATTCGGAGTTGTATTTATGTTGAGAATTTGTTTCCATATCAGGGACGCATAGGCGTAGCTAACAATTTTTAGAAAAGGGAATAGCGATTGAAAAATAGGAACATGATGTTTAAGTTGGCAGCAGTTTTTCTTGCGGTGTGCACAAAAGTCAGCGCCGACAACGGACAAAAATGACAACCTTGGGTCGTTAGTAACATAACAAGATTATGTTTTATGTCAGAACAGCTTTGCAATTTCTATTTTATAAAATATTTGCAAAGAACGGGATATAGAGGTGGGCGCGGGTCGTGAATTTTATCGAGTCACGATGGGTCACGACGTGACCCGTGTGATAGTGAATATATTTTAAATTTTGCTTCGTGATTGGGCGTGAGCGTGAGTGCCTAAAGATATATCGTGAGTGATCGGGCATTATTGCAATTTAATAGGGCGTGAGTAATATGATTTCTTCTATTTTTATCTAAAAAATATATAGTTTTAATATCTATATTTTACGTTATACTCTTATTATTATTAATAGGTCAAAATATGTAATTTTTTTTAAAATAGTTTTCTAGTTCCCATAATTGTATACATAATTAGCTTCGATATCATTAAAGATACATATATTTTAAATGTAGAAACAATTACGTGACACGAACGTGACCCACCGGGCGTGATCGGCTGTGAATGCCAAAATAAATTCGTGAGCGTGAGTGACCGTGAATCAAACATAAACAGTCGTGCGTGATTGGTCGTGATTACATTTTTAGTTTCGTGACCGTGCGTGATCGTGAACAAAAAGTTACTCACGCGCCCATCTCTAAACGGGAATGATAGGGCGTCAAATATTATGTGATGCAGTGGGGAATGTAATAATTATTACAAAATTATCGATTGAAGTATCAAATTTTATATATTTCCTAGAGGATTATATGAGGAATAGATACTTAAAAAAATAACATTTCAACAGATATCTTCTATTAAGATGAAAAATTCTTTTTGGTTTGTATATTTTCTCATTGTAAAATATACTTATCGTATGAATAAAATTCAAACAATGGTATAATTGAAACAAAGACTTGTATAAAGATGTGTTTCTTAAGTTAATAGTTTAACAAGATATAATACAAGAAGCACAAAATTGTCCTAAAATTGTTTAATACTTACAGTTGTATATAATAGAAGTCTATTTTTGACATAATTCATCTATTTATTATAAATTTTGTACCATGTAATGTTGTCAGATAGAAATGCACAGCGTTCGTATTTTTCGTGTATTTTCCTTTCTGAGCTTGTGCCACTGATTCTATTTAGAGCTTGGTATATTTTTAATGAAGAATCTTCTTCATTTATTGCGAATATAACAAAGATATGCTAATATAATCCAGTTCTCCAACTGTTTAATCGTAATTTCCGTGTGTTGTGCATTTTGTAATATTTAACTAATATTATAAAATATAATATAAAGGTAAATATGATAAAATGGTTTACAGATATCAGATATCACACATACCTATTATGAGAAAAATTATATTTTTTGCTACAATATCTTCGCTGGTATTTTGATTTTTTTGGCTTAGTCACATCACATATAGCATTTTAAACAGTTTCTGTATTCATTTCAATATACTATGGTGTATAATACTCGTATACAATAGCAAAAACTCAAAATAAAATTATTGTAAATTGTATCACTTTCTCAAAATTGATTTGGTACCAAAGTAAGCGTTAGAGCCGTTGGCGCTCAAAATGTGCACATCGGCTATGCGCTATGTTTCGCGTAAAAACTAAACTGTACCAACTTCTTTTACGTAAAAACTATAAATTAGGCTACTGCCAGCCCATCAAAATGGCGGGATCCATTCGGGTCCCAGATTAAAGAAATAAATAATATACTCAAATCGGACATGCAGCCAATGCACGTCATCATTTAGGGGAAAAACCTGACTACATTAAAATCACTAATATGGAAAATTGAAATAAAAACACAACAAAATGTCAACAGTTCAGTTGAAAAATATTATATGAATGATACCATATTGAACTAAATCACCCCCCTTTGGTTAGACTTTAACTTCTATATTCTAAATAAATGCTTGATATTAGTAATGTTATGTCTTATTTATTACAGTCTGAAACAAAATTATTTTCCGGAAATATCACGAAAGTTTGTAATACAATTGTATGCAACCTGTATAACTTTTTTCAATACGATTCTCAAACCTATGTAAACGTACCAGTTCATGACGTCACACATCTAGTTACTTTTATTAATGACGTGCATTGGCTGGATGTCCGATTTGAGTATAAGCTAATTTATATATTTCTTCCTTTATAATACAATTATTTTTACTACTAGATTACGCTATTTCAAAGCTGTTTGATGATCCCTACAACATCTTAAAATTTCTAACTAATATAAAGGATAAGGCAAGTCAAAAAGGATGGCGAGAAGTATTATTAGAATGTTTAGAGTTAATAATTCATTTATTAAACAACTTTTACAACAAACTACGTCCATATACTTTAGAAATAGTAAAAACTTGTCGTATTATCTCTACTTCTAATGCACATGCTAACGACAAAAGTAAAGCCCTCACTATTATATCAGACATCTTGAAAAAAGATTCAGATATTCCTTTGGATGATATACAAAATATATACGAAAGTTATTTTAAATTTTGTGGCGTACATCAAAAAACAACTTCTGCAAAAGGTAAGAATAGTGACTATGTTTATCTTGATGGTTAAAGCCACTAAAATTTCAAATAAGCTTAATTTTATATATTTGACTATGTTTGTTACAATTTCAAAAAGCTTTAACTGTCCAGATAAACATAGTCAATGATAACACAAGTTTAAAAGAAAATAATTAACATGTTTTTAGTTCAACGAAGTGTATTTGTATTGTTGGGTATTATATCAAATAAATATCCGTTTCTTATTAACAACCAAAATACTCTGATAGATACATATGTTATACAATTAAAGAGACAGTCAGAGTGTAGCGAAAAAGACAGAGACAATACCGTTGTCAGTGGATGCATAGATGGACTGTCTAACATTTTAGAAACGTTTCCTGTAGAAACAGAAGAGTCTAAAACTAAAATATATATTATCATAAGTAAGCTTTTGCTTAGTGGCAGTACCAAATTTGATATACGAGGTATAAAAAATTGTATCATGTATAATAAGGCAAAAAAAAGTTTGGGGCACGAGAATTGATGACCATTATATTCTGAACAATTATTAGCCGTACGAAACTATTTTTGAAATTGATGTGGATGAAATATTTAAAATAATAAATATGTACTAATGATGAGAAAATATGTATGTTTAAAAGTGTTAAAACGTATTTAAAAATTATAATTTTTGATATTTTATACAAGTTAGAAAATATATAAAAGACAAATATTCCTAACTATACAATGGGGTCATTTAAAAAAAAAAAGTTTTTTTTTTATAAAACCGTGAAATCAGTCTCATTTGATAAATATAGTAATATAAAATAACATGAAACATGTGACGTCACGGTTTGTTACACACAAAGACATTCCTCTCACACCCACACAGTTACGGTCCACGTGGTTTCCGTTTGCTGTTGTCTCGGCTGTTGTAAACAAACTAAACTAAAATTGTGACAGATGACAGCAGAGTTAAGAATAAAGGTATGTAAATAAAACGTTTATTAAAATAAAAATCAAAAGTTGTATGAAATATGTTTTTAGTTAACAATATGTTGCTGTCACAAAATCAAACTGCCAAGTGATAACCCAAACAATCATAGTTCCAAACAAAACCGGTAGAGAGCTCTACTGCCGCATCCGCTAAGCCATGATGTAGCCGTGACGTCAGCGTCCAAATATTTTAAATTAAAGACAACTTTTAAAAAATCATATCTCTGATGCTAAAGACTTGTAAAGTACAAAACATACATCTACATATTTAATTTGATCTATCCTTTTAAGAAAAAAATAAATTATGAAATGTGAAATGACCCATTGAGAAGTTGATACTAAATTTCTATATTGCCAATATTATGTAGTAAGTTTTAAATATAACTAGATAAAGAAGGACGTGGTACCAACTATGTAATTTTAAATATATGGATTTGGAATGTATTAAATTTGCCGTATGTAACTAATTAAAAAAATGAATATCCCTAACTACACCATTGTGAAGTTTGTTTAGTAATTTCTATATTTCCAACAAAATGTAGTACATTTTGACTATAACTAGATGAAAAAATATATGGTATATACTCTGTTTGAAATAATGAATTAATTTTGTCAGTTAATTGGGACGTGGTTTAAGAGTTTGTTTTATACCAAACATTTTTGATGTTTAAAAAGAAACGCCAATTGCACAAAACCGTAAGAGAATAAATACCAGGGAAATAGCTCAGGTAAAACTTAATAAACGACAATAAAACAAATAACGCACAGCACTTACAAAGAATGAAATCATAAGTGACCATAATATTTGAATTGTCTTGTGTAAACCGCGCTTGGCTATAGCGCATAGCAACCAATATAATCATAAGATTATCAAAGTTCTTTCTTTATTTCAAACAGAGTATAGTTGGATTAACAAAAGATGATTATTCAAGAGCACTTGTTCGAAGAAAGAATACACAGCACTTTATACTACAGTAGCTTATTTCATGTTAGAAAGAAAAATACATGTCGTAGAGTTACAGATATCTAATTAACTACTACACTGCCCACTGTGCTAATGTTTACCCAATGACGTTGACTTTTAAATCAAATTATTATTCCATGGTTTAAAGTTTATGTTTTTGTGTTTTGCAAGAACATAGGTAAAGAACATAAATCTTTGAGAAAGGCATTATTTAAATAGAAACATAATTTTCAAATAAATTACACTTATATTTTAGTTAAAATGTATCCATAAATATTTCATGTTGCACGTTTATGCATATGAAATGCAGTGAAGTTATCTGCAAGTAATATTATATCATACGGCTTATAAATGACCTTGAATATTCATCTTTCGTAAACTAAACTACCAACTACAGTAAAAATTTTGAAAGATGTCCGATCAAGGGCACCTGTATCACGAACGAATTAACAAATAGGCATACATTTATCTCTTTCTTTTGCAAAGGCTGTAAGAGTGTGTGATAAGGATGGATATAATACGCTTGTCTTTCAAAAATTCATAATGTTTCGACTGAGCTACGACATTCCATTTATAAACGATGCTCGTTGTTGATAATACTTTCGCTGTAACGTAAGTTTATTTATTAATTCAGATACATTACCTGGATTCATAGCCGTACGTATAACGTTATATTCTGTCAGAGTCACTGACACTGACATTGTGTCAGTATCTTATTTTTAACATATTTGGTTTTACATTTGCTTATAAACTTACTAGTTGACTTATTTTTGAATTTTGAATGTTTTTCCTGTAATATATATTTTTATAATAATAAAATAACAGTAGTATCTTACGTACCCTCATAAAAACTAAGCAAACGACACTACTGAATTTGTCATGATGGGCGGAGCAAAAATCTGAATTCATAAAATTCGTAGACAACCTTGATCGGACATCTTTCAAAAATTTTACTGTATGTAATTTTAAGAATTTGGATTTAGAAAGTGTTGCTAAACTTGCCATTTTTAACTACATAAAATAAAAGACAAATATTCCTATCTGTACTATTGTAAACCTGTAAACTAAATAAACTACAGTGAAGTTGGTACAGTTATTGCCAGTATTATGTAGTAAATTTTAAATATAAATAATAAGACATGGTGCCAGATACGAACTATAAAATTTTAAATATATGGATTTTGGAAGTGTTGCCAAATTTACCATATGTAACTAAATAAAAGACAAATATCCGTAACTGCACTAGTCTGAAGTTCGTTCGATAATATCTATATTGCAAACATAATTTAGTAAATTTTAAATATAATTGGATTTAATAAGTATCCGACGTGAGAAATATAATTTTCAATCTCGTGCCCTACTTTTTTGTGCTTGTTGCATATGAAATACATTTCTGATTTAAAAAATGATATTTATTATAATAAAAAAAATCGTAGATGTTGTCAAATTTATTTCGAGACACTGTTCAATGTTGATGGAACATATTTATAAAGACGTCCCAGAACTATGGTTTGAGACTATTAAAAAATGGGCATTATCTAAAGGCGAGAATAGAAAAGCCGGTTATATGGCTTTAGAAACATTTTATGATGAATTAGCAAAATTACTGCAACATAAAAATGACCAAAAGGCCAAAAATTGTTTCCAAGTTAGTAAATGAAATACTAATGTTTTCGAGATAAATATTGTGATAAATTTCTTCCAGTTTTTCTTCGATTATTTTCTTCGAACAATGAAAGATGAAAATGCTGACTTGATTGAGGTTAGGTTAGCTATTAGAGGTTATGGTTCATTTTCTATTCCTTGCAAAGTACATTTGGAAACTCAAAATTTATCCCAAATGTTTATGATTATTGTAAATCGTATCGAACAAGATTATTTCATCCAAGAAATCCCTTCTGTTGAACAGTTAGAGTATCTCCCTGATTACATCCATTGTTTTTCCGCCATTTTGTTTCAAATAGGGGAATATTCTTTCGACCAAATCGACTCCTTGCAACAAATTTCTGTTTTGATGATAAAAACTTTTCCTAAATTGTCTCCAATTTACCATTTTTCCGTTTTTGATTCTCTTATTCTTTGCATGTGTTTTTTGTACCAAAAAAATCCGAAATTTTTGGAAAATTATTTACAAAGAGTTGTTTATCAAGGGGTGCTATGGACTTGTTCGCATCGCACTTGTTTTGAAGTTAATGAAGATGAAAAAACTGTCACTTATAAAAGTTTTTTGGTTTTGTGGAGAAATTTATTAAATTTTATTGAGAGTAATAATGTTAAATATAGCAATATTCATATTGATATAAAAAAATCTGTTGTAAATATGATTTATGATGAGTTAATAAAAACTTTATTGTTACTTATAAATAAATTAAATTTGAATACAAAATTGAATGAAGAAATTTTTAATCCAGAAGCCGAGAAAATTGACGATTTTATTATTTTTATAAATGTTGTTGATTTTTATTTAGAATTATTTCAATCAATCAATAATGATCAATTTAAAAAATGGATCAAAATTTACACAAATCAAATCATTTTGAAATCGTACAAATACCCGAATGTAAGCGGTTTTTACAAATTATTAAAACTAGGTCTAAATATTTCTGAAAAATTAAACTACTTCGAAAATGATAAAGAAGACAGACAAATACTCTACAAAAAAATTCTTTCCTATCTTGAAAAAGTTTTAGAAAACGCTCATGAATTCAAAGACGACCTTCAAATATCCTGCCTTCAATTGTTACTAACAATCCCTCAAGCTTTTGTTTCCCCATTGTTACCAACCATGTCCCCAGTTTTCGAAATATCCCTAACCGTCGGATTTAGTTACCTTAAGTTGGCAGAAATTGCAGTAAATACTTTGGATAAGTGGTATAAAGTGGTACCAACTGAAAATTTGAAACCGCTTTTGAAAGCAGTGTTGCCATATTTGGATCCATTTTTAAGAAGTAGTGGGTTTGTTGGCGACCCTGACATTAAAATAGAAATGAAAAAGAGTAAGAGGAGTAAAAAGAGAAAAGTGCTGATAGAACAGGATCCAGAGTTGACAAAATTGCAAAATAAAATTTTGTTGTTCATTGGCCAACTTGATTCAGAAATATGTTTGTATTTAATTGAAAAAAATGTAGATATTGATGAAGTTACTTGGGATAATGAATCATTTTTAAAATTTACTATACCTTATACTGAAATTAAACCAAATATATACTTGGACAAAATCTTGCCAAGAATTTTGGAATTATCTTTATCTTGCGGTGATCAAAAAACAAGGATAACTTCTTGTGAGCTTCTACATTCAATTGTTATTTTTATGCTTGGAACAAGTAAGCTTTGCATCGGGTATCTGTTGTTTTTAAATTAATTTTTTAATGGTATATAGGTAGACAAATGTCTCAATCTAACCAAATGTCCAAACTTTTTGAGAAAACATTTTTACCGTTGATCCAGCTAGGCTGTGATTCGAATGACGTAGTCAGGCAATTGTTTAATCCTTTGGTGTACCAAATGGTACATTGGTATGCCAGTCCACTGCAATTGATGAGCAATGAGACTACCATTTTAATTGATGTGCTTATGGTAAGTTGTATTTAAGAGCGGATCAAACCTGTTAAACCTAGTATTAAGGGGTGATGCTTAAAATTTGAGACTAGTTTTGAGTGGCCATAAAAAGTAAACACGTAGTTAAATCTATTTTAAACAGTTGTGGTTCATTATGAGAAATAAACGCAATTACAAAATAATTCCAGTTCACCGAACGAGGTCCAATTTTTTTGGTACTACTTCAGACATTTTTGGTACAAGACTAAGATTAACTTTTACGATGAAGTACTTAATGCGATTCTGAAGCTCGGTCTCAATTTTTGCTTGTTGACTAAAAATTCCCCATTAGGCACAATTTGGGTACACAAAAATGATGCTTTCAACGACAAATACTTGCCACAGATTTGGCTTAATGTGATGAACTTAACTCTGTCCAAATTTAAGTAATTGTTGCTAACTGTAACTTACGTTACAGCGAAAGTATTATCAACAACGAGCATCATTTTAAAATGGAATGTCCTAACTTAGTCAAAACAATATGAATTTTTGAAAGACAAGCGTGTTATATCAATCCTTATCGCACACGCTTAAAGCCTTTGTAAAGGAGGGGGATAAATGTATGCCAATTTGTTAATTCGTTCATGATACATATAACCTTGATCGGACATCTTTCAAAAATTTTACTGTATATTGTTACACTCAACGAGTTCTATCACTGGTTAAATTTAATGTACTTATTTCTGTTGAATGATCTGCCATAAATTTATTTCCTTTTGAAATATGTTATTCACAGAACTCGTACGTTCAATTAATAGTTCGCGATTCATGATGATACAATTCTGATACAAACAACTTAGAAAACTCAAATTGTGAATGATGAAAAGTAACATTACTGTTTCTGTCCTGACAATATAATACTCGGTCCAGTTAAATATTTTACGCAGCACTTTCGTTGAGATTCCAGATTTGTTGTCAACTTGCTCATCCAGTCGACAGTTGTCGGCTTTCGTCATTTTTGTGGCTCTTTTACCAAACCCTGGTTTGTGTTTTGAAAAAATACTTTATTCTCAACGTTTAATGTAGTGATATATAGTAGCTTTTAGTACATTTTCTTTTAAAAAATGCTATAAATTTATTTCCTTTTGAAATATGTAATTCACAGAACTTGTACATACGTTCAATTAATAGTTCGCGATTCATGATGATACAATTCTGAAGCAAACAACTTAAAAAACTCAAAAAATGCCTAGTCTCAAATTTTAGGCATCACCCCTTACTACATATAATAAAAAATATATATTTTAGGAAGGAATTTCTCATCCAAATAATACCTCAATTCGCGACTTATCGTCAAAACTTATAAAAGAATTCGTTATATGGACTATTAAACAGTCCAACAAAGATGATTTAGAAAAACATTCTCAAAATATTCATAGCATTGTCAGTAAAATTTGTCAATTTTGCTTTCATCCTAATTCTTTCAAACGATTAGGTGCGGCATTAGCTTTCAACAGTTTGTATACATATTTAAGAGAAGAAGAGAGTATGATTGACAAATATTGGATTGAATTAATGTATAGTTTATTAATAGCAATGCGTTTGGAAAATGAAAAAAGCAAAAGTAATATTCATTTTGAAAATGCTTTAAACCACATAGAAAGAGTTTTAAGAGAAAAAAATAGTTTATTTAATAAGCACAGTATGAACAGAAGAGTACCTCAAGAAATAAATTCTCCATTGTTGAAAGATGCTATTTTGTTTATTTTACATCAAACTAAATCAAATAATAAAACTTATAGAAGAAAATGTATTCAATTGTTTTGCAATATTTCCCCTTATGTTGAAAATACAGGCTGTGTTAAAAACTTTATAAAAAAATTCAAGCCTGACTATTTTTTCTTAGAGTACGAACCTTATATGATCGATTTATCCTGTCATAATAATTTAGGTACCGTTGATATTATTTTTAAATGGATGCAAAGTTTGTTGAATTCTTTAGATGTTTACAAATTTTTATTTGAATTTGATATAGTTAACTCAAAATTATTTATGCGAAGTACAAATATTTTCAAATCCATTGTATATTTTTTAAAAGAAATATCTTCAAAAAATTTAGAAAACACTTTGAAATTATTTTCCCAATATGATACAGACTATATATGTTTACCTATTGAAATAGACACATTCTCAGACTTAAAAATATCTTTAATAACAACTGTTTTTGATTTTTTATTATCTATAATAGATATAAATACAGAGTGGTGCGAAATTTTATGCCACGAACACTTCTACAATTTTATTAATAACTGTTTGTTCGAACCACAAAATTTAGGTATTGATAAAGATATAGATTTATCCAAAAAAATACTAGAATTGTTTAATAAATTCACGAAAAAATTACCTGAAAATTATTTGAAAGAATTATCAAATAATTTGTCCAATTTCTTTGACAACAAATACAGCAAAAATATTAATTTGAACATTAACAATATACCACTGTCTCAAAGAAATTTGTTAAAAGGTTGGTTACTTATTCAAAACAGTAATTTAAAAATTGAAAATTCTCAAAATTTTGAAGTAATTGATACAATTTACAAAAACCTTATTAAAGAAAATAAAGGAATTAAATTACCAAGTACAGTTTTGGAATATTGTGATTTGCTCCTTCAACTGTCCTTTAAAATAAACAAACCTTCAGTTGTTTTATGTGACACTATTACCAACATAATAGAAATTAAACACCCTGAAATGCATTCTAATACCACCAGTGGGGAATATTTTTTGAATATGTTTAAAGATACAATTATTGACTACATATTAATAAATCATAATGAATGTATAAAAAATTTGTGTAAAAAATGGATAAATTTTACCGATAACACCCCTATGAATATTCTAATATTAATTTTGAAATATTTATCATTAAATCCTAACATAAAACAAAAGATAAATATAAATGATTTTTTTGAAAATGTAATGTTTGGATGTTATCCTGTATATAAGTCATCAAAAGATTTGAATTTAATGGAAAGAAATTTTCAAATTGAATTATTGACTCATATAACAAAAATAGATCATAAAAATGGTACAGAAATTGGAATAAAACACAAATTTATTAAAACATGGATCATGGAACAATTGAATTACAATCCGGAGATGTCCAAAAATATGTTACAATTTCATACAAATGTTTTATATTTCTTGTTTTGTTTCAACGACAACTGCGATGCTGATTTAATGTAAGTATAAAAAAAAAACTACTGGAACATAAAATATTTTATGTGGCTGGCACATTACCTTCCGTCAACTCTAGATTGGCACACTAACAGCGGTAATAATAAATAATTTCCTATTTCTAGATTAGGTATTCCGAGAATATCTCTTAACCCCTGTGTTAAAAAGACGTTTATGGAGGATTTATTCTAGAGTTAAATCTTATTCCATGTTTATTATTATACATTTGTGGGTTAAGCTCGTGATAAACTAGGAATAGCTATTCCTATGTTAAAAGGAAGCTATTCTGAATTTAACCCTTATTTATTATTACCGCAGCTAGTGTTTGAACGTTTAATGTTCTATATAAAGATATCTCTGGAAAGATCTAAAATCTACTTTTGAATGAATTTATTGTAAAATTTGTTTAATTTTTGTAAATATATATATTATAGCAATGCAATATGCGTTGCGAGCGTATTCAGCAACCGCCTGAGCCCTGTCAGTATTTTCAGCCGTGTCCTGAGTTCTGTCATCGTATCCAGAGAGTCTAGTTTTTTCCAGCAATATCGAAATATAGAACCAGCTCTCGGCTACCGTACATTAGGGAGTTTTTGCATAGCGTACAAAAGGAAGAGTTTGCAAAAGTTTAGATTTTGCATTATGTTTTAATCACATGTACGTTGATTTTGACGTTCAAATGATAGTTGTTTAAATATCTGTCATATTCATTGTATTTTGGTAAAGACATCAAAAACCAATGGAAGAACTATTTAATGTTTTGCTAAATAGCTTTAAAAGGTGTTTCACATGTTCATTGACAGCTCTAAAAGAAAAAAAATCTATGTTCCCATTCAAGTTACTTTGACTGATGTTTCAACTACACAAATTTCCGAAAGGTTCATCTCCGTCACATCTCTTAGCAATCTCAAATTATCGCCGATGGTAAATTTTCAATATAAGGAATTAATTGGCATGTATTGCTAAGCGATATGACATCTAATGGCAAAAGAATTAACTAAAGGTTGACTTATTAAAGTATGTAATATTAGAAATTTGTTAAATATTATACGTATTTGTGTATCTAAATTGACATATTATATATCAGTGGCGGCTCGTGCACTAAAATCTGGTGAGGCAAGGTATCCAAAAAAAAAAAAAAAAATGCGCCGCAGGCGAAATTTTTTTTTCATTCAAGGTCAAATGCCTTATAATTGAAAGTTACATTTTTCAAGGGATGTGCAAATGCGTATTCACATTACCGGAATTTACATTTACATAATGTAAAATTACTGATAATTGTGATTTACAACTAATATCGGTAGTTTCGTCTACTTGCCAAGAAATAAAAGGGGATTTAATAATTTCGTAGTCTATTTTTTTATTTATAACAAAATGAATGTATAACAAAATGAATGCAATCAATTAAATCATTTTGAATAGTTTTGGAGGTACCACAAAATACCGATTTATTATTGATATCTTTCTTCAAAAATATTTTTAATTTATCATCTCGTTTACTCATTAGTAAAACTAATTCCTTAAAATGACCTTTATTATAAGATTCTTCGGTTTCATTATGATCTCTAAATGGTAATTCTTGTGTACATAAAAAAAATGAAATATCAATTAATCTTTTTAGAATTTTCCTATTTTCTTCCACTTTCAAATTTAAATTTTGAATTTCAATTTTTCTTGCACTATCAATATCGGTAGAAATATTTTGCTTCATATAGTTTATCTTCGTACGATAATTTACTAAATGGATTTTTGTGAATTAAGAAGTTAATAATGTCATCGGAATGCCTTATATTATCAGTATCAGAAGTTCCAGTCAAATTTGAAGCCATTTTATTTGTTTTAACTAAAATTTAAAATACAAAAACAATACGTACGTAAAACATAAAAACAACGAAAAAATAAAAGAATTAAATACTTACTGCAATGCAAGTTGTTTGTTTATTGTTGAATTTGAATTCACAATGCAGTAAATAATATTAGTATTAATTATTATTCAATCTTCAATCTTATTTGCAAGAATATTATAGACTATATCATTCATTAAGTTATAAACCAATAAGAATGTGTGATTTTCCTTAGCTACCACGTATTACAGCGGTTATTATTGAGTATCCATGGTGAACGAATATACCAACCTTGGTATATTCGAATATACCTACCTTCGTATATTCACTTATAAGTGCGTTTGGTTATTTTGTTCTATGTACTCAGAACTGGCAATGTCATTTTTAATTATATTTACGGACATGATCTTTTTCATTCGATCACAGTATCGAGTATACGAGTATAAATGAATCTGTAGTTACACTTTGAAGAGGAAAATCGTGCGATGTATGCTTTAAGTAGACATTTAAAATCACACTGACTGTTCCAAGTGCACCGAAACAAATAATTGAACGCATCTATTGTGTGACAGAAAGGAATTATGAAAGTAAAAAATTGACAAATAAACAAATAATTATTTGGATCACAAATCTGGAACTGCACTGTTGCTAGTTTTTTTGAAATACAAACATTTATTTTGAAATACGAGCATTTCAATGTAATATTACATACTACTACAACTATATTTAAAAAGATAGGTTATGTAGTATATAGTTTGACGTTTCTGTCAAAATAAAATAGACCACAGGTCTACGTTAAATTTACTATTTACTTTTTAATTTATTTTTTATTCATGATATAGTCTACCTGTATACAACTCGACAATAGAAAATTCTCGACATACTCAACGAGTTGCCTATTGGAAATACCACTCGACCTTTGGTCTCGTGGTGTTTCCAGGCAACACGTTTCGTATAATCGAGAATTTTCAATCGTCTTGTTGTATAATATATGAATATACAATTAATGCAAAATGAAGTAGATGATAGATGTCTTGAACGTATGGTAACGGCCTCTGTAGGATTGCGTGGAAATTAAAGTGGCTATCTTTTATCCTTTACGCACTCATTGCATTTCTCATTTAGGCATGCCGCAAAACCAGCTCTTTCTCTAGCACACGTATTTCTTATCGGAATTACTAACTGGATCAAAAACATTAGGCAGTATACTATCATTTCGAGAAGCACTTTATAGGGTGTAAATTAGGTGAACTGCATTACATATTAGTTATGGTGGTGGCTTAAATTCTTTTGATATTTATAAAGACAAGCATTAGCGGAATAAGTTAAATTTTAATTTACATACTACTTTACATTATTTACAGCTTTATTTCTTTTCCGGTGAGGCCCTGCCTCACCTGCCTACCCTGACAAGCCGCCACTGATATATATTGTAATATGAGTAACAATTATTGCTGCTTACTTGAGTGCATATTGTCACGTTAGAAAGGCAATAAATTATGTTGTCACGAATTCCCGCGTAAACGAAAAGTTCGTGTTTACTTTAAAAATATGCTTGACAAGATGAAAAAAGATAATAATACAGTGTGTGGATCAGAAAATTATAAATTAATATATCCGTCTTATATACTTTGAAGATTTATTCATTATATTTCAAAGAAAACTTTGTTTCAAAACGAGGTTAGTTATAAATGTTCACAAAAATATCATTTAAGTTATCTTCACTTCCACGAATACATCCTATACTAATGTAATAAGAAATGCAATCATGAAATTTTGTTATTTTAATTATTTTTTTGAAGATATCATCTAAAAAAGAAGTGGTTATACAATTTAAGTTAAAGTTTTATAAAAGTGTACTAGGAATTTACATTTACCCTCAATGGATAATATAAAACCTACTATAAAATAATATAAAAAGAAAATTAAATATAATACAGTACTATGAGAAATACACAATTCTATAAATTATGTGTTTGCCCATTTGACAGTAGGTTACCGTCATATCTCGTTCGACCTGTAGTTTAAAACTTGCCACCCAGCGCTGCGATCTTAAAAATGCATGCCAGTAGGAAATTGTCGAAATTTTATGACAGGTCTATCTGCAAAACAATAAAGTTCTGACGTTTTAAATAAATTCTGTGCCTACTAGGTTATATAGTAGACGTACGTCAACTGGCCCGTCTTTTACCTTCGACGGACGTACTATGTCTGTAAATTTCACGTACAAGTAACAACTACGATATTGCTAAGCAACATAGGCGTTAGCATATACGTCTTTCGGAAAAACGCTATACAAAAACTCTATTATTACAATTTTGATCCTTTGAATTTAACTTTAATTTATTTTTTAACTGAGTGTTTAGTAATGTCATTGCTCAATTTAAACTAAAGTTCATTTATACAGTGTGTTAAAAAAAACTTAACTCGGAGTAGGCTATGAACAAAGAAACGTATGTCAATTTAAAAATATTTAATTAAATGTCAATTTGACACGACATATTATTGAACACACTGTATCTCTTCTTTATTACTAAACACCTAGCAATGGATAATATGTCGTGATGATATACCGGTGTCTATGTTTTTTTGGTAAATTGTAAATGGTAAATTTTTCATATGGGTGTAAATTTTGCCGTATTAATTTTAGAACTAAAGTGTAAATACAAAAAAAGTTCAGAATCCAATAGTGCATCAAAATTTATTGTCATGAGATAAACGTAAAATAAAATATCCATCTTTAAGCTTTTTACTGAATGCCATGAAGACAAAACATACAATTCAAATAGTCGTATTTAATTATTAATATTGTTCCATTGAGTTCTTTTAGCGATGGTAAGTGTATCCGTGCTTACTGATAAATAAATTAATGAATTCAATAATTATTGAAACTTTATGACAGATAGCATCTACCTAAGTCAAGCAATACAACTGTTTAAAATTTTATGCTATTGCCCATGGCACTGTAAATAGCTAAAAATTATTACTTTTATTTTGCCTCTCTTTCGCAAAGGAAACGTATATAAACAATAATTTTGGACGCATCAGTTTTTAATTCTGAACATTTTTTGTATTTACATTTTTGTTCTAAAATTAATAGGGCAGAATTTACAGCAATATGAAAATTGTACCATTGTATTTTCTATTGTCCACAAAAAAGGAAACACCTGGTATATTTTTTTTATGTAACATAAAATGGAATTGGCGAGAGGTATTGTCCTGGCCACAACAGATTTTTAATAATAGATTTATTTATTTTAGATCTTGTACTAACGAATTTGTAGACAAAATACTTAATACATCGTCAGATAAAATAGAAAATTCAGATTTGCTTGTATTTTTGAAAAAATTATTAGACCATTTAATAATTTCTAAATCTCAAATAATTATGAATATGATTATGAAAATTTTAACAAAACTACAGTGTGACGAAGAAAATATTTACATTCAAAAATCACTGGATAAATATTTAAGATCAATAGATGTTGATCAACAATACCAATCGATCAAGAAAGTGTTTGAATACAGCAAAACTTTGGGCGAAGAAAAATATAAACTTGTTAAATCATTTTTGATTAATTTGTTACGATTTTCAAATTATGAAGCATTTGAAGAATTTTATATACAAAATATTAAAGAAATTTTGCATAATTTAAAAGAAAGTTTAACAATTAACAGTACAGCAATAGATATTGTAAATAAAACAGCAAACTTATTATTGTTAGATATGTTATTTTCTCGGATAAAAACAGAAAATTTTGCAACAAAATCGTGCAAAATTTCCCAAGAATTTTTTCCGGAAATGATTAAAGGAAATGAATTATTAAAAGAAAGTATGAAAATAGTTAATCAAATATTAAAAGAAAACATATTTTTTTCTGATAATAGAAAAGAATTATATCGTATTTTTCATTGCCAAGCTTACAATACATTAATATCAGTGATTTGCAACTCAAAAAACCCTGATATTGACGTAAAGGCATATAGATTATTATTTTTTATGACTAAAGGAGATAAAAATATATGGAAAAATATTATAAACTGTGAAGAAACTATATCAATACCACAAGATTTCAATAAAATACCATCAAGAAAAAAAGTATTCATCAATATACGTAATGAACATCAGGTTAAAATGGAACAAAATATAAAATACATAGAATCTCAATCACTATTCAACAGCACTTTATCAGAAGACATCTGCAAATTTGATTTTACAAATACTCTAGTGCGCAATCCAGATTTTATACAAAACACTGCACAAATCGAAAACTCCCCCAATATATTATCATTAAAATCAATTGATTATAACAACCACGAATGCATGGCAACTATTTGTTCACTTATTCACCATATGGTAGACTTTAATATCTCTCCTGTGCCTATTGATTCAAAGATGGCAGCACTGCCTTTATGGATGGAAGATTTAAAGAAGATTTTAATGGGCGAAGGAGATAAAAATGTTAGAATTTTTATTGCAAGAGTTGTACACAATACACAGAATGTGTTTAAACATTATGGGAAATATTTTTTTGAAGCTATTGTGAAGTTTATTTTGGATAGATGTACTGGAAACAATATGAATTATTTTGTGGCGGATTTGGTGAGTTGCATAAAAAATACTAGGATCACGCTGAAATTTTTGAAATACGAGAAAAAGAAAAACAAAAAACCCAAATATTGTAAATGTTTAATCAAATTTTCAAAAATATATATAATTTATGAAAATCAAGTTTTCATTCCCATAGGAAATTATTTCAAATAAAACATAGTATTTATGTTAAAGGAACTGTAAGATTATTTTTCTATATAGAGTAGGTAGGGAATCCATTCAACGCTTGTCTTTATTTCAAAAGAGTGGCACAAATAATGTCACGTTGGAATTCAATGTAAAAGCAGGCAGTGACAATTATGTGCCGCTATGTCATAGTTGCTATATTTATAGTTTGTAACGGTCCAAATCTGTGTTTTGTACTTTTTCGTATCTTGCTCTTCTGTGCATAAAAACATCTCTTTATGTACTTAATTTCGCTTATTTTTCTTCGTATTCTATTTTATAAATACAGTCTTTATCCTCTATTGTGTTGTCTACTATCGTCTCATTGCTATTTGTTCTAACTACGACAGAGCCGCGCCTGGATACTCGGCCGCTCGTTTGCGATTCTTTTTAGCCATTCCTTCAGAGTCACAGCGGCAGAAAAAGTAAATAGTGGCAGAAAATAAATTTGTGGCCGCTTATAAACCAGTCAAAAAAATCATATTAATGAACATTCATGGTTGTCTTTTGGCCGCTATCATTTATTTTATTTCCGAGTCAGACGTAAAGAATTTTTTTAATAAATATCCCAATTAATTAACGTAACGTAATGCCAAATTAATGACACTGGTTGATTTTGCAATCAAAATTATATAAGAACAGATATTTTTGTTTCAAAGCTATAAGTGATCTTTTTTGACCGAATTTGAAGTTTACAGACGAGGCGAAAGCCAATACCAGAAAATCGGATGAGGCTAAAAAAGAACCGAAGTGCACACAACATTTTTTAGGCGACCAAAAAATTATAAATTTTCATTTTATAATGTAATTACGGTCGTGCGGTTAAAAGTGCTCGCCTGGCATTACAAGGTTTTTGTGCGTGTGGGACAGCGTTCGAATCCTACACGAGTCAGTTTTTATTAAAAACAGACACACCCACATGAGTCCGAGTGGCAGCAGAGATCACTATAAGCTACTCTGCATGTAACGAAGGTGCCAACAGAGGGCACTAAAAATATCTCTGTAATAATTGTAAAATTGTATATTTATATGTATGTAAAATTGTGAAATTTGTATAGGTCAAAGGACCTTAAAACAAGTAAATACATTATTATTATTATTTTATAATCTAATTATTTATAATATTGATTCATGTTACTTGTCACTTGCATGCTGTAAAGTAATGGTGGCCGTGAAGGAAAAGCAGCCGTAAAATAGTCTTTGATAGATGTCAAATAAAAATAGTTCCTTTCAGTTTTGCCACAAAAAGTATTATTTTTGCTTCATATAATATCATACTGTAACGTTTATTTATTTGGGTGAAGTGTAAAAATCAGAGAAATATAAATTGAAATAAAAGTTTTTTAAACGATAAAGATAATAAAAATAACTAACACTATTATTAAACAATATAAACACTAATTTAAGACTAAGAATATTATTAAATACTTAAACACTAAGATTATTTATTTAAACAATAATCACCAACTGTTTATTTCACGATGCCTGTCTATATCTGTCCTTTCTGACGGTATTTAAACAGTCCGGCGTCCTTTTTCTAGAGTGTTCTCCATTATTCCATCAAATACAAAGGAATCAGCTGACCGTACGTACAATACTAATTCATGAACATAACAGATTTTGGTAATTACAAAATTTCTGTAAACAATTATTAGGCGGTATAATTACGAGCGTGTTTTTTAAAGTAAGTACCGTTTTGAAATAAAAATAAAACAAGTAGATTTATTTTACCGATTTTTTTTTTTAAATGAGAGCATGTACTTTAAACTACTTTTCTATATAAATTCCACCAATATTAAGGCATTTATTGTATCGTACAACCAGCTTTTGAATACCATCCTCGTAGAAATCTACTGCCTTCTTAGACAACCATTACAACACGGTCGCTTTGACAATTTCATTGTCGTCGTGGCGCTGACCACCCACATGGTTCTTCAAATGCAGGAATATGTGGTAGTCACTGGGCGTTAGATCAGGGCTGTTTGGAGGGTGATCAAGTTGTTCCTAGCCAATTGATCCGATGAGCTCTTGAGTTCGATTGGCCACGTGTGGACGGGCATTGTCATCTTTAAAAGCTCTCACCCATTTCCGTACCATCTCATCGCTCATAATGTTTTCTCCATACACTTCTCTGATCTGACGATGAATTTCAGCCGCATTCGCGCCTTTAGCACTAAGAAAACGTATCACAGCGCGTATTTCACAGTTGGCGGGATTCTCAATCGGAAGAAGCATTTCAAATACTCACAAAAGACTCGTAAACACGCCGAATGACTCTGTAATGACATCTGTGGCTTGCCAACAGAGTGCGGTGCACAGTAAGCATGTGCCAAATTACAGACCGCGGCGCTGCAGCGGCGGAATTTCAAAACGGTACTTACTTTAAAAACACGCCTCGTATTTCAGAATTCTTTGGCAATGGTAAAGTATCTATCACACCACTTGGCATAAAAGTTCTGTATTAGCTTCATCTGATTCGATTTGCCTGCAAAATCACGTTCGACGACAAAAGATCACATTTACAGCCTTGATACATAAATAATTAAAGTTAAGTTGGTGCGCCTTTTGAAGACTAAATTCTGTAATTAATTATATCATGTAGTCCAGACTATTTGATATTTCCTTTCTGTTCAATAGTTATCATTGGTAAATTTCGACGACGCTCGCTCGTTTCCCTGATTCGCCACAAGTCTGTTATTTTAAATTTTTATTAGCGACTTTGTAAATAAGCGGGTCGCGGCCGCTCTTTTGTTTGGCCGCCTGCCGTGAGTTTGGGTATTTCTATAGATTGTGTTGTCGTTAGATAATAATATTTTAGCTGAATAAAGAGTTTTTGAAAAATATCGGTCTTTTATATCCGTATTTCAATTTTTTTAGTGTGATCCTTGTATGTACACCGTAACAAAAACATTTTTTTTGTGTAGGTACTAATGTTAATATCGTGGCAAGAAAACTTAGAAATATTAGAAATAAAACAGTCCGCATCAGATTTAATATATTTTTTAATAGAACACTCTTGTAACGACAGACAAGACATGTTGAAATACAATTTAGAAATAATTAAAACATGTGTCCAACTTTGGAAAAGCGTTATCGAAATACCACACGAAATAATTTTTCAAAAACTAAAACATATTAATTTCCAAGAAAAATTAGTTGCTATACATCTTTCTGGGATAATTTTAGCCAATGGCTTGCAATCTTGGACGAATGAAAATCAAGAAAATTTTGTTAATAGTATCGTTGAAATTTTAAACAAAGAAAAATTGAAAAAAATCACCAAGCCTTGTGCGGAATTAATTGGAATGATGCTCAATTATTTTAAGGAAAAAGATATTGATAGTCAGTTGTTAACAAAAGTAGATGTTGTGTTGAAACAACCAAACAGCGATAAGTTTTTTCACTCGATAGAACAAATACAAATACATTATCCAGAGATTATTTCTAAATACATGAGAAAAATATGTATGTGTGTATTTAACGAAACTGACACAAATTTAAAATGTATTTGTTTAAAAAATATTTTACGTAATATTGCTGATACTGAATCAATAAGATTTACATATAAAGATATTACAGATTTATTAAACATGGATGATCGGGATATATTATTGTTGACTCTTCAAATTATAAATCACATTTTTAAGGATTTTAAAAAACAACATCAATTACTAATTCTTCAAAAAGTATTGGAACAAAAATCTAACCCTAATAGTATGATACGTTATGCTGTATTCGAAATATTATTGTCAGTATATTATGAACACGCTAGTAATACTGAATCCACTAGCGTTGAAATTTGGAAAATATGTAGACCTGTATTACTGACAGCATTGATAGATTCTGATTTTGAAATTCAAGAAAAAATGGAAAACGATATTTTTAACAATTTTTCTCATTTAAAATTTTGTGACAAATATAACAAATTATTAATTGATTTATATTCTCCCGATACTGAACACTTTTACATCGGATTTTTAAATTATTTTATACTCAATTCTTCTAAAGACAGCCCCGAATATAAAAAACTAATATTCGAACATCCCTTATATGAATGTAAATTTGACGAATACCAACTAATCTACAACTGGAGACTGCAAAATTCAATGGCACCATTATTTTCCCATTCTATCCGCAATCTTGATGCGCCTCAATTAATTGGGATAAAAGAAACAAATTCAAATAAAATCTTCACTCCAACGCAATCTTCGATCAACTTAAGTTCTAGTTTAGAATCTTCGTCATCTTTTCTGTTCGAATCTTCGGTACAAAAAGAGAAGAAAGAAGAGATAATGGTTTATGGAAGGATGTTTTTAAATGAAAAGTCTAGAAGTTTGGGGTTTGCGAAAGAAGCGACGGTGCGGAATATACAAACAGAGCAATTAAGGAAAGAAAGAGTTAAAAGAAAAGAGAAAAATATTGTTATGTATAGACAATACAGAAAAGGAGATTTACCAGATATTCAAATACCTTATTCTGATTTAATTGATCCACTAAAAATATTGGCAAAGGTTAGCTGTTTTAATGGTGGGGGTATTGATAAGTTTTTAGCCTCAATATACAGGTTGTTCATTTTATTTTGTTCACTATTACTATCTCGAGAACTATAAGAGCTACGAGGTCGGTTAAATTAGCAAACAATTTATATTTTACAAGACTATTACAATGAGCAACAAAATATTTTTTTCTACCAATGGTTCTTAAAATATTTTTTTGTGCAATCGGCCGCGAAATAGGCATTTCGCAGCCGCAATATAGGCCACGAAATTGAATTTCGCGGTTATTGTTATGGCAACGGCCGCGAAATCCATTTCGCGGCCGCTGTCATGGTAGCGGCCGCGAAATTGAGTAAACAATCACTATGATTTTTTCAAAACTAATTGTTTTGTTTATCAAATGTCAATTCCATAGCTACCTTGAAAGCCAACTTTCAATTTACAGTGAAACTGTTTAAAATTAATAAAATTTGTAATTACATATTTTTTACGGTTGCACAAAAAATATTGTGTACACCTTGTCCGCGAAATCCTTTAGCGTCCTCGAGATTGTCTTGCCTCGGCCGCAAGCGGCCTCGGCGACAATTTTTCTCTCGGTACGCTAAAGAGTGATTTCGCGGCCTTGATATACAAATAACTTTTTTATTTTAAATGGGAAACTTTTTTTTTCGCTTATTCGATTTTTTTTTAATTCGACGATATACATATGTCATATCCTAATATTACAAAATATTTGAGAAAAATGCAAATGAAAATTATGCTTATTTAATTATTTAAATCTGATTGTAATAAGAGTGCTATGAAGAAAACAAAATATAAAATAAAAAATCATTTTATCACCGAGAGAATATAATTCCTTAGTCACGTGATATCTTTTCCGCCAATCAACATTCAGAATCTCCCTAGCTACGCGTTTATCACAGCGATGATAAAAAACAAGGAAATTATCACCGTATTTATAGTCGTTACTAAGGGATTTGTTTTCTTTATTTATGACATTGACAGTTAATTTTAAGTATAAAAATAAATAATAACAATAATTCAAACTCCGAAATATTAAATAAAACTCGTAAGTACCATGTTTTAATACAATATGAATATGTATATCAAAAGTTAGGTTAGGTCAGATTGCAAAAATTCATTATATTCTCTCATTAAGTATAAGCTCGTGATATGATTAATAATCGAAGATATTGCTCGTGAAACCGAAACAGCACATTTTAACTCGTCCTTCGGACTCGTGAAATCTGCAGCTCGGTTTCACTCGAGAATATCATCGATGATAATCATATCACTTGTTATATTACGTATGAAAGTATACGAAATATTTGTTGTGACTACAATTACATGAAAACAAAATATTCAATTGTTTTGTTCATAGCACTCTTATTACAATCAGGATTTAAATGAAATTAGCATTTTTGGGTGTTCATTCCTGCTTTGATCGCCAGTCGCCGAAGTATTATATCAATGTATGTACTACATACATCTACTACACCACCATTTGTAATCTCGGGCTGAAATGATTATCAAATCCCTTCAATTGAGGGGTGGAAACTAAAGCAAAATTTGATAGTTTTTTCCAAGAATCAAACATGCTTGTTGCGTTTGGAGAAATTTTATTCGCATTTTGAATTAAAGAGACGTTGTTCGGATGAAGAGAAAGTTTATTTTGCAGAGCAAAACATCAACCACTTTTTGGATGATAAAAAATAAAACTGAATTTGACTGATAAATACTTGTTTCTATATAATGTTACGCTAAAAACTTATCAATAACCATAACCCGTGTTTATTATTTTTTATAACATATTAATGTTGTGTATCCTTATATTATTAATTATATTTTAGAGAGATGCAATTTTATCTCAACAGCTCCATGTAATGTTATTTACTGGTATAGTAAAAGAATTGGATAATTCTGATAAATTCATACAAGATTTCAATTGTGGGATTAATAATATTTTCAATCAAACCTACATGTATGTTCCGAATATGGTAGGAGCATTTTTAGACACCACTTTTGAAAATAACAAAACAAAAAATGTTCATAAAATTTATATAAACAGTGATACTCTATCTAATGTATGCAAAAATAGTGGTCTTCTCCCTATTGGTTGTCTATTAATGGAAGAATATATTAATATAAATGATGAGCTACCCTCCACGACCAAAAAGGGCTGTGGAATTACAGATACTGAAGTTAAACAATGGGTGAAACTAGCAGAGTAAGTATATGATAAAAATGGATAAATACAAGGAGTGCCTGAAAAGTTTTGAGATTCAAAATACATACTTCCGAAAATTTCTGTTATTGTTTGATACGTTTGTAGTTTGTAAAAATAGATACATGGAAAAAGTTCTCTAAATGATATTGGATGACTATCGAATCAAGATTAGAGAAATAGCATAGCTATGTGCATATTATGAGTTAGTTTCACATTTTTCAAAAATTATTTTAAATGAAAGTTTATGCAAAATTTTTCATAGTAAGTGTAACATTCACTTTTCGGCCATTCGCCACTTGTTTGTGTCAATAAAAGCAGTTGCAATCAATAAAAGTGAGTGGTATGGTAAAGCTCACAGTCATTCTAATTATTGTACAGGTATAGCGTTTAGGTGTGGATCATCAGATGTTTGATTAATGTGTTATACACTGTTGGCGTATTTGATATACTTTTTTATTATTTTAATAAGGAGCCGCAGTTATTTTTATTATTTCTTTGTGGCCGCAAACGTATTCAGTATTTTTCTAATTATTCGATGGGCGTGTCTGGGACAACCCTGAGTCCATAGAGCCGTGTGCTGAAGGTGTGAGACACACCAAGTGATAGGTTGAGATCCATGAGAGGTCTGGGATCTACGTGTCATTGATAGCTAAAGTCTAATACATGTATGGGACTCTAGTGGAGTAGTGGAGAAACATCAGGGCTTCTATTCTGTAACTTCAGCCATAGTTAGTGTGGCTTTTTCTCGGAATCGGTCTTGGTGTTTTTCTAATAATTTTACTGTGGTCATGTTAGGAAAATCGAAGTATGTTGGTTATACATTCAAATCTGACTATTACTAAAAAATTTATTACATGCACCTGAATATATTATTGAAAAATGTTAGTGAGTAAACGCATATAATCTTATTCGTATTACAGAAGAGTGGTAAAATAGTGAACACACAATATAGTGAACTATCCAGTGTGATGAACAGAAAAATAAATACATTGACTTCATACTGAACTCCATATAGTGAACACATAGCAGTCCTGTGCAGTGCGTCAGTTTCGCTGATGGTCTCTTGAGCAACGCGCAGCTCAGCCAGCTGATCTGAATACATTCTTAGGGACTTTCCCTGTGTAGTGTAATACGTATGAAGTTTTGTTGTGTGTGTTATATAATACAAATTAATGTAATGCATAATTTTACGATAAAACTTCATTTCATGCTAGCAATGGATAGCTACAGATATTTAAAATTCGCTATGATATTCGACTTTTAAAAAAAATATCAGGACTGAAGAAAACGCTTTAGAAATAATTTCTGAAATTCTAGTTCTTCAGGACACAATCTAAAAATTAATATTTTGATATTTAACTTGTATTAAATTAATTAAAACCAATAAATACATTTAAAATTATATTGTAATTATTTCATAAGAACTCGAAAAAGTGAACAAACTCGATATTGTGACATGGGCCTGCATTAATTAGTTCACTATATCGAGATTTGAGACTACTATTCCTGCTGAATGTAAAAACATCAAAAAAATACTTAACGCTGAGAAACACCAAGTGCGAGGCTGAGATTCACGAGAGGTGGAACTGGAGTTTTTATTCCAATAAGAATCAGTTATTTCAAACAAAAAATAGCATTTATGTTAGGATAGTTGGCCCTAGGGTACCTTTATGTACAGGATATGGCCATGAGCCAAGGTCGCCGCCATTTGCGGGCCAATGTCAAACATACTAAATATTCATTTCCCTATTTATTTGTAAGAAATGTGATATTATATTATAAAGGAATATTATATAATCACACTATGAATTTATAAAGGTAATCAAAACTAATTTATTGAAGAGATAGACAATTATTATTATGAAATAGATTTAGAGGTTATGTAGAGTAAAGGATATAGGTTGTTATTATCACATCTAATTTAATAACTGTAGTTATTATTTACATAATAGGTACATATTCTTAACTTACCTTTTAAATGTTTGTGCGTAATATTGGTAATTTTTATTTGGTTTCAATAGTCGTATCGGTATCTCAAGAAAATACACAGGTAAATAAAATAAAAGTATTACTTACACATTAAATAAATATTAAAAGTATATCTAAATGTGTTTTTCATTCAAATAAAACTAGTAGCCACGTAAATACATAATAAATTGCGCAACAACAATACATTTGACAGTGGCCCGCAAATGTCGGACGAAACGGGAGCCACGTCATGGTTATACCCTGTATATAGAGATACCCTAGTTGGCCCTATATCCTATGCTCTACATAACCTCTAGATATATGTCAATAATAATTGCGTATCTCTTAAATAAATTCGTTTTTATTACCTTTATAGATTCATAGTGTGATTATTTAATATTCCAGTATAACATCACATTTCTTACAAATAAATAGGGAAATGAATTATCAGTATGTTTGACATTGGCCCGCTTATGGCGGCGATGTTACCCCATGGCCATATCCTGTATATAAAGATACCCTAGTTGGCCCATGAGAGCAATGCCATCTATTGATTCTGTGCCGAACAATGTAGACAAACTCAAGAGTTGCCTGCCTGCTTTACATCACATGGCTATTTGCATATTATGTTTATTCTGCTAGGTATTGCAAAAGCAAATGGTTCTATTATATCGATGATTTTTTTGAGTTTCCTTATACTCGCCATGTTAAATCTCCCAACTCTGGAATTCAATAACTCCGATCGGAGGACAAGTTGACTAAAATTCTGGATATACATCGAGCAATACTTAATCTAGCTGTACGCCAAAGATTATTAAGATTTTATGGATTTCACTTCATGCTCCAACTACCCTAAAGGAACAGGAAGATTATTTTACTATACGACGTAGGCAGGGAATCCATTTAATGCGTGTCTTAGTTTCAACCAGAGCGGCATAATTAACAGTACGTTGGCATTCAATGTAAAAGCAAGCAGTGACAGTTATGTGCCGCCTTGTCAAAATTACGTTTTATTGCTAGTCGACAGAGTCAATTTTTCTGATTACAAGCGTTTTATTAAAATGACTAAACAAAAAAATGCAAATCATAATTTTGACAATATTTAATTATTCATTTGATGTTTCGTTCCGATACGATATTGTCAACTTAAGGAACACTTTGAGCTCAAAATTTTTCAGGCTATCCTTGTAAATCGCCATTGCCGCAATCTGCAAATATAGTCAAATTTTTTGACTCTGTCGGGTACAGTAATAAAACTATAAATGAGCTATAAATATCGCAATTATGATAAAGCGGCATATCCTTTACTTTCTGCAGTATAATACTGTTTGGCATCGGCCCATATTTTTGAGCCGGTCTATTCATGCATTGAATCATACGTCTACCAGGTATGTATAGGAAAATAGCCTTACAGTCCTTTAACATAAATGAATAGAGCGGCTCAAAAATATGGGCCGAAGCCAAACAGTATTATACTAAAGAAAGTAAAGGATACGCCGCTTTATCATAATTGCGATATTTATAGTTCATTTATAGTTTTATTACAGTACTCGACAGAGTCAAAAAATTTGACTATAGTAGTAGATTGGCACACCTAGAAATGGGTAATATATTTATTTAATTTATTTTAGTATGTATAAGGAATTGAACGAATGGGATGCAGTCATCGGAATATTTTCTTCCGATTACATTCAAACTTCTTCAGAAATTTCTTCTGCTATTCATACCGAAGCAAACAACAATTTCAAAGACGCGATTACACAATACGAATCATTGCTAAACACTGATACAAACGCATATAGAAAAGATTTTTATTATGAATCTTTTTTTAAATGTTTTGCCAACTTATCTGATTGGCAAAATATGTCCAAATCAGTATCTCAACTTAGCGAAAATAATTTTTGGGACTTAGATTGGAACCAAGAAAAGTTGTTACCTTGGTATATTTTATCAGAAGTCTGTATTATGTTAGAAAATGGAGAAAATACTTTGATAGAAAACCTGAATAAATGGATGAAAGATAGAGAAAAGGCAGAATACTTAAAAGATAAATTTGCTGAAGAATTAAGCATTTTAAGTTTATTACAAAATGATGTGGTTGCTTCGAAACATTATAACAAATATTGTTTTGAAAAGTTTTTGGAGGATTGGACACATTTAAATCCTTTATTTACGAAAGTAAGATCAAGAAAATTATTGAACTTTCAAAAAAATGTCGACCTTCACAAAGTTTTAAATAATAATTCCTCCGATGAATTAATTACATATTGGCAACAAAATAATAATTTGTCATCTTATTCTTTACCTTCTACGGAATTAAGAACATTGTATAGACAACTTTTTATTAATAATTTAGAAAAAAAATGTTCAGATTCACAAGAATATGTATATGAATTGAAAAATATAAAAATGGCAACTTTGCTAAATCTTGTACAAAATGCAATTGATTATAACAATTATACTGTTGGACGAAAGTATTGCAGAGAAAGTAAAAAATATGTATCATCTGATAATAAGTTGGGAAATTTTAAATTGTTACTAGCAATGAGCAAAGTTGGCTACATAATGGCGGAAAAATTGGAAGAAGAAGATAAATTAAATACTTTAACTGATAGCTGGTTACGACTTGGTATGTTTTTTTTTTTTAAATAAACAAAGTTTAATATTTTTAAAGATGTCCAATATTAATAAGTTGGGATATCTACTATATATTTGCATTGACAAAAAGCGCGCGATAACGATGTATATACAGGATGATTCATCGGTTTGTTCTTTTTTAACAACTTGATTATTTAAAATATTATGGAAGTTTTTTTCTAACAAAGTTTATTTTATATTAAAATGTCTATAAATGGAACATCCTATATACTTATTCAAATTTGAAAAGTACATTTAATTTACTTTTCAAATTTGAATAAATATATAGGATGTTCCATTTGAAAATAAAAAATTACATACCATTGCTTAAAAGTGGAGCACCTGTAGTAAAACTTATACTGCAGATTTATAAACATTTAAAAATAAAATAAACTTTATTTGAAAAACTTCCATAATATTTAAAATAATCGAGTTATTTAAAAAGAACAGACCAATGAATCACCATGTATATACAGAGTGGTAAAGAAAGGGTAAAAAGTTTGAAGACATACATTTTGATGTGCTGATGTTCAATTAAGATTTTTTTGAAAATTAGGAAAATTATTTCTTACCTTTCATTTAATTCTTTTTTAGTGCACCACTGCCGACATGAAATTTTTATTAAATATAATGAATTATCTAATCACGTAACAGACATTGAATAGGAAATAAATTAATTCGTAATTATTTCCTATTCAACGTCTGTAACGTGATTAGATAATTCAATATTTTTATTAAAAATTTCATGTTGGAAGTGACGCAGTAAAAAAGAATTAAATGAAAAATAAGAAATAATTTTCCGAATTTTGGAAAAAAATATTTTGATTGAGAATCAGTAAATATGTACCCTTTTTATTTTTTTAACATCCTGTCTTTCAAAAGTTCATACGATGTGCTACCCAAAATTTCCGAGAATTATTTTCTGGAGGGTGGTAGGGCGCTAGTTTCAATTTCGAATTTGGATCTATTACCCGAGCGTCATCCCTGGGGATGATTAGACATCTTTAAAAAATTAAACTGTATATTATTATTTGAGTTACCATGAAATTTACTGAAATAAATAATTGATTTTAGATGCACTATGTAAAAAATATTCTAGCATATACCCAGACTTACAAATAGACTCTTCACGTCAAATTTTCAAAACATTACAAATAATTCACCAAGAATTCTCTACTAATCCTTCTTTCTTTCCTGACCAAAAACGAAAAATACAAAGATATCTTTCTTCTTCCACTGATTTTCTTTCCGATCTTCAAAAGTATGGAGTAGATAGGCTTCGTTCTTCAATTCTTCAAGGCGAAGAAGAATTGAAGAATAGTGAAAATGTTATGGTATTAAATAGCCTAAAAGAAGCATATATTACTTTTGTATTATTTGCTCAAAAACAAGAAGATGATGTGTATAAAGAAGAAATTGTTAAGTTTGTTTTGAAAGCTATGAAGATAGGAAGCAAGGAAGCTAGGCAGATCTTCCCAAGTCTGTTACAATATGAAGAACTGGATGGGGAATTACTAGAGATCTTCAGAAATGATGTATGTACAATCTATATATCTACACTAAAACATTATAATATGTATTATCTGTATTCATATTGTATTCGCTTGGCAATTTCCGTCCCCCTTCGTTTATATTCGGGTCTGCTTAATTCTTGTGCACATTCTAGAATAATTCCGTGATTGAATTTAATAGAAAATTTATTTCCGGAACAAATTTTTGAGCGTATTTTATTTTTTTATAATGAATATTATGCTAAAAAAGATATATTTTTGGTCATCTGCTTTTGTCTGTAACCACAAACATTGTAACAAGGGGGGGGGTAGAACGGGCAATGCTTTTGGACTTTGTTGACTATGATGAGTTTATCAAACTGTTGGTCGATGATTGGTCGATCACTGCTTTATTGAGGATGAATACACGTTGATGATAGATGAACACATATTATGGACACGAACATTTTTTATATTATTTTATATTTACATTTACATACTAAACATAACTAAACAAATAACTAAAATTACATGTTACACTGTAACTGAAAGGGCGGGCGTTAAGTTTGTATGTATACAGGATGTTTCAGGACTAGTGTAACAAACTTTAACAGCTTATTCCTGAGGTCATTTTGAGCCAAAAATGTCATATGAACATAGGTCCTTACCAAACTATAAGAGGTTGAAGTTCTATAAATAGCACGAAATTTTCTAATTTTTGTAATCAAGGTACGTACTTTCGGAAAACAAGAGTTATTATTGAAAAGTCATTTGAAATTTATTTTGTCTCAATTCCGTGATTGTTGCTATTTTTGAGGTGATTTTTGACATTTTCGTGCCTAATATCTGCCGTTGCAAAACATACAAAATTAATTTTGCTTATTGATTCAAATGAAGAATGCCATACAATTTTTATTTGAAGCTTTTTTACCTAAAATAATTAGGGAAGCAGGAAATTACGAATGTCTGATTTTGCATGTAAAAGACCTATTTTCGGCTTTACCGGTCACATATATACAGGATGTAACACCAAAATCGACCACCGCCATTATTTTCTTTATTATTATAGTTACAAAAAATATTATAGAACAAAGTTATAGGAGACCAAGGGGGACATCCCATTAAAGGAGAAAATATTTTTTTAAGCCAGAATATATATATATATATATATATATATATATATATATATATATATATATATATATATATATATATATATATTGTTATAACAATTTTAGAGTGCATCTGTCCCAACATGGATGTTTCTATTATGGATTCCACAGCTTCTAATATCTCTGGAACATTCTACAAAATGTGTAGAGGAAATTGTAGAACGTATAGCTTTAACATATCCTCAAAGTTTGGTATATACTTATAAATTAGCACGAGAAAAATATGATCTGAATAAATGTACTCCACATTTCAAAAACATTATTGAAAAGTATGATTTGATTCTCAAATTTTGTATTGTTTTTTATTATATATATTTTTTAGGTTGGATAGTATTTTAAATAACAATTTAATAGATAATTTTTTAGAAGAAATGTCGTATGTTTGTATTCCAGAATTATATTTTAATTATTATTTGGAAAAAATTATAAAAAATTCTTCAGATTGTAAAGTTATTCATAATAAAATTAATGATTTAAATTTAGATTTGAAACGCAGAATAGAAAACAGACAGAATTTCAAGTCAATAGAAAATTCTTTAAACAACTTATTACAAAGCGTTGAAGGTACTTTTTATATTATAAGTTTATACAAATGTTACATGTTTTATTTTATAGGAGTTAATGAATTTAATCTCATGAAAAGCCGTATTAATAAAATTTATTCTGAAAATAAACAAAATTTATTGACAAGTATTAACAGAAAATTAAAATATTACAGTCCATGGCTTGCTAATTTCAAATCTTCTGATTGCGGTACTGAACTTGAAATTCCAGGGCAGTATACAGGAGAAAGTAAACCATTGGTTAAATATCATGCAAAAATATGTAACTTTAAACATGAGGTATTGTCATATTTATTTAAATAGATTGATAAAAAAATAAAACATCTTGTTTTAGATATCTTGCAAGAAAAATTCTTTACGGAAGCCATTTCAAATAACAATTTTTGGTAATGATTCGAAAGAATATATCTTCTTGGTCAAATTTGGGGAAGATTTACGTCAAGACCAAAAAATACAACAGTTATTTTCTTTAACGAACAATATTTTAAAAAGTGATAAAAATTGCAAAGATAGGAATTTATATTTAGAACAGTATCAGGTATAAATATATTGCTATTACAGAATTATATATTGTAAACATTTTCATTCGCAGGTTATACCTCTAACTAAATCCTTAGGACTTATAAAGTTCTATGAGAACACGAAACCTCTATCAGATTTTATTTTGCAAACTGTGAAACATTCTGTAACGATGGCAAAATACAAATCTGTTCACGTACAATATATACAATGGATACAAAATGTTGCTAAGGGTCAGCAAGTATCAGATGCTGAGTGTTATGGAAAAGCTTGTATTACGTATGATAAAAATGAAGTAAATATGATGTATACAAGATTTGTGAACACTATACCTACTGACATACTAAGGTAAGGGTGAAATCTAGTAATGGAACCGAAAAAATATTTGGCGATCTATGTTAAGCGATACTCTATCTAGCGGAATAAAATGAAACTAACGATGCTGTCATAAGTTACGGCTTCACTAATTAAAAGTTATTTTGCTGCATATTTTTGTTCAATAATTAATATAATTTCATTTTTGAAAATGAGTAATGTGTATTGAACAGACCTGGTTGCAATTCTATGCAAAAAACAACATAGAAACATAAGTTTTCATACATTTCCGAAGAAAGGTGAAGTCATGGTTAGAATTGAAAATAAATTTGGAAACACGGAAAACATCTCCTAGGTCTTTCTACCGCTAAGTGTAAGACCGTTTGAGTTGAGGACTTCATATCTTGCATCTCTCTTTCCATGACTTTCTATCTTGGGCTGCGGCTTTAATGTTGTCCCATGGTATTTGTCTTTCATTTGCTGCTTCTTTCACTTCCTCCCTCCATGTTCTTCTTGGCCTACCTTGTCTGTTTTTCTCTTGTGTTCTTGTTTCATACAAATCTTTCGTCTGACATCCTGTATATGTGTCCCAACCATCCTAGTTGTCTTTCCTGTATTATTTTTCCAACTGGCTTCATGTTAAGGTTTTTCCTGAACACTTCGTTTCTTATTTTGTCTTTTCTTGTTTTCCCTTCTACTTTTCTAAGGAACCTCATTTCCATAGCATTTATTCTGCTTTTATGTTTATTTGTTAATGTGCATGTGCGTTCACTGCCATTGATTAATGAAGGAGTCATAACCTTTCTTATTACTTCTGCTTTAATATTTTTGGGTACTTCTCTTTTTCCTAGGAATGTATTTTTCATGGTGTTAAAGATTCTTCCTACTTTCCCTACTTTTTCGTGTATTTCTAAATCCATTTTTTCCGGTACTTTCAATCATTGTGCCTAAATATTTAAATTGAGATGTTTGTTCTAACTTTTTATTGTCTAATTAGATGTTGTGTTTCTTTTCTTTTGCCGCAATAACCATTGTTTTTGTTTTGTCAACGTTCATTTTCATATTAATCTTGCTTAGCTCAATATTCAATATGTTGACAAATTAAAAGCATGGATATTAAAACTTAAAATTGGAAAACTTGTGTCAAAATTCATGAAGGTGTGTTCTCTCCACTTCAACAAAGATGATTATTTTTAAAGAGTTAATATTTGTTTTTTGTGTTTTACTGGTAAACGTTTAGACAATTATAATTTATAAATATTGTAAACTTTCATATTTAAATTCGAAGAAACATCTACTGTTGTTATTAGCCTCTAAATATTGAAAATATTGGGTAAATTTTAACTTTATTTTTGTATCCATTCTGAAATTAAAATAAACACAGGTTACAGAAAATGACATTATTTATGAAACTAAAATGCATATTTTTCAACACAGCAACAAATATAATTTGCAATGTTCAATTATTAGGAATTAACTATGTAAAAATATTTATATTGATTATAATTTAATCCACTTTCATAAAATATTATATCCAAACTTACTTGACATTTGACAATTTATCATATCATCGTTAGTTTCCGCAAACCCGATAGAGGCGTACAAGCTTAAAATTGATCGCCAATACAGTGGCTAGGGCCGTGCGGTGGTATTTTGGCACCTGGAGCACATAATATTCAATTAGGCGCCCTAAGATAAATATTTATAAAAAAGTGAATTTTTAATTTATTTGGTTCAGTACATAGGACGAAATGATTCTAAGTACTTAATTTTGTGATTACCAGGGGCGTATAAATCAGAATATATCTACCTCAATGTATATCTAATGGCGCCTTTTCAGCTTTTCACAAAAGACGCCTGGAGCCTGGAGCGGATGCTCCTTTGCTCCATACCACCGCATGGCCCTGACAGTGGCTCACAAAATTATTCGTACACTTTACTTTTATCAGTAAAATGTAAAATAAAAATCTGTTGTGGCCAGCACAATACCTCTCGCCACTTCCGTTTTCAGTTACATAAGTATAGGCGATGGGAAATAAGCAATATGACATCTGGTGGTATTTTGCGGAACTATAGTTGCCGGGATAAATTATACACGTGACATTTTCTTGATTGTATAAACACAAGTGTTATATATTATGTTTGTAATATTTACGTTTACATATGTAATATCTCTTAATATTATACACTTAATGCATAAATACAATTAGTAAATGTCAAATTATCCGGTTAACATTAGTTCCACTTTGGCGCTGCGATCTTAATTCCCATCGCTTATAGGGCGCGAGCAGTCATGTGACATTATTGACCTTGACAAGCAGATATGGGGGTTCGTGTCAAAATGACAATTAGTAATTTTGTACGTAGATGTCAAATGTCAAAATTTTTCATCAAAAATTTCAAGATTTTCTAAATTCACGTAGTTAGTTTGTCATACATGACCTAGACAAGCAGATATGGAGGCCCTTGTCAAAATGACAGTTAATATTTATTCACATAAATGTCAAATGTCATAATTTTTCACGTGGTTAATTTGTCAGCAGGAATATGGAATTTACTTGTCGAGGAAAATAAAGCACATGGAATTGGAATATCATGAAATTTTGGATATAAATTAACATTTGACATATATGTACATAATTACTAGCTGTCATTCTAACTCGGGCCCTCATATTTGCTTGTCAAGTCCAACAAAGTCACATGACTGCTCGCGCCCTATAAATTTCTCATGTCTTTTCTTTATGTTTAGATTATTTTTATAATTTTAAATCTATTTTTTGAGGAAGTTTTCTTCTATACTTCTAAATGTTCGAATTTCTTCCAATTTCTTGACGGGATTTCTGATGGGTATATGTATATAGCTATAATTTTAAACAAGAGACGAACAAAAGTGTAACGTTTTATTACCAGTTTTAGAATAATGATTGGCGTTGTCATGAAGCAAAATGGCATTTTTGCGAGTTTGCGTTTTTTTTTTCCTTCGATAGGACAATTTTGCGGCATCCAGTAAGTTGCAATAATATTGCGCATTAAATGTGCGTTGATCATTATGCGTTTATCAGTCTTCATGAGATTCCGAACCGCCTTGATGTTGACTTCGGTAACGCTCATCCTTTGGCGGCAATCGTGGCTCTGATTCTCGACCCTTTCTCACCCTTCAGAGAACTCCTTATGCCAAACAAAAACACGGGCCCTTAAAAACATGTTGTCCTCGCACTGGGCCTTCAACTTCCGCAAAATTTCGTCTGGCATTACGCCTTCCTTGGCCAAAAACTTGATAATAATCCGTTGCTCCACGGAGACATGCCCTTCTTGTTCGATCATGGTTTTCTTTAATACTAAAGAGACCTAAGCGAATTGGGGGTTATGTCTACCCCCTTCCTAACAGCCCAAGCTACCTGCTAATCAACTTCATACGGGTCTATAACCCCTCTGGAATTAAAAAAATCAATCCCGTTTATATTTGATTCACCCTTGTATTTGTACCGTGCGGGCGTTTACCAGGCGTCACCTCAGGGGCTCTTAATGCTGGCGTGGAGAGTGCACCACAGGGGCCAATTTAGTGCATTTAAAATTCGAAGTAATTTTTGGCGTTGGTCGGGATTGAACCCGGGTGCCCAGATTCGCGACCAGTTACTCAAGCACACTGCCACGAGACCCTATTTGATTTAGAAAGAAGAAGACTATGATTAATTTTTTTAATGAATTTGGAAACATTTTTTACCTCTCGCTAAGAGAGGTATTGGATTCATGCTAAAAATCTCATATCCAGATTTCAATGAATAAGCACGTTTTAAGATCCCTAGAATCTGATTATAACATTTTTACAATGATGTGTGTGTGTGGATGTGTGTTAGGTTGTTGGAGGTACGATTTCTCAAATTCTACAAGACTAAAGACCTGTGTAACTACGGATTCCTCAATCTAACAGTAATGGTAAGAGTTGAATAGGTTCTGGTAACAATTGGACAACCGGAAGTGGTAGTTTCTAAAAAAAAATTCTAATGTTACTACAAATAATAAAGATAATTAAATTCTCAATCTGACACATTTAAATTTTTTATTATATCTCGTATAGGTTTGGAGATATAGTAGGAATATAGAATAATCTGTTGTAATAAATCTCGTAGCCCAAAAAACAGTTGCGATATTTAAATTTTTGTAATTAAATAAATGCAAAATGTCAGTGTCAGATTTTTCTGGGAAGTATGAGTACATTTAATATATATTATTGTATTATTAATTAAATATGTATTTAAATTATAGGTATGTTAATATTACATATATCCTTAAGAAATACCGCTAATACCGTCAATGAATTTAAAGAATTTTGAACATAGTAGAATAGTAGGACAAAATTTCTCATAGAACGAACGAAGAGAAACAATTTCATTTATTTGTGTGTACAAGAAATGTTAAATTCGTTACTTATAGGGCGCGAGCAGTCATGTGACTTTGTTGGCCTTGGCAAGCAGATATGAGGATCCGTGTCAGAATGACGGCTAATAGATATTTACTTAAGTGTCACAATTGTCAAAAGTCATAATTTTTCATTCAAAATATTCTGATGTTTATTTGTCATCCATAGTATGGAATATACTCGTACTTGTCGGAAAATAATCCACATGGATTTGGAAAATCATAATGTTTTGAATGAAAACTTATGATACTTGACACCTATGTACATTACTAGCTGTCATTCTGACATGGGTCCCCATATCTGCATGCCAAAGCCAACAAAGTCACATAACTGCTTGCGCCCTATGCAACAAAAAATGAAAATGGGGAGAGGTATTGTGCTGGCCACAACAGATTTTTATTTTATATTTTACTGATAAAAATAAAGTATACGAATAATTTTGTGAGCCATTGTAATAAAATGAATATATATTTTGTCTTACAGTAAATCATTTTGGAGTATGAGTCCTTCTCCATCAATATACCACCATCTACGTCATCAGTTCATTACCAGCTATGCTTCAATGTGCATTGTACACTGGGTTTTGGGTATAGGCGACCGAAATCTGGGAAACACTTTAGTTTCTCTAACTTCCGGTCGCGTAGTTGGTATAGATTTCGGCTACGCTTTCGGGTCTATGACCCAACATTCTGTAATACCAGAATTAATACCATTTAGATTAACTCCACATATTTTGGAATTAGTAAGCCCTTTAAAATCGGTCGGAATTGTAGAATTTAGCATGCTGCATGTTTTAAAAGCCATACGTCGAATGAAAGAATTGTTAGTAACATCTTTGGATGTTTTTATAAAAGATCCAAGTGTTGATTGGTTAGAAAGTGCAAAGCATAGTCAAAATTTTGAGGAGGAAAATGTTTGGGCGCCAGAATTCAAAATTGATATTGTTAAACGGAAACTAGATGGAGCTAATTCTGCGGCTGTTACAATACGGGAACTAAAAAGTGGGGTTATACATATTCCTCAAGTTTTAGAGGCGTATGTAAACGTAGTAAAGGGCGACGAAAATAGTAAGAGGGGAAAATATAATACGTCCGGACTTACAGAAGAAGAACAAGTAATATGTTTAATAGATCATGCCACTGATTATAATGTTTTGGGCAGACAGTATGTTGGATTAGAATTATGGATATAAAAAGTTGTCAGCACCTATATCTTTATTAAGCAAAATACATATTTATTTTTTAATTAAACATTGTTCACTTAAAATTGATGTATTTCTCTCAAAATCTCCCGAATCCACCCCAAATATGTTGAAACTTTTGTGAATATAGTGTAGTGTTCAGGATCGCAGTATGAAGTTCCTAATTTTCTGGGACTAACACTCACGATGCCTTGAAGCACCCATTGGTTTTTATTAGCACTTTTAGGGAAAAGAAGACCACCACCGCTGTCGCCATTACAAACACCGGTTCCTGAAAAAAGGTAAGTTTAACGGTTAATCTATAAAATTTATAATCAAATTTTAAACGAAGCAGTCATTTACACATTTACAACGAAAATCCAAGTTTTTACTTTTGTCGTTTTTTCGTAAAACTTTGCTTTGAATTTGAATATTTGACATTTTTTTTTTGTTTTCCTGGAGTTACACTTGAGGTATATTAACACTAGTTTAGTTTAATATTACAATGTGAGTAAATTAAACCAATATGTCAGACATTCACCGACTTCATTTATAAGATGTACCTAGTGATGTCCAAATTTCAGAAACTTATATGTTTCTGAAAATTTCATCGAAAGCTTCACAAAATGTTTCACTATAAATTTCAATGAGTTTCAGAAAAAAAAAAACTTTGAATGAAAGTTTCATGGAGAAGTTCAAATAAATTAACGTTTATCAGTTAAATTTGAATGGCACAATACACTTAAACTGTACCTACTGAATAAACATTCAATATGTAGATTTACCGAACATATCTTCATGTTCAAACGTCAAACTTATACGTCGACAAGTGCATGCATGTTGATCTGCGCAAGTCTAAACGTCTAGAGAGATACACGGCGAATGTGTATTATAACTTTTAAAAGTTTCATGAAATTTAAAGCTTGAAATTATCAATTTTGAAAATTTCAAATAGAAACTTTCAAATGGCTCATCACTAGACGTACGCATAATGTGGAACGGTACTGTATATAGAATTTAAAAAATATTCAGGGACCAATATTTATGTACTAATCAATATTTTTGTGCAGTATACGAGTGCATATAAATTACGTAATATTTTAGTCCCACAAATAGGGTAGTTGCACTTTTTTTATTATTTTATGTGAAAGATTACAAATTAATTCATAAAAAAATGAAAAAGAATTTTGTGTTCATATTTTTTAAAATATTGAATTAAAAAGAATCGCGCTAAAAACTCTAGACAAAAACTATCCCCCCCACTCTTATGACGTAGGAAGGCATTTATTTCTATTGGCTGCCTGAAAACAGGCAATCTATCTTGTTCTTCGCGTGCAATTGCGTGTCCCTATCTCCGTCGCTTGTAAACAAAACTTGACATGTGCTTTTGTGTTTGTTTTTATTCAATCGTGCTCGATCGATATTGATTGTTCAGTGTGACCACGGCCTACAGCATACACCTGACGCGGACAGAAGACAATATGGGTGTTATGTAGTGTTTTGTAGTTTTAAATATGTGTAATAATGATTAAAAGAACTGCTGTATTTATTTTATAGTAAGTTCTACGACGCTACAAAATTATTTGTATGTCTGTAGCTTAATCAGTCAATGCTAATATTTCGTATTTAACTCTTGGTATACAAATAACTATTTTTTTATTGTACTTTACCATTATTCCATCCAGCACAAAATGCAGTGTATGTTATGTACTTCTTAAAATCTTGCATTTGGTTTTGTATACACTTTTTGTTATCTACTACTGGCAAATAAGTCCCTTTCAATATTTTACTGAATTCATCCCCGTCAGTTAATCCCATACCTACCACCTACAAATAAAATGGATTATTGACATTTTTAAATCATTCTATATTTTTCTTTCAGTCAGTAATCAATTTAAACAAATTTAAAAGAAAATTAGTATTTCTACAGTACCAGACCAAGGCTGCCGTCCTGAAGATGATGATTAATATCTTTCAGATTCCAATCCAAGCAAGCTGGGTGAACAGATGAGGTAAGTTTAATTGCATTTTCTAAGACCAAAATAGAAAGATCTGAACCATAGTTGCCATTACGATCTTGGTATATAGATTGAATGATGATTTCTTTAACTTCTGCGATCTGTGTTTCGGGTTCAACTTTGCTGAAATCACTGTAATATTTGGCAAAAGCCACTTTGATGTTTATGGGGTCTAGATTCCAAACGCAGTGACCAGCTAAAGGAAAGAAACTTGGAATTAGTGAAATTAGGAAAATATTTTGGGTATTCATATTTTTTGGATCGTACACTATGAGGGTCTGTTCAGAAAATAACCGAAAACCTTATTATTAATTTTAAAAATTATTGGTCCTTGCGCCTTTCAAAGTACTCCCCTCCCTTATTCACACACTTTTCCCAGCGGTGTTTCCATTTCGCGAAGCAGTCCTGGATAGCTTCATTTGAAATGGTCTTTAAGGTCTGTGACGAATTTGCTTTGATGTCATCAATAGTCTGAAAACGGCGTAAACCCAGCTTTCGTCTCCCGTTATTATCGTTTGCATGAATGTTTCATCGTCATTGGCTTGCTCAAGGAGTTGTTGACAAACGTCCACTCGATTTTCTTTCTGTTGTTCGATCATCGAACGAGGAACAAACTCGATGCATGTCCAAAATTTTCATTAAAAATTTCAAGGCATGACCCATTTCCGATGCTAACCTCTTCTGCAATTTCTCTGATAGTCAATCGGCGATTTGCATGCACCAGATCGTTGATTTTCTGAACGTGAGAGTTATCAGTTGAAGACGAAGGCCTCACTGGCCGAGGATAATCTTCAATTGACTGACGACCATTTTTAAATCGTGGAAACCATTCGTAACATTGCGTACATCCCAGAGCTCATGTCCATAAGCTTGTTTCAAGAGTTGAAACGTTTCTGTGAAAGTTTTCGCTACTAGCACTTAAACACGATGCACTCAACAATATCACGAAAACCAATCGAGATATTAACAATCCAAGATTTGGTTACGGAGGAGGTTATGCTGCCAACCGCATATAACTAAATATCTCCATTGGCGCGTAATTCAAAATGTTTGGTTATTTTCTGAACAGGCCTCGTATGTGTTCATTACCTGTTAGTACTGCTCTTTCTGTGATTAAAGTACCACCACACGATTCTTCCCAGACGTCTTCTTCTTTTATATATATTTGTGCATGCCATGGATATATGACTTTATTTGTATCCCAACCTTTGATTATTAAAGCAACAGGGTCAGTGACCATTAGGCCGCATTCTAAAAAGAAAAAAAAATGAGTTTCTTTACTAGGAAAAGTTGTTAGTCTACCTGGTTCACATTGCAATATTTCTCTATTCCAAGTACCGTCAAGTTGACATTCTGCGCGTTTGTTATGCTTATGTATATGACCAACTGGTTGGAAATATTGTTTACACTCATATTTGACATGAGTACCAGCTGGTACAGGATTATCGCAGGGTACTATACCATCTATTTGAGATTGGCATGTCGCATCTAGTCTAGTCAGGTCTATAGCTGGACAATGTACTTTATGCCGAACTAAAATCAAAATGAATTCTCGTTACTGATGCGACTATTCTACAATAAAATATACGGGGTGTGTTGAAAAAGTATACGACCTGAATCAAGCAACTCTTGAAAATACCATTTAAAAATAGGTCCATATTTGTACGAGCTCAAAATTATATTAGTTCGGCTTAATGCTATTTCATATATTACAAAAAACTCAAAAAATATTTATTCCTGTAAAAATTATATTATTACCCTAAAATATATAATTTCAGCTTAAATTAAGAATAAAAAGAAAATATAATTTCGATAACCGAATCAGAATAGTTCGGACACTATTTTAATATTGCGTTACGTCTCCTTTATTGACTATAACGGCTTTAATTCTATTAGGCATTGTATCAACTAACTTTGCACACTTATCAGGTTTAATATTATTCCATACTTGCTGCAATTTTACTTTTAATTTGTTTACTGTACGTGCCGGATTCTTACTTTTTTCATTTAATGCCAAAGGGACCACTTTAAAGTAGCAATATTGTAATGAATATGAATGTTTCATTATTTCAAACTTAATATTTGATCTGACTGTACTTTCTAAACAAATCGGTGTGCGTCTCACAAGATCACCGGGACGCGGTTAGTCATCAAGACTCATTTGGTTGGGTTGGGTCAAAATTTAATAAGAGAGTCTTCAAAAGTTCAACATTTTGTAAAAGAAATTACTCAAGTGAAACGGAATCCCTCTGACCAAGAAGTGTTCCAGGTAGACTTTTTTCTCTTCTAGAATCTACGGACGGTAGGTTTTCTTCTTTTGTTATATTTGTACCATTTTTTTATTGTTAAGGTATTATTTCGTAACCATTTGAAACATTTCTAACCATTATTTAACATTTGTAACAGTTGCAATATTTATATTTATTTTATTGTGTAATCTAACATTTTTGTATATACTTTTCTTCTATTTTTAATTATAAAATTTGTCTGTAAAATTCATATTAAAATTATTTTCCTATTAATTTTCACACCGCGCGGTCAGAATTGGAAATAAATTTATTGTTGAAGGTAAAGTAAAGTCCTATCCCAGCTACCAAGGTAGGTAAATTTTGATAATAACTAGTAGATTATAACATTTGGTGATCAGCATTGGAGCACAGCGCTGAGTTCACTACATTTGGTGACATCGATGGGATGATTTCATCACAATATTATGATTTTCAAGCCAGGTTTTAATGGTTTTTACCGTATGACACGGGGTTCCGTCCTGCTGAAAAACGTAGCTCTCTTCTACGAACTGACATAAAAGAATCGATAGTAAAAAAATATCTTTCAGGGATAACATTGCCATTTAGAAAATGTAGCTTTGCCCCCCCCCCTCCAGACATACAATTCCAAACCATAACGCTTGCAGAAAATTTAACTTTTTTAATCGAACAGTCTGTTTGGTATGTAGGAAAAAATACGCAATACGCGTTTTCTATAATCTCAGGCAATCCCATCACTTCAAATGACGCTATGCCATTGTTCTTGAGTCTAATTTGTATGATTCTTAGCTCATTTCAACCTATTACTCTGTTGCAATTTTGTAAGCAATGGCTTTTCTTTGTCTTTGTGAAACATACAAAATACTAATAATCCTTTTTAAAAGAGAAATTGCAAAAAATTATCTTATAAAACTTGTATCATATCACCCGAAGCATTCTGTTTTGTATGAAACTATTTTCTTTTTGTTGTTAATTTAAGCTGAAATTGCATATTTTACGGTAATAATATAATTTGTGTAAGAATAAAATATTTATTGAGTTTTTTTGTAATAAAATGAAATTTCGTGAAGATAAAATATTGTGCCGGCCGAACTAATATGATTTTGGGTTCGTATGTCCAACTGATACGCGCTCATGATGCATGAAAGGGGCCCTTACACTCTGTAGGACAAAACACTTCAACCCTGGGGATAATGTAGACCACTTAAAAATTATATAAAAGATACAAAAGAACTTCGGACGTCAGGGAACTGACTCCCGAAGCAGTAAGGCGCTTCATAAAAATACTGGAACTGCTTTTATAAACTATGAAGGGAATTAAGGTTTCAGATATCCACAACCACAAAAATAATTAAAAATAAAGGTAAACAGCTATACAGTAACTTACGACGAACACAGTCTCTTCCGTTACACTTCAGATTCTCGCAAAGTATGTTCGTCTCATCAGAGTTATCTAGGCAATTTTGTCGCCCATCACAACGAGCGTCCAAATGTACGCAACCTCCTCGGCTACACCTGAAAGATTTTTCCGGACAGGGAAGTTCTTCGCATATCTCTTCAGTTTCATCGGAACCGTCTGGGCAATGGTCAGTGCCGTCGCAGAGATGGGAAACTGGGATGCATAAATGACTTTTGCATCTGTATTCTCCTGAACTAAAAATATATATTACAATGAAAAGAATAATGATGGTATTGTCACATACTCGCAGCTTCCTTTATTTTTCCCGCATTGGCTTTCGTCTGATGCGTCAATGCATTCGTTTTTGCCGTTACATTTTAAGTTCTGGGGAATGCATGCGCCGTAGTGGCATCGAAACATATCTATAGGACAGCTAAAAATATTTCATTTTATATAATTTCCTGGTACATGAAAGATATTTAAACGTACATAGAATGATAGCAAAGCTGTTTAGTTTCATCTGAATTATCTGGACAATCTGGAGACCCATTACATATTTTTTTTATGTTGATTATTGTACCGTCAACACAAATAAAGTCTTCGTCTTGTATTGCCCAAGTATTACCTATACATAAATGTTTTATAATTTAATTAAAAAATAAAACATAACTACGTTGTACTGTAGGAAGATAAAATTATGGGGATTATTGTAAGAAGGACAGAGCAGACACCAAAACAGGAAGGATTTGTTTATTCTTAGTAGTAGTAGTAATGTAATCTAGGACAATGAAAAGTAAAATTTAAGCACTTGTAATGAAATATTTAAGAAGAGTACTAGGAATATCACTACAAGATATAATCAGAAATGAAATGATTAGAGAACAACTATAATATAAGTCTGTATTGGACTTCATCGAGGAGAGACAGCTAGCTTGATGAGGCCACTTGATCAGAAAACGAAGGTAGCTCAGTGAGAAATATGGATGACGAACGTGGTAGGAAAAAGAGACCAAGGAAGACTTAAAACTGGGATAACCTGATACCGAAGATCACGAAGAAGAAAAACACGATTAAAATATTTGTACACAAATAATAATAAATGTACAATAAACTACAAACGATACTCGGTGAAACTGTTATATATAAAAAAAAAATGTAACCAGCACAATACCTTCCATCATTTCTATGTATTTAATATAAATTCTACATAGAAAGTTTCTTGTATTATCAATAAAATTATTTCACAGGCATATTATGTAGGTAAGTTGTACTTGACACTGACATTTGTCAATTATTGAAATTATTTTCATGGTGACGTAGCAAAGATTGCAAGATTTATGAAAATTAATTTCTATATAATTTTTTATATTTAAATACATTGCATATGAAGAAAATAATGCAATCAAATCGTACAGAGAATAAAATATTCTTTAAAATTTATGGCATAAAATGTCAAAAAATGATATTTAACTGTTTTTTTTTAAAAATTAAGGTAATTAAGGTACGGTTGATCAATTGTAACCAAAATCTAATCAAATCTGCATTTGGGTGTAAGAATGAGGAATACGAAACATTGTAATTTTTAGAATTGTGGTATTGGCGTTATCGCGGCCGAAACGATCGTCACACACAAGCACTACAGATATCATCGTAAAAATAGTAAATTGTTATTCTAGGGGCACTAAAACGTGCTTATTCATTGAAAACATCATCGAATTTTTTTATCAAAGAATTACGTATAGATGATGGAAGGTAAAAATCATACTTGATACATTTCACAAGATTTCGGTCTCTGAATCAATCACTCGGTCATTTATGAGACTGGCCTACTCAACTAGAACCACAGACGAGTTTTTCTTATTGGCGGCCATCAGTGTGGTGCACTGAAGACTGAAGCTTCTAGGAGGCACTGACTAAGTTGAGTGGACATTGACGGATGATACATCGTCTAAAGATGCAATTATCTTTGAAAATTTGGCAAGGAAGAATAGCAGGACTCGGAAATAAAAGAACTAAAACATTGGAAAAAGTGAAAACGATGGCAAAGGATAGAAATAAATGGAAGGAATGGATTAAAACTTAAATAAATATATAATACGACATATTACCCAATGCTGGGTGTGCTAATCTGCTTTTACACAGATTGGAAAAAGTGAAAACGATGGCAAAGGATAGAAAGAAATGGATTAAAACTTAAATAAACAAATAAATATATATCATCACGGCATATTACCCTATGCTGGGTGTGCCAATCTGCTTTTTAGACAGATTGGAAAAAGTGAAAACAATGGCAAAGGACAGAAATAAATGGATGGATTAAAACTTAATAAACAAATATATCATCACGGCATATTACCCAATGCTGGGTGTGCCAATCTGCTTTGTACACAGATTTCGGTAATGATGGTGACATATATCTACCGTGCGGACGTCACCTGACAGGCACTCATTACTGACATGGAGAGTGCACCACACGGGTCAATTTTGTGCCATTTAAAATTCGAAATATTTGGCGTCGGTCGGGATCGAACCCACTTAAACTTGAGAAAAGGATATTCTATATACTTTACTACGGTATCAGGAATATGGTTGTAGTTTTTTAACTAATTCTGTTAATATTTTATCTTCATTATCAATCAGTAATAACAAGAATATAATTTGTAAATTAAAACTTACCAACTATAACAATCAACAGAAAACACCAAGAATACATTTCGTTAAAAAATGAACAAGTAAATGACTTCTTTTATTTATAGTGGTAACCATTTAAGACTATGAATAAAGATACAACTATTAACATATGTTCCTTAAATTATACAAAAAAATTAATGCAAAACCATGGTATTTCTTTACAAGTAAAAAATTACAATGATGAATATTTATGATTAATACTTAAAAGTATTTAACAAAACAATGGATGCAATTAAAAGAGAAATAAATGGTTGAATTATAGATGAATCTGATGTGCATTCGTTTGCTCTTTCAAAGAGCTTGATGTAATTCTGAACGTATCTATTGTCTGACTGGTCATCGGCAAGACTCAGCACATTTTCCTAGGGAAAAAAAAAACACATCATTCATCTTGCTGGCTATCTATTATCTAGGATTTTTACCTTGAAGAGTAAGTTTTTTTCGGAGTTAAATTCCTTGAACATCTGGAAAATTATTTCGTTTTTGAACGCAGTACCGAAGATTTCGTCCATATCCAAAAGCCCTAATTTATAATCATACTTTCTTGTATCATCGTTTCTAGATATAACTTCACTGTCTACTGTATTTGACAAACTGCAAGTATCTGTTTGCGTTTTGTAGTCATCTAGAGATACAACTCTATTATCTTTGCAGAGAACTCTGTATTTGCCAAGGTTGGGAAGTTTTTCTAAAAAAAATAAATAAATAAATAAGTTTGCACTCAACGGTTGTAAATAAACATACCAATTGCTTGCCATTCAACAAAGGCGACATCTGCTTTATTGTCATCCAGACATGACAAAGCACCGCTATTGTTAAAGTACTTGTTACCTATGTCTGAATTGCAGTTATCTGGAAATGAATAGTACCTAATATTAGAGTCTTCAGTAAGATTGAGGAATAGGGATTTTTAAATTTTTTTTTTCATTTTTACCTCGCTATTGGATTCATATTAAAAATCGCATATCCAGATCTTAATGAATAAGCACGTTTTAAGGTCCGTACAATCCGATCGTAACATTTTTACGATGTCTGTGTGTGTGTGGATGTATGTGTGTGGGATGTTGGAAGGACGATTACTCAAAAACTATAAGACTTTATATTTGTTTAACTACGTATTTCCCAATCGGATATTAATGGGAAGAGCTAAAAAGGTTTTGGTAACAAATGGACTACCGGAAGTATGAGATTCTTGAAAAAAAATCTTCTAAATATTATTTTTTGAAATTTTTCTTGGTAATATTAAAGAAAATTTAATTCTCAATCTGACACATTTAATTTTTTTATTATATCTCGTATAGGTTTGGAGATATAGTATATAATAATATAGAATAATATGTTGTAATAAATCTAGTTGCCCAAAAAACAGTTGAGATATTCAAATGTTTGTAATTGACAGATAAATGCAAAATGTCAGTATCAAAAATCAGATTTTTCTGGGAGGTACGAGTACATTTAATACATATTATTAATTAAATATGTATTTAAATTATAGGTATGCTAATATTACATATATCCTTAAGAAGTACCGCTGATACTGTCAATGAATTTGAAGAATTTTGAACATAGAAGAGTAGGACAAAATTATTCATTATTTGTGTGTGTACAAGAAATGTTAAGTTCGTTACTTATAGGAGGCGAGCAGACATGTGACTTTGGCAAGCAGATTTGTGGGTCCGTGTCAGAATGACAGCTAGTAGTTATTTACATGTATGTCACAAATGTCATTTGTCATAATTTTTCATTAAAAATTTCAAAATATTCTGATATCATGTAGTTTATGTCATCAATATTATAATGAAAATAAAATGGCGATTGGAATTGTGCTGCCTACAACAGATTTTTTTAATATGTTAATCTGTACATAAAAATATTAGACCCGTTTTGTATTTTTGCCGAAAAGTTTCTAATCCTGATTTTGGCAAGAATGTCAACGTGACGTGAACGTACTCTATTAGAAATTTCTTAATATAGTAGCTGCTTCCATGGAATAAATAGCATAGCTGGCTTCTTTATGAATTTTTTTTTTATTTTATTTTAAATCCTCAACAGGATTAAATCCCAATTACAGAGTGGGTTCACATCACAAACATCCATGCCTTAGTGGGATTCGAACCCAGAACCCCGAGCGCACTCATGACTAAGGAGCGTTGCTCTAACCATTGAACCACCGGAGCCCTTGTAATTTTTTAACTCTATCCATTGAATATGAAATATAAAATGTAACCAATTCGTATAGAGAATAAAATATTCTTTAATAATTATAATAACATTGAATGTGAAAAGAAATGATATTTAAGAAAAACTGTTAAAACCTTCAAATGAGTGTACTTCCGGTTGAACAATTTTTGGAATTCTAGTATTGGAGTTATCGCGGTCGAAATTGTAGTCACACACACAACACACACACACACACATCGTAGAAAATCAGAAAATTAACGATTATCTTCACCTTAATATTATTTACACATGAAGCACATTGATATCTAATAAGTATTTTTAAAAAAGACTTGGACACCCCTGACGCATTAATATAATTACGGAAAAGGTATTGAGCTATATGGATGTGAAACATGGACCTTCAGGAAAATGGAGAAAAAGTGTTCTGAGATGTGGTTGTAGAGGCGGTTGGAAAAAATTTGGTGGGGAAGGGAGAAGAATTTTGAGAAATAAAAGAGAAAAAAGCTAACTGACTTGGAAATATTTTAAGTAGTGATTGTTTACAGAAAATTAGAATTGAAGAGTAAATAATGAGAGAATAGGAATAGGAAGAAGGCGGTTTGGAATTCTGACAGACTTAAAGGAAGAAAGTTATTATTTCTATCTCACATCAGACAAGTAGTTTCTCTCTTTTTAACAACTTTCTTAATTTTTTCTCGGTTATTAATTTGTTGGAAAAAATATGGGTCTAATTCTTTCAACAAGATTAACATAAAAGAAATCCAAAATTGTGGATAGTTCGTTAAATATTTACCTGAACAAATGCTGCAGAGTTTATCATACATTTCATTATTTTCTCTATAATGTAAATCATCTTTTGCACCAGGTGCACAAACTTCACTAAAGAAATCGCTAATATCTTTGCCAAATGTACAAGAGTTCTTTATTATTTTGAAGTTGTGTGCTGAATCTATGAACGATATCCATGCTGAAAAAATAAACAAACATTACATGGTGCTTTCATATAGGTTCCAAGGCGCATGACACAAGCTGCATTATACACATTTGCCGTTAGATCTAAAAATTCAAGTGCTCTCGGCAAAGTTCGTCTTACACTAGGAAATACATATTAGCATTATAATTCCTTGCCCGAATATTATTAACGTATGTAACAAAAGTTTTGAGAAAAAGTTAGGCCTCTTTCATCAAATAGTTTTTTTGTTATTGAAACGTTGACATAAGGAGTTGTTCCTAATAAGAGATCCATCTTTGATGAAGTTCTCCAGTTTAATATATACGTTGATATTAGGAAAAGTGGAGAAAATAAGTATACTACCTTTGAATATATAATACATATAAGAATGGCAACGCATATGGCCTAGCAAGATACTATATCTGTCTCTTTTTATTCACAAAATTATTATAAATAGCTAGTGCCTCCTACCACAAAATTGTGAACTACGATGAATCGTGCTGACAGCATTGCCAAATAGTACAGTTCACAGGTAACAAGTGTGCTGCGTTCTGTACAGACAGAAAGTAATAGTTTTGTTTTTCGAAATAATTAAAATATAAACACAGTAAAATTTTTGAAATGTCCGATGAAAGTCATCTGTGTCATGAACGAATTAACAAATTGGCATACATTTATCTCTTTCCTTTGCAAAGGCTATAAGCATGTGCGATAAGGATAGATATAACACGCTTGCCTTTCAAAAATTCATATTGTTTCCACTAAGCTAGGACATTCCACTTTAAAACGATGCTGGTTGTTGATAATACTTTCGCTGTAACGTAAGCTTATTTATTAATTCAGATACATTACCTTAATTCATAGCCGTACGAATAACGTTATTTTCTGTCAGAGTCACTGACACTGACATAGTGTCAGTATCTTATTTTTGACATATTTGGTTTCACATTTGCTAATAAACTTACCAGTTGATTTATTTTTGAATTTTGAATGCTTTTATTGTAACGTATATTTTTATAATAATAAAATAACAGTAGTATCTTATATACCCTCATAAAAACTAAGCATACGACACTACTGAATTTGTCATAATGCGTGGAGCAAAAATCTGAATTATTTGAATTTGTTTTACAGTAGCAAAGCAAACTTAAAAACCTTTATAAAATCTTATCTTTCTGTTCTAGCTACGTGGCAACACTGTGCAACATCCACCTATTATGTATTTTTTGAACTAACTCAGAAATAATTCGTATATGGAGGGATAGATGGCACCTTCTCTCGAAATATTTAATCTAAATACATTACGTTGCCATTCTTATATGTATTATATATTCAAAGATACTACATATATTGAATATTAAATTTTTATTCATTTCTATGGTTGCAATCGATTTTGGGATTTTAAAGAATCCCATCAGACATGACCAGCTGAAAATATATATTTGGTTTATACCGGGAATTCATTTTATCAGTAAACATAGGGTATGTCGTTACCATAGTTACAGTATAAAATGATTGACAGCAATGTATTAAAGCGTTTATTTTAAAAGTAAACATAGGTATAATTGACATAGACTAAAATAAATATTAAATTATGAATTAAAGAAACGAGAAATTATTTATATACTTTAAAACTATATTAAACTAGTGAGGAATTTTTATTTTAACTTATCAAATACTCAAAATTGGCACAACTTCCAAACAATATCCTAAACGATTATAAAACGAATTAATAGCATTCGTTATATTTTGTGAAGCTGCACTAATTCTGTTTTTTAATTGTTCAATGTTCATTCTCTCACCACTGTACACATTTTTTAAGTGTCCTCAAAGAAAAAAAATCATTTGTTGCAAGCTATAATTATTCCACATTTTTCGAATTGGTGCTGGGCAGGGTCTGGGTCGATTGTTAAATGTAGCAGCAGATACATCTGAAACTTATCTTAGACTTATATTTGAATTATACCTGTTATAATCTGCACTTTTTCTTCAATTAAAAAAAAAACCATTTTGAAATGTAACAGTTTAGCAAGTCTGACATTTCCCTATGTTTACTCATAAAATAAACGCTTCAATATATTGCTGTCATTTTGTAACTATGTTAATGAAACTACTGTATGTTTACTGATAAAATAAACTCTCTGTATACACTTTATAAGGGATCTAGTTTTATAACATTGATAGGGGATCATTATCTACAATGCGACGCAGTTTTTTAATACCTTCTCTTATCTATCTCTGGACGATGTTAAATCTTCTTCCCGGATCGTCAGAAACAGTCATTATTGTGTACTTTTCTGGTAAGAAATGCCCAAAAGTCGTCAATCAGTCGCGCCTGGGAAACATTTCGGGGATTATATTCTCTGTTTTCAATAAAATGTTCTGTATAATGCACTGCAGCATCTGGAGATTCGCTGGTCTGCAGTTTATTTGGTTCTACTATTTCTTTTCAAAATTTTAAATCATTTCTGACCAAAATTCTGGTATCAGTTTTAAAATTTTAAATTGTCGAGTTAATTTGCGCGATGACGTTCTAACTTTGTCTTGAGCGCTGTGAATAAGTCTGCTGATTCGATTTGGGAGCAAAAGTTCGGGTCGCCCACTTTTTGGTAAATTAGTACATACTATAACTTCTTCATATTCTCGTATAGTTCGATAAATAGTCGTCTGTCTAATATTTTGATCCCCAAAAACGTCAACAATTTCACATTTCGGTTATCTGTCCAATTAAATTATAGATAGATTTGCGGATTTCAAGTTTGTATAACATCTTACAAAACTTTTTCTGGCAATTTTAACATGGTATATTATAAAACAACTATTATGTATTTATTATGTCCAATGACAAGTAGACTAGAGCTTATTTAGTAATAAAATCTTTTGTTACATACGTTATTATTGTGTTCCATTTAGAAAACTAATAATGCTCATAAGTGTATTTATTTTAAATTCGAGTTCAACAATTTCATCACTGATACAAAACGAAGGGTATTCGGCTGTTTTCGTTTTGTGTCTACCGGGAACTTAAAACTGACATGATATTGTTATAGTAATTAACGTATCAAGGGTGTTATAAGGACAATAACGCCTGAGGTCAACAGTGTGCTTTCCGAGGGCCTCCGGCCCGAGGTGTGTACGTTGACCGAAGGCATTATTGTCCGTTTAACGCCCGTGGTACGTTCAACGGTTAATGTCCGACCGATATATTATTTTATTAAAGATTTTTGTCCTATCATTGTGATTTTTGTTAGAGATATTAATCTATTTGCTTGCAAACGCTGTAACTAGGTAACGCGATATTCTTGTTTGTATCCTCCCCAGAGTTCCTGTATTCTGTACCCAATAGCAACAACGTCAAATTTATAACACACCCTAGGGTGTTATTTGGTATATAACAACCCTGAAAGCAGGGTTGTTATGATAACAATAACGTAACGGTCGGACATTAAAGAATAAATTTTACCTAATCCTCTGTATTCTGGGAAACAAGCTCTTGTTGACTGAAGTTGGCTAAAACTTTGAATTGATGAATCATCTCTAATAACAGCTATAATAGACGCAATATCGCCTGCAGAATTTTTGCTGTATAGCAAATTTTGCATTCCCGCTCTAAAACAAATAAATATTTTAAATTATTAAAAAAAATCTTTCAGAACTCATTATTCCATTAAAATGATACAACCTTTTTAGTTTTAGTTCCTGTTATTGTTATAAAAATCGACGTTTCGACAGCATGAACCGCTGCGTTCTTCAGGGAATAAACAACAAATATATAAATAAATAATAACAAAAACAATAGCAACAGGTAACCAAGGTAACAAATTACAACATTTTTAATATAGGAAGCCATGCCCGACTAAGTTCTAAACCGTCACAATGATTGAGATAATTATTCTTGGTTTTGAAAATCCAATGGCTTCTCTAATTAACCCTTTGTTGAGATATGTAGGTCTTGCTAAAATTTTTGCATGCTCTGCAACTGAAGATTTTTCTAGCTGGTTCAATCTGATCGAACGCTGGTGTTCATTCAATCTTGTTGAAATAGTTCTACCAGTCTGGCCAATGTAAACTTTCCCGCAGACACATAAAATCTGGTCAATCCTTGATGACTAAAGAGGGATGACGTCTTTCACTTGTCAGACGTGTGTCGAATTTTAACATATGGAGAAAACGAAGAATTCCACCGTATCAAATTCGACGAAAATTCTAGCTAGACCTACATACCTCAACAACATGCTAATTAGAGAAGCCATTGAGATTTTCAAAACCAAGAATAATAATCTCAATCATTGTGACGGTTTATAACTTAGTCGAGGATGGCTTCCAATATTAAAAATGTTGTAATTTATTACCTTGGTTACCTGTTGCTATTGTTTTTATTATTATTTATATATTTGTTGTTTATTCCCTGAAGACAGCAGCAGTTCATGCTGCCGAAACGTCAGATTTTATAACAATAAACAGAACTAAAACTAAAAATAAATATTTTATTATGAATTCAAAACTTACTTTCTTGCAAGGTATCCATAATTGGAGTCAATCGCTATGATGTCAGCATTACTATCATGAATTTTCTTCAAACAGTCGTAGATATGCATACCTGCGATGCAAGATATTTGGGGTTCGATACCTACTGAAGATGCTGCCCTTGCTAACCAGTTGCATTTTTCTTCTTCTTTTTCGCTTACCGTACACCAACGCATGGGGCATTCGCTTTTAATGCGGGAGTTGATTTCTTGATTATCTGAACAAAAATATCTCTATCATCAAAAAAGTTATGGCAATGAATGGCCGTGTACAAACAGATTGGCACACCCAGCACCCAGCAAAGGGTAATATGCTGTATTTTTAATATTCCTTCTTACTTACTTCTTTTCAAATGGTCTAGAATCAAAGGCGTATCATTCAAAATAAATAGGCGATAGGCAGAGGTATCTTGGAGCAAAATTTTTGCTAGAGTGGCGTCCTCCTTGCCTCCGAAATGAGTAGCGCCTGGAAGAGCTATGAAGTCTTGATTAATCCATACTTTCAAATTGGACTGGATTTCTCGAGCTTTGTTCCTGGAAATAACAATTTGTGAGCAATGCTCGAACTGGTGGATAAGTTAATACTAAATATCGACAATCTCTAGGCATTTTTTATATTAGATTTTGCAAAACATTATTACTAGTGTGCCTGAGTGTCTGGTCGCGAATATGGGGACCCGGGTTCGATCCCGACCGATGCCAAAAAATTACTTCGAATTTTAATGGGACAAAATTGACCCCTATGGTGCACCTTCCACGCCAGCATTAAGTGCCCGTGAGGTGACGTCTGATAAGCGCCCGCACGGTTAAAATATTTCATCATTACCGATATTTGTGTACAAAGCAGATTGGCGCACACCCAGTAATGGGTAATATGCCGTGATGATATATTTATTTATTTATGTACTAGAAACTGATTTCCAAATGCTTTGAAAACTCTCACAGCCGATTGAACTAGTTTCGATAATTTGTTTTGTGTGTGTGTGTGTGTGTGTGTGTGTGTGCGTGTGTGTATGTGACGATCGTTTCGGATTGCATATCACGATTCCAAAAATAATATTTTTTTCATATTCCTCGAGTGTAGATCCATATGCAAACGTGATTAGATTTTGGTTATAAACGGAATCTACGAGACTATTGTGTGTGTGTGTGTGTGTGTGTGTGTGTGTGTGTGTGCGTGTGTGTGTGTGTGTGTGAGAGAGAGAGAGGAATGTCTTTGTGTAACAAACCGTGACATCACGAATTTTACAGCCGCGAAAGTTTAATAGCAAATTTATGAATGAAAAGTCGCATATTTCATGTTATTACTATATTTATTAAATGAAATAGATTTCACGATTTTATAAAAAAAAAACTATTTTTTTTAAAATGACCCCATTGGTCCACCGGAAGTACTCTCATTAGCAACTTTTAACAGTTTTTCTTGAAAAAATGTAGTATTATTATTTATTGACATTTAATGTTATTATAAATTTTAAAGAATATATTATTATCTATACGATTTGATTGCATTGTATACTTCATATTCAATAGATAGGTATAGAGTTAAAAAATTATAAAAATAAATAAATTTCATAAATCAGCCAGCTACGCTTACCATCTAATATATTCAGATAATTCAAATTGACAGATGACAATATCATTGAAAAGAAAATGGATGTGGCAGAGATGAGGATGTTGAGATAGATGTTGGGGAAGACACGGAAAGATAGGATAAGGAATGAAAGGATAAGGAAAATGGTTCGAGGGGTAAAGTTTCTAGAAAGATACAAGAAAGACGATTACATTAGCTTAAACATGTCGTGAGGAAAGATGAATAATATATTGGAAAAAGAACGAATAGGTTAGTAATAGAAGGTAGAAGAAACTGAGGAAGACCAAAGATAAAATAGAAGGACTGTATTGCGGAAGACTTGAGAGAAAAGGAACTGCGAATGAGGACGACACGCAAAACAGAAATAAGTAGAAGAAGAAAATAAAAAATAGCGACCCCTAACGAATGGGAAAAGATAAAGAAGATGTCAGTGCCAAGTACAATTTGGACAGTTTGTTTATGAAATAATTTTACTGGAAATATAGAATCTTTTGCAAGAAAATTTATGTATGGAATTTGTAAATAATACACAGGATTGACAGAAGGTAATGTGCTGGCCACATCAGATTTTTTGAAATTCTGTAAGTTGCACGTATGGCAACAGTGTTTAATGTTTCTCCATTTTGATAATACTATAGGAACAATTTTTATAAATTGCCAAATCATATTGAAAATTTCTGTTGATGCTGTTTTAAGCGCAAATGCCTTTTAGATGGGTGACCAATGATTATGGTCATTATCTTTTCTTACCTGTTTGCTACAATAAGTGTCCATGGCTGGTTTCTCCAAGTACATATAGGAGGAATTCCATATCTGATGGGTATAAGGCTTTCATTTCGACAAAGAATTCTATATTCATCTGCGTCTGGCATAGATAACGCTTGATTCAGTGTTGTATAAGCAACATCAGCATTCTTGGTCTTAAAACATTGCAAAGAATCTTGTTGATTGTTTCCGTTACATAAAGCTTTTAATTTTGGATTTTCTCGAGCTATAAAAATATATCAGTGTGTAATAATAATACAGAAAACTACGAAGGCGTAGAAAGGACATAAAAGAAAAATATTTATAATTGCAAATTTCATCTTGCAAATTGTAAGATTCAACTTGCAATTAGGCATAATTACTACTTTTATTTTGCAATTAACCTAACCTAATTGCAAGATTTATCTTACAATTAGGTTAGGTTTGGTTAGGTTAATAGCAAGATAGCAATTATGCCTAATTGCAAAATAAAAGTTGCAATTATAAATATTTTTCTTTCATGTCCTTTCTACGCCTTTGTAGAAAACAGAACAGTGGATTTTCGTTCATCATTAATTTGTACCAACCTATAGAATACATAATTTGATAATATCGTACCTAGTCTTTCGTCCAAATTTCTATCTTGTGTCCACGGACCATTTCTGCAAGACTCCCCAAAGAATTCACTCAACGCGTTTATTTCTTGTTCAATATATGTGATTTTGTCTTTATTACAGTCTCGCTTAAGTTTGTCTTCCAATAAAACATACTCAAATTCCTTGAGAGCTCTAGGGGTCCAAAATTCGTGTCCTTTAAAGCCGGGGTGGCAGTATTTCTTTCCTTTTAAACCCAATTTTCCACCAGTATGGTCTTTTCGGACTATTGTTACCATTTGGAAATTATTGGGTTCTAAAAGAAATCAATTTTTTAGAAATTGTCGGACAAATTCTTTTCTGGTCGTTGTTTTTTCATATACGATTAAAAAAATCTCACTTTATTGCCTATTTCACTTACGAGTTTGCTGTTTTTCTGCCCTAACTTCTGCAACGACTGCAGTTTGATCATTGACAAATCCTGAAGCTAGATAGGCTTGTTCAGGATGTAAAATAGTAAAATCTGCCTCTCCTCTTCTCACCAAATTCGAGCATTCCACACTATTTAAAATAAATCGTATTATGAATAACAAGCATAATATCTAATGTTTTTTTGGGTATAATTTGCGATTAATAATCAAAATTTATGGCCCATATTCATACACCAACATTTGTTGAATGTTGGATCAATTAAATGCGCAGGAAGACAACAAATAATTATTTGTGAATACGGGCCATTATTACTCCTAGTAAATCATAAGCTTGCATAACAAAAATTCTAAGAAAAAATCGAGCTTAACATTTAATAATAATGACTAATCAAGATACCTTGATAAAAAAATTAAACTGCAAAAGCCGTCATTATTATTAAATGTTCAGCATGTTTTATTTGCATGATCATAAAGGGAAGAAAAATCACTATCAGTTCCACTACTAAAAATCTATATTGTCATTTAATTTTTTTGTGATGGCGTCATAACTAAAAAACAAATGAAAGTCGGAGGTGAACCGTACATATTAATGTGTATTTTTTAAAACTACACCGACGAGTTTCAGCGTTTTAAAAAAAAACCAGCTGTTCGACCAAGGTCATCTGTATCATAAACGAATTAACAAATTGACATAATTTATCGTTTTCATTCATATTGTTTCGAGTAAGTTAGAACATTCCATTTTAAAACGATTTTCGTTATTGACAATAGTTACGCTGTAACGTAAGTTTATTTATTAATTCAGATATATTTCCTTGATTCATAGCCGTACGAATAACAATATTTTCTGTCAGTGTCACTGACACTGACAATATGACATTTTATTTTTCACGTATTTGGTTTAACATTTGCTAATAAACTTACCAGTTGATATAGTATTTAATTTTACGAGTAAATGCTTTTACTGTAACATATATTTTTATAATAATAAAATAACAGTAGTTTTTATGTTCCGTCATAAAAACTAAGTAAACGACACTAATGAATTTGACAGAATGGGCGGAGCTAAAATCTTAATTCATACAATGCGAATTCGTAGATGACCTTGAACGGACATGTTTAAAAAATTATATTATTACCAAATATTTTGTAATTTATAAATTTAAAAATACATGCAGGGTGGTGACCGACACAGCCGAACATAGGACTTTAACATGTAAAATCAGACTTTTCTAATTTCCTGCTTCCCTAATTATTTTAGGTAAAAAAGCTTCAAATAAAAGTTATAGAACATAACATTCTACATCTGAATCTAATAAATAAAATTAATTTTGTATGCCTTGTAACGGCAGAAATTAGGTATGAAAATGTCGAAAATCGCCTCAAAAATAGCAGTAGCCATGGAATTGAGACAAAATAAATAACAAATGTTTAACGATTTATCTGTCAAGGTAGGTTAATTTATTTTTATTATTATTTGTAATTCCTGTTCAAGTGAACAAATATCAATTTAAATTAACAGATAATTGTTAACTGGAACATAAATTAGAAATAATATCTAATAAAATAAATTACTCTAACATGACAGATAAACCGTTAGACATTTGTTATTTATTTTGTCTCAATTCCATGGCTATTGCTATTTTTGAGGTGATTTTCGAAATTAACATACCAAATTTCTGCCGTTACAAGGCATACAAAATTAATTTTCCTTATTGATTCAAATGCAGAATTTTATGCTCTACTTTTATTTGAAACGTTTTTTCCTAAAATAATTAGGGAAGTAGGAAATTAGGAAAGTCTGATTTTACATGTTAAAGTCCTATGTTCGGCTGTGCCGGTCATCACACTGTATATAAATATTAACATATTACAGTTAGCAACTTGTGTGAGAAATAATTTCTCACACTTTAATTTTCGAGCTTTGTAAAGCTTGGGAAAAATGCAATTTTCTGTAGTGGTCGTAGAAAATGATATTTTTTTAAATATACCTGTCCTGAGCTTCTACGCATTCTATATTATCGCCTTGCCTAAGTTCATCGCAGTATTTTTTTGTGTCTACTGTATGAAGACATAATTTATCTGAAAACAATTAAATATATTACATTAAATTCTACAATTTGTATATCAGGCGGGGGTAACATGGCAATACCTCCTATGTGACATTTTTAGCTTAAATATGTTATTAGTAGAGTACAGTTATTGATAATTTTACTGGAATATCCGGATATTAAAAACAGGACAAAAAAAAACTTCGGTTCGGCCGGTTTACATTTTCAACAAATAATAATATATACACAAATGGTGAGAAATTTATACCATATTCTTTTGACTATATAGATTTCAAACTTAGAAAATCTGTGGGCTAAATGGCGGGTGAGAATAGTTCGACCGACTTTCTAAGTGCCATCTTCTAGTCCAGATTTATCTTCTACCGAGACCCTTTACCTTTGCACATTATGAAAAACATCGTAAAAATCCAAAGCGTACAAAAATATCTACTTTGCAAGACCTATATGACAACTGTAACAATTGAATGTGCAGGACTTTGTGGATATAATGTCTTAAGGGCTTAAGGTGGGAACACATTTGAGCATGATCGAGAATGAGGCAGACTGAGGCCACATTGTATGCCTCGGATGATACAATTTTTAGCGTCGTACGAGGACGCATGAAACATGCTTCGTCAGTGTTCCATATATTCGCCGTGTTCGTCAGTCCATAATTTTTCTTTAATGAAATATTTCGAATTTGAAATATTTTCATAAAAAATACACAAAAGAAAAATAACTTGTTATCTATTTTTGTATTATAACCAAAAATTTTTTTTTGTGTTAAATTTTAGTAATAAAAGATTAATTTTAAATTAAATTATGTAACGAACTTTAAATTTACATCGAAGTGTAAAAACTGAGCACGCACACGCACACGCACAAAATGTTACCTCACTTTGATGCATCATTCGCTTGGTAGTTACTACTTTAATAGATAATAGAATTAAAGCTGTTATTACTAATAAAGGCGATGTATATAACCCATTATTAAATGGTGGAATACTTAAATAACATTAAGTTTTTGCAAGTTTAAAATTTACATTTTAAACTGGTCGAAGTCAAATTTTTTTTTCCAAAATTAGCAAAATTTGAGGCATTGTTCTTGAAATTTACATTTTTAGAACCATGTCCTTAATTTTAAGAAATTTGAATAAAATCTTTCTGACAGAATCAGTACATCGAAATGCATACAGGGTGGTGGCGATTAAGGGTGAACATATGGATTTAACATGGGATTTTTGTTTTATGCAATTTCCTGCTCTCCTGTTCATCTTACGGCAAAAGCTGTACAGAATTAAAAGTTGCATATAAAACTGTATTTACATTTTCTATTACGTTTCTAGTTTCTTCACAATTTTAAAATCTCATTTAGTTCGTAGCAGTAGTTATGACATTTGTTTTCTTTTTTTTCTGGTTTTCAAAAATTATTAATAAACGTCAATCTGACTTAATGGACAATAAATCTCGTTTTTTTGGATAACTTACCACAAATTTATATAATAATCGCACGATCCTTCGAATAAACATTCGTTATTTAATTTACTTTCTACAAAAAGACAAAATATGAATAAAATAATATTGTTTTTAGGCAGCTGTTACATAAATAGTTGTTTTACGTATCCTTTGGGAACTGTAAAGTATCCCTTTTATTTTGACATTTGTCAAAGACTATTTTACGGCCGCATTTACTTTACGAACTGAATTGTCGAACGTTTGTTTAAATAGCAAATAAATTTAGTGTTATATTACATGCAGCTTCATAAATTTTAAGCGGGAGTAATGGAAAAATAATTATTGTATTTATTTTATTTTTAGGTTGTAAAACATTTTGACACTAAGCAAATTGTTTTGTGGGTAGTTAAGATGACAGCATGGCACTCTACAAAAGACATGAATCAATCAAATATGAAATATATATATTTTTTTAAATTATAACTTTATGATAGTCATAGTCGCCTAAAAAATGTTGTGTGCACCTCGGCTCAAAAGTTCTTTTTTTAGTCGATTCTGAAATTTGCGGCCAACAACTTTAATACACAAATAAATATTTTTACAATGTCATAAGTTATGGCTATGGCTAGTAATTAACGGAACTTTTGAAATTTCTTTTTAAGATTAAGAAGAAACTAAAACCATAATAGAAAATGTAAGAACAGTTTTGTATATAACTTTTAATTCTGTACAACTTTGCACACTACAGTTTTTGCCGTAAAATAAGGAACAGGAGAGCAGAAAATTGCATAAAACAAAAACCCGTGTTAAATCTCTATGTTCACCCCTTGCCACCACCTTGTATAACCGCCAAAGATATTTTTCCCATTTTTAACACCCTTTATTTTATCTATAAGTTTGATAAAATGATTGTACCTATATTTATTTTAAATATATTTATTTAAAGAAAGGTGCGCCCTATTTATTCAAAAAATAGCTATATATGTCCATGATATGACGTCACAATTGCCCTTTGTACTGATTTTTTTAAGCAGATTGACACGCCTAATAAAATACCTACTTATTGGCTACTTAGGTGTATCAATTCTGCTTTTAACTAGATCACTAGATGACTAAGTGGTTCGGTTACTAATCAATGTTTCAAGTGTACTTATTATTGAAAATGATTTATATTATATACTTTTAAATTTAATTTTATTAAAATGTATAATATATAATTTGTTTTTTTTTCACGAGAGTTTTGAGAGCCCGCGAGGTGACGCCTGATAATCTCCCTAAACGGTACAAATATATCATTAGCAAAATCGATAGAAAAAAAAAACAGTTTGCGAACCCAGAAATGGGGAATAAACCGCGATAAAATGTATATTGATTATTAATATTAACTTATCTTTTGGGTGCGGTTAAACTTTTTTTCATATTCAACAAACAAAATATTGAGTAAAATTTATACTTACATGTATTTTGAGAAACTGAATAACTGGCTAACGACAACAATATAATTATTGTCTTCATTTTTATGGCGTGGTCTGAAGACTAGAACACAGTGTGGTCTGCGTGATATTGAAAAGGTGCAGAGTCGTTATCAAGTCAAATAAATTTATCTTGAGCAGATAACAAATAGTTTCATATTTAAATAACAAAAGTGACATACTAAAATAAATACCAACGTATTTCAAATGAATCATAGTGGTTAATATTGATAACATAAAATATGATTAGACAATTATAAATATATTTGAGGTAATGTTCTTATTTAAAAGTATTTATTTTCCTGATGACAAATTCATAAAACAACATTGTATAAAAATTCTTTACCTCGAAAGTTACAATATAGAATAACAAATTATGTGTGTTATCTTTCAAGTTGTACTTAAGTATATATTGATACATAAATTTCAAAGTTTCATCAGATCAAAACCATTTTTCAATCTAATTATCTCATAAAAATGGTTTTCTACTGAAGCTGATATGTTAAAAAGTATAGGCCGCAAGCGGACACATGATTAAAGTGACCTTAATGTGCTGGAAACCAGTTGATTTGTGTTAATGCTAAAAAGTTATTATTTTACAAATTTCAGGCAGTAAAATATATGAAATTAAAAATAATAAATTTTTAACAGTTCAAAAGTCAAATAAATTTATCTTAGTAAATTATCCACAATTCGGTTTCGAACCTAAATAAGAGAAAAATCAATGAATTAATTGCGAATTCCAAATGAAACAAATATTGAACGGCTCAACAATGTCAAATGGTACAATTGTACGAATAGCGTACCAATGCCCGAAAATGTGTTTGCTGATGGGAAAGCAAAATAATAACAGATGTTAGATGCGAAACTTTTGAAAATAAAGTTTTAAATTTACTCTTAATTTTTTTCGAGGCACAATTAAAATTTGGTAATGAGTCCTTTACAAATTTAGTTTCAGTCAATTATTTTAAAATGTAAATTGTATACTATATGGTTATTATTAGGAGTAAGATGCTCCGGATTGTCACGATTTTTCCAAACTTTATATCGTTGGGGATTCTTTTCTTTCTGGAGAAAAATTATGTAATATTACGGTTAAGTTCTTTAAGGTGTTATTGTAACCAACTACACAGCAATTAGGCATGTTTAAACAACAAATAGCGAACAATATATTATGTTTTAGTAAATCTTGTAAGAACTATACAACCCATCCTACGCAACCGTACTCATATACAGCGGGTAGCGCTGTGAAAAAGATCGATTGATCGATCTTTTTTTTTAAATCGGATTGATCTTTTTTTTTAAAGATCGATCAATCGATTTATCAAAAAGATCGGTGAATTGAAAAATCAATTTTTTCAAACAGATCAATCATTGAAATATAATTTTTTTTCAAAAAGATTGATCAATTAAAAAATTATTTATCTCGCTTTCAGAAAATCGATTTTACTAAAATATATCGATCTTCTAGATTCTGAAAGATCGGTTTATCTAAAAAGTAGATTTCTTCAAAGATCGTTGAAAAAATCTCTTGATTTATTAACCCAAATAAATTTTTCGCTCCAGCAATAAGATTATGAATTTCGTTTCGTTTCTGTTTATATTCCGGGTTTTGTTGTCGTGTATTTCGTTCCGTTCCGGGTCCCTGTGATAAATTCACTGTTATACTTGGTCAACTGTATGATTTGCCAATAATAAACAAAAACAAAAATTAAAATTTAAACCTTTGTTTCTAATAGTCAAGTACCTACTAATAAATATGTATAATATGTATGTGATAGTTACTGTTGTACTTCTTCCTGGTCCTAATTATATATAAATCAAATCAATAAATATCGATCTTTCAATATTTTAATAAAATCGATATTACGTCCTTTTTTAAAGTCGATTTTTTGATCTATTATTAAAATAGATCTTTTAATAATATATTAAAATCGACTTTGTTCTTTTATTAAAATCGATCTTTTGATACTTTATTAAAATCGATCTTTTTATAAAATCGATTTTTTGATAAAGTATTTCTATTTCATATTAAATAAAATCGATTTGTCGCGATTGATCGATTAGATCGATATTAGCAAAAGATCAAAGATCGATTTCAAATTTCCCAGATCGCACATCCCTAACAGCGGGCTAGCTCAACCGACTCGTGTCGGTATGACGTCACACATTACTCTATCACATATTCGCGGTTGAATATCTGATGAAGTATAGTCTCTAATAAGCTGAGGTTTTCATTTTTGATCTTAGATATTTTGTTACTATTTTTTAGAACAAAGTTGTTTTTTACCTTCCGTCACCTCTAGGTAGGAAGGTATTGTCTTTGGTCAAAAAATTCGGTGGTGAGTTTTCATTGAATAAGCACGTTTTAGGGTCTTTACAATACGATTTTACTATTTTTACGATGATGTCTGTATGTGTGTTCGTGTGTGTGTGTGTATATGTGACCGCGGTTTCGTGCACGATATCTCCAATACTAGAATTCCAAAAATTACAATTGTTCCTCTTCCTTACAACCATATGCAGACTTGATTAAATTTTGGTTATAATTGGTCAACCGGAAGTGTCCTCTTTTGAAATTTTTAACAGTTTTTCTTGAAAAGCTCAGTTAAATTTTATTATAACTTAAAGAATATATTATTCTCTATACGATTTGATTGCATTTTATATTTCATATTCAACAGATATATAGTTAGACTTACTTAGATAATAAATTTCGTAAATGAATAAGGGTAATAACTCTAGTGTTGGGCGTTTCTAGAAAGATTTAAGAGAGACGATTACATTGGTTTGAACATGTCATGAGGAGAGATGAGTATATTGGAAGAATGAATAGCTTATAACAGAAGGTGGAAGAAACATAGCAAGACCAAATATAAGATGAAAAGAGAGAAAAGGAACTGAATGAGGACGACACACAAAATTAGTGGAAGAAGAAAATATAAAATAACGACCCCTAACGAATGGGAAAAACTAAAGAAGAAGAAGATGTTAGTGTCAAGTGCAATTCGCATAGTTTGTTTATGAAATAATTTAACTGAAAATATAGGATCTTTTGCAAAAAAAATTATGTGTAGGGCGCGTGCAGTGACGTGACTTCGCTGAGTTTGGCAAGCAGATATGTGGACCCTCGTCAATATTAATTACGTCCATAACTGACAAATGTCATAATTTTTCATTCAAAATTTCATGATTTTCTTATTTCATGTGGTTTATTTATTATCAGGGGTGTGGAATTCAGTTGCCGAGAAAAGGAATCATAAAATACCAAAAAATGAAATTTTGAATAAAAAATTTTGACGTGAGGTGACCCGCAAAACAGAAATGAATGGAAGAAGAAAATAAAAAATAGCGACCCCTAACGAATGGGGAAAGCTAAAGAAGAAGATGTTAGTGTCAAGTGCCTTTTGCATGAAATAATATTACTGGAAATTTAGAATCTTTTGCAAGAAAATTTATGTATGGAATTTGTACATAATACACAGGATTGACGGAAGGTATTGTGCTGGCAACATCGGTTTTTTTTTTTTTGTTTACACCTTTAATAGCTATTACTTCTCTTGTAGTATAACTATATTATTTAAAATTTTACACAGTTAACACGTGCTTGGATGATAGTACTGACAATGACAGGTGTAAATAACTTTAGTTCTTGATAGATAAATGTCATTATCAAGAATAGTTATTTAAGTTCGTGATATAATTTACTGGAAATAAAAGAAAGTAGATTTTACTCATGACACTTTATAAAAAACGTTTTTTACCTTCCGTCACCTTTAGGTAAGGATAGTATTGTCTTTTGGTCAAAAAATTCGATAGTGAGTTTCTAATGCATAAGCACGTTTTTGGCTCCCTAGAATACAAAATTACTAATTTTACGATGTCTGTACGTATGTTGTGCGTGTGTATGTGACGATCGTTTCGGTTCGCATAATTCCCAAACCACGATTCCAAAAATTATAATTTTTTCGTATTCCTCGAGTTTAGATCCATATGCAGACGTGATTACATTTTGGTTATATTTGGTTCATCGGAAGTACCTTTAATTGCAACTTTTAACAGTTTTTCTTGAAAAAACGCAGTTGAATAGGTATCATTTATTGTCATATAATGATTATAAATTTTAAAGAATATATTCTCTATACAATTTGATTGCATTTTATACTTCATATTCAATAGATATAAAGTTAAAGAATTATAAAGATATTAAATTTCATAAATCAGCCAGCTATGCAAACCATGGAAACTGCTAATATATTCAGATAACTAAAATTGACAGATGTCAGTATCAATGAAAAGAAAATGAATATGGCAGAGACTAGGATATTGAGATAGATGTTGGGGAAGACACTCAAAGATAGGGCAAGGAATGGAAGGTAAGGGAAATGGCTCGAGTTATAAAGTTTCTAGAAAGATACAAGAGAGACGATTACATTGGTTTGAACATGTCATGAGGAAAGATAAAGAATATATTGGAAGAAGAATGAATAGCTTAATAATAGAAGGAAGAAGAAACTGAGGAAGACCAAATTTAAGATGGAAGGACTGTATTACGGAAGATTTGACAGAAAAGGAACTGAATGACGACGACATGCAAAACAGAAATGAGTGGAGGAAGAAAATAAAAAATAGCGACCCCTAACGAATGGGAAAAGCTAAACAAGAAGAAGATGTCAGTGTCAAGTGTAATTTGCATAATTTGTTTATGATATAATTTTACTGGAAATATAGGATCTTTTGCAAGAAAATTTATGTATGGAATTTGTACATAATACACAGAATTGACGGAAGGTAATGTGCTGGCCACATCAGATTTTTTTCTATACTTTGACGTTTTGCTATCAGTACTCGCTAATCTTATCAATAAAATAAATACAAAAATAAAATTTTCTGAACAACATTTTGTAATTCAAATAATTGTATAACATATTTTATGTACCATTATTTTAGTCTTCATCTTCTATTAGCATACTAGGGATATCTAACAATTCACTGAGTTTTGTTCGTACAGATTCAATCTGGAATTCTAATAACTCTATTTTTTCGTGTTGTCTATAAATAAAAAAGAAATAAGTTAGAATAATATTTAAAATTAAAGAGTATAGTACTCTTCACGATGAACGGCATTGCGCAACATCGTTTCGTTTATAGGTACATAGTTCAATTCGCTCTATAATCTGTGGTGATATACCGTCTAGGAAAAGGAAACTATCTTTTTCTGCATCAAAAAACGCAAATGCAGACAAGACCATTATTTTAGTCCTTTTCGGTATTATTGATAAATCAAGTAAAACATGAGACAATGAGACTAAAATGCCAATGTGTGAACTATATTGGCAATTTCAAATTATTTCCAGAACAGAGTTACGAGATACGTCGCCTTATGCACAGATTCTATATCGTAAAGAATCATAAACTTTTTATTGCGCAGTGGCATTCGTACGTGAAGAATATTACATATTTATTTACGATAAAAAAGCTTCTAGGGTTATTCTTTGCGCCATTTGGAATTTCCTATCATCAGCTTCAAATCTTTTACCTAAAGAAACAAAGAAATTTTTAGTAAAAGTGTTCTTAAAAAAATCTGTTCTGTAACAGAGTGGTTAATTTTTAGCAATTGGTTAAAATTCTTATCTAGTAGCTGTTGATTCAACAACTAAAAATTTAAGTTTTAGTTTATGTCAACTTGAAAATTTTTACCGACTTGCTAAAAATTATTTAATCACATTTTTTTCTTGAAAGAATAGATGAAATTAAATATGTAAGTGTATGTTTTACACCTTATAAGTCATTAGAATCAGAGATATGATTTTTTAAAAGTTGTCTTTAATTTTAAATATTTGGACGCTGACGTCTCGGCTGAGCGGATGCGGCAGTAGACCGGTTTCGTTTGGAACTATGATTGTTTGGGTTATCACTTGCCAGTTTGATTTTGTGACAGCAACTATATAGTTAACTAAAAACATATTTCATACAACTTTTGATAAGTATTTTAATAATGTTTTATTTACATTTCTTTACTCTTAACTCTGTTGTCTCATGTCACAATTTTAGGTTAGTTTGTTTACAACTGCAAACGGATATCACGTGGACCGTAAATGTGTGTGTGAGAGGAATGTCTTTGTGAAACAAACCGTGACGTCATGAATTTTGCAACCGCGCAAGTTTATTAGCAAATTTATGAATGAAAAGTCGCATATTTCATGTTATTTTATATTACTATATTTATTAAATAAGACGGATTCAACGAAAAAAAAACGATCTTTTTTTAAATGACCCCATTGTCTGTTATTACTTAAGCGTGCATTAGACTCCGTACACGTTAAGATCAAGTCGGCTACGTCATGACTAAGTTCTGCATACCACGCCGCCAACAAATTGTCCAGTGGCGTGCACAATATTAGTCCGAACGTCAAGCGCTTCTATCTTGCAAAAAAAACCAGGAATGTCAAAAACTCTTTTGGAAATTATATCATTCGATTCAGATTTTGTGTACAATATATTCATGATAAATTTGCAAAAATCCGAGATGGACTAAGCTCAAAAATTTCATTTCTCGCAATTTTTGGCAAATTAATAAATATCAATTTTTAATGTTTACCTTGTATTATCTCAAATTGTATGAGGTATTTTATTCAAATTTTAACACTAATCATGTAGCTCTCAAAGTTTATTGGAAATTGAAAAATATTTTTAATAACCGAATAAATAAATAAAATATTATTCTTGGTAAAATTCATGTAGTCCGAAAAGAAAGAACGCAGCGTCGGTCGCTCGGTGCGTGGTCATAAGCACTATAATTTCCTAATAATACGAGTACTTTTCCGATCTACAATTAAATTACAAAGTTCAGAGACAAAGGTATTTTTCTACTTTTTTGAAAAAGAATACTATAAATAATAAGGATTCGGTGACAATTTGAAATATGTGAATGATGGGTGTATGGAAATAAGTGAATTTCTGGATTGCAGTAAAAATTATTTTGAATTTTGAAGATGTTAAAATCTTGGACACAGATTCAAATTATAGAAACGTTTAACACTTGGCAGGTTGCAGATTAACAATATTAATTTAAAAACAGATATTGATAAATTAAATACTATATATACAAATACTTTAAAATACAATACAAACAAGAAATAAAACAAATAAAATTAAACTGAAGATTAAACAATAAGAAGAATGGATGAAATATTTTTAATTGTTTTTAGCGGTAAAACAAACTTTCGAACTATACATATTAAAAATAAATTATAATTTTTCATAAGGGTGCCAAAAATTCACACATTTATTTTGTTTTTAAAATTTTTTGACGACAATTGGATTTTATTATACTTATTTTTTTAACTGTTTTATTATGTTTTTTTGTTATTATTTTAATGTGTTAATATTTTAATGTATTCATACAAATGTAAAAAAAATCACGTAAGCTAAACAAACGATGTATTTAAAAGGTTTTTTTCAAAATTTTGTAACAATTTGTAGCTCCTGAAGAAACCGGTTGTAGCTGAAAATTAAATAAAATATTTTTGACTGCAATCCAGAAATTTACTTATTTCCAATTTGAAATATGTTGATACATTTTTCAACTTACATCTTAATTGTCGATACTTAATAACTTCAGTCAATAATTTTTACTCAAAGTGATATTCTGAGAGGTTCGGTAGCTAAAATTATTTTATGAAAATGTGTTAAAAAAAAAGTTGGTGTTCAGAGAAAAAGAATTGGGAGTCATGGATGTGAGATTAGAAATGTCATAGCTTTTATGCAAGAAGACAATAATTAAATAACGATCTACCGTCGCTATTAACATTAGTGCCATTGTTAACAACGCTCCACCTCATAAATGTAAAAAAGTGACACGTTTAATTCTAATAAAACAATTTACTATTTTGTAGGTTTTTCTTTATGAAAATTATTTTGCTCATATAAATCTTTATTTTTAATTAAAATATGGATTTTTCATTGAATCGCCATTAAATACATTCCTATAATAATATTTTTAAATTTACGACCAAATAAACGCTTCATTGTGCAACGTAATTAGCCCCCAGTTTTAAACAAATCTGACGAGCATATGGATTCGGACTGCTGCCAACTATGAACGTTAACGTCTCCCCCCTTATCGCGCACCGTACGATTGATTACGCAAATGGTTTGAAGTTAACGTGAATGGAGTCTACACGGTGAAGTTTTTATTTTAAAGTGACTTGAAAAGTTTTCTCTCTCGCACAATGATGTGAGTGCAAAATAGACAGATGCATAGACTTTTTACGAAAAACTGGAACATGCGCTACTTTTTCTTAATAGTCTCTATAAGTTTTGACTGTCAAATGTCATTTGTGTTATTTTTGATGTGCACAAGTATGGTGTTATAAGTGATTGATATTAAGCTGAAAAGGCAAACGGAGTAGAGAAGTAATAAAAATCATGATGGATATATACGAAAAACTCAAGTGATGTAAATTCAATGACAATTTATGTAGGTATAATTTGGATATACACTGGCTTGCAAAAAAATCGCGTACACCTGTTTTTTGCTGTATTGAGTCGGTCACGATTGTTAACTTGTCAGTGTGACAAGTCAGTGTCATTAGTGACAATTAAGATGCCAAAATTTTTAGAAAACGAGAAAGTTGTAATCCTTAAGTTAGAAGAGGGGTGGCCAATCAGATCAATAGCAGAACATTAAGATTAAATAAAGTACTGGACGCTGATGGAGCGATGATAAATTACTAATGTTACTACGTCCATAATTTGTTTGTCATAATTTTTACTTATTTATAATCCATTTGAAATAAATACTTGGTTGTTCTTTAATTTTTCTAGAATATATTTGTAATTTAGTAACAACTTAGCACAATGAAGAACTTGCTCCACGATACCTAAAATAATGACATCACAGTGACAACTTCATTGACAGTTGATATTAACCTATTTTTAAAAAATCGTATTTACATTGCTAAAAAAATCTGATGTGGCCAGCACATAACCTCTCGCCGTATATTTTACCTGGCTGTATGCATAAAGCAAAGAATATTTTTATAAATACAAATAATATATTCATATAAATCTATGACGTATAAACTTCTTTATTATTCAATAATAGCATGTCTCAACATGAAGATATTTTACCATAAATTATGTTACAATAAATTACAAAGTAGAGTTTACCATATATAAATATTAGGCTGGTAATTTTCAATTCGAACAACGTTGTTTACTTTCTCTTCAAATTCTTCTAGTAAAAACATTAATTTTGGGCGGTCTAAAATGTATATATGGATTGTGCATCTATTCTTACATATCTTCATTTACATTTTATTTTTTCATACATGTTATATTCCCTTTAATAAAGTGACGGATAGATTGCACTCCGATTATTCTTATATCGATGTGTAATTTTGTCAATATTTACAACTTACTTGAGAAGAATTTGATAGCTTTTTCGCAATTCAAAGTTACTCTAGTCTATAGTACTGGTGTACATTGTCCCATAATGTTTGAAACAAATTTAAGTCCTTCAACCTAGACTTGTCATCTCCATAATAGTCACAGATCAAGAACTAAGGGATTCTCCAAGTACATTTTTCTTTCATTACTCATTATTTCTGACACTGACATTTATCTGTCAGTTACAAATAATTTAAATTATCAACTATTTTTCATGGCATTCTTTCGGCTGTCAAATTTATTACAACAGATTATTTTATATATTATACTTCTTTTATCTCTAAATCTATGGAATATATAATAAAATATTTAAATGTATCAGATAGAGAATTTAATTTTCTTTAATATTACCACGAAAAATTTTCAAAAAATAATATTTAGAAGATTTTTTTTCAAGAATCTTCTACTTCCGGTTGTCCAATTATTACCAAAACCTTGAATGTCCGATTGGGAAATACGTTGTTAAACAAATTTTAAGTCTTATAGTTTTTGAGTAACCGTCCTTCCAACATCCCACACACACACACATCCACACACACACACACACACACAGACATCATCGTAAAAATGTTAAAATCGGATTGTAGGGACCTTAAAACGTGCTTATTCAATAAAATCTGGATATGCGATTTTTAGCATGAATCCAATACCTCTCTTAGCGAGAGGTAAAAAGGTAAAAACTCGGTTACTTGATTTTTAAGGTGTACGCGATTTTTTTGCAAGCCAGTGTACTTAGATATTTTAACTCACGTAAAAATTGATCGTGTAAATACAATTGTAGGGTCATTTATAAAGTGACTTGAAAAGAAAAACTTAATCGTGTAATGCACGCTTTAGAAACTAAAAAATATCATCTACTCTGTTAAAATCTCCCTACGCCGACTAAAATATAAATACGAGGTCTGTTCAGAAAATAACCGAACTTTTTTATTTTACAGATTATTGGTCCTTGTCCCCTTCAAAGTACTCCCCTCCCCTATTCACACACTTTTCCCAGTTGTGTTTAAATTTCGCGAAGCAATCCTGGATAGCTTCATTTGAAATGGCCCTTTAAGGTCTGTGACGAATTTGCTTTAATATCATCAGTAGTCTGAAAACGGCATAAACCGAACTTCCTCTCCCGTTATAATCCTTTACAGGAATGTTTCATCGTCATTGACTTGTTCAAGGAGTTGCCGACAAACGTCCACTCGATTTTCTTTGTGTTGTTCAGTCATCTAACGAGGCAAAAAAATTGCTGCAACTCGATGCATGTTCAATTTTTCAGTCAAATTTTCATGGCATGACCTAATTGAGATGCTAACCTCTTCTGCAAATTCTCTGACAGTCAGTCGGTGATTTGCACGCACCAGATCGTTGATTTTCTGAACGTGGGAATTATCAATTGAAGTCGAAGGCCTATCTGGCCGAGGATTATATTCAATTGACTGATGACCACTTTTAAATCGTGGAAACCATGCATAACATTGCGTACGACCCAGAGTATCGTCTCCGTAAGCTTGATTCAAAAGTTGAGTTTCTGTGAAAGTTTTCCTCAGTTTCACGCAAAATTTTACGTTGCATCCTTGCTCCAGAAAATCGCATATTTCAAAAATCGCTACTAACACTTAATACGTTGTACTCATATAACAATATCACGAAAACTAAACGAGATATCGACAATCCAAGAACATGTGGTTACAGTGGAGGTTATGCGCAACGCAATGCTGCCAATCGCATATCACCAGATATATCCGTTGGCGCGTAATTCAAAATGTTCGGTTATATTCTGAACAGACCTCGTATATCATCATGACGGCTTACTATAGTCATTTTTTTCTTAAAATGGCATTCCAATGTGATCATATGATTACAGAGTATGAATTGAGAAATCACATTACACGGTATGCTTTCAGCAACGTGTTGGTTGTTTTATTTTCACCCAGCGTTTGTTTCCGTATGTCGTAACTTGAGCTGAATATTTTTTTATGTTTACATGTGCGACAATCAAAAATTGAGCGGTAAAAATTATCAAAACGATGTAAAGAAATTATTTTGAATGCTTTTGAATACTTTGAGGAAGAGAACCGTAAAAATGTACCTCTAATCATTCCATTTTCGTCTGTAGAAGATGTAAGTATTATATTTTGAGGTTATCATATGACAATTGTCAGTTCTGTATTTCTTATGTATTTATTTTTATATACATTTTAGAGAGTTTATACTGCTTTGGATGTGTCACATGTAACGGTAAATAATATCAAAAATGAATTTAAACGTGGATCTATTTCGTCGCTAAAAAAATTAGTAATCTGTCAAAAATCAATGCGAAACATTGACAGTTTTAGTCAGTCAGCAATTCAACGTAGGTACTATTTACATGTATAGTAAAAGTAAATTTTTAAGGCCCTTTTCATAATCAATTTTGTTTATTTTATAATTAAATTAAAAATAATTTCTGCGTTGGGCGTTCAGAGCTGTTTTTTTTTTATACAGGGTGTATTACGGAAGGTGAAACATAGGCGTTTAACATGGGAAATTAGTTTTTCCGTGCGCATTGCTCCCCTAATTATTTTAGACAAAATGTTTCAAATGGATGTTGTACAGCAAAAGTTTCTACATCCGTATCAATAAAAAAAATCATTTTGGCTACTTCATAACTGCAGAAATAAAGTTTGAAAATTCGCGGAATTACAATTTAATAGTATTAGCCACGAAATTAGAAACAAGAGACGAACAAAAGCGCAACGTTTTATTACGTCAAATTACTAGTAGGTATTTATTTTGACAATCATTATTCTGACACTGACGTAGAGTTCATAATTTTGACTATAGATGTTAGCATCATCGACTACATTAATCGGCTTCACTCCCTGGCTCATATAAATTGAATAAAATAACGTCATTACATTGGAATGCCATTTGTAGAGAAATTTGACTTTACTCATTTTTGGATATGCAAATTTGTTCTTACAAAGGTCACTCTAAAATTATTGAAAATCAGATAGGCCGTGAAAAACAAAATTTGAACTAGTTTTGTAAACAGTTATTTAAATCATTTGAAATTAATTTGCGAAAATTAAAACAAAGTTAATCAATTAAAGTATCGTTGTTAGTGACGAGAATTGACGAATCAAAATTTATTGTCATAGAATCACTAATTTTCCGCATTTGCTACAAAAATAACTATTAAAAACTTACTAGATAATGCTACTTGAATACCGTCTAATAGATGATCAAGGTCACGTCTTGTGATATCTTTATCATCGCGAAAGTCATGAAAAGAAAAAAATGCTTGTACTTCCGTGTAGCTAAAATTGCACCTAGAAAATTAAATCATTTTAATATATGGTTGTTTTAAGGCCATCGCGTACTGTTCGGAACAGGCTGCGCGCCAATCAGCTGAAATAAGTCAGTATTATACGAGCCCCGTCCCATATCAGTTGGCCCACCCGCTTTAATTTTATTTTATTTAGTTAATAGTAGTTACACAGTGGGGATTCTAGACCAATTGTCCTCCAGGTGACCTGGTTCAAGACCATCCATGGTTCAGACGTCGCTTCCTGCTGTCAGCGGACCCCATCACGGTTCCCTGGATTGGTTCAAGGCCACCCACGGCTCAGACACCGCTTCCCACCATCAACGGACGGGACCACGGTTTCCTGGACCTGATTCAACGCCATTGCCAGAGCATAGATCCGTACTCCAACCAGGGTTTTTGGTAAAACTGGTTTAATAATAATAATAATAGATTTATTGCCATAAAGAAGTATACAACAGTAATTGTTTACTTACAAAGACCACGTCACAATAAAAAAATAATTTACCAAATTAGACATTTAAATATTCATTTATATCATAATAACATTTATCAATTAAATATTGTTTTAAAGTTCTAATATTTTTTTTTTTTTTTTTTTTTTTTTTTTTTTTATTATTTTCCATGTTTTTTTTTTTATATTTAATGGAATAATTAATATATATTATATATTAATATGTAATATAATATAATAAATTGATGGTTGGTATGAGTGATAGTCAAGCAAGTGTGTGTTTTTGAGTGCTTAATAATTAAAAATCAAAACCTCACGTAAGTGACACTTTAATTTCATAAAATCAACATTACTCTGTCAGAATAAAGTATATACACATAATTAGTTGTTATCGTGGTAGTTCATTTCATTTAAACTACAAAAATTCATTTTTTCAAACTAAAGTTACTCAAGGTTAAACATCTAAGCAAGACCAGAGCGCGTTAAGAAGCAAGTTTGGACTACCGTGCGCAAGTGTTTCCCGCCAAAATACATTGAACAGTGTTCCCAACTGTCTCATAAATAAATTATTATTTGCTATGGCTTCATACGCAGATATTGAGAAATTATTATATCAGCAAACAAAACAGTTAGATGGTAAATTCGAAGCACTTCAGACATCAATCAATGCTTTTCAGACAACATGCGAGGACCTCAAAACCAAATATGAGAACATGGAAAAAGAAATACAACAAAAAGATAAACGTATCAAACAATTGGAACGCGATATACGAAGCAAAAATATAATATTTTTTGGAGTTAATGAATCAGAGAGAGAAAACACAGATGAAATAATTGTTGAGTTCTTAAAAAATAAATTAAGACTAACCATCGCGGTTGCAAATATAGAAAATTCGAGACGATTAGGAAAAAAGAATGGAAATGGAAATAGACCGAGACCCATATTAGTGGAATTGAGTTCAAGCCGCATTAAACGAGAAATCTTTAATAATGCTAAGCTTCTTAAAGGAACAAAAATTTATATAGAAGAAGACTACTCATTTGACATCCAACAAATTAGAAAATTACTAAAACCACACCTCATCAAGGCGAGAAAGGACGGCTTGAGAGCTCATCTAACGTACGACAAACTAGTGGTAAACGGCACTACGTACACGGTGAAAGATATAGAAGAAAACTGTACAGTAAATCTATTTTCTACTCAAGATCTTCTCGCTCAAAAGGATGAATCAAGTGAAAAAGGAAACACCATTTACGTAAATGAGAATATTGAAATAATTTCTCCTACTGAACAGCAAATTATTCCTCCCATTGAACAGCAAATTGCCAGCAAGGAAGATAAACCAAAAATTCTTAAGGATTCCTCCAACAATACTCAGACAAAAGGCCCGCTGGATAAACATATTTCAAGACAAACACGCTCGAACTCGAAGTCAAAAAACTCCAACGACCAAACACTGAATGCAAAAATAAAATAATGTTCTGGAACATGCAAGGATATAGCAACACTTTTAAAAGATACAACACCTGAAAAAATCTACGACCTCTATAACTTTACCGTCAATGCATTAAAAATTAAAAATTTCATAACAAACCATTAAATTACGAGTGATGAAAACCAAAAATTCAAAAGATACAGACAAAGTTAAATAAAACCAAGTGAAGTAGTGTACGCGAAGGGCCTGTATATGCGTTGATATAAAAGTATGTGTTAGACAAATGAGCTAGTGTCAAAAAAATTAATTGTGTCAGTGCATTTCAAAACAAAAAAAGCACAGTTAAAACAAATAATAACACTAATCAGCTGGTTACTAGTGATATAAAACTAAGTGTTGCAGTGTTCGCGAAGGGCCTGTTCATACGTTTTTATCAAAGTGAAAAAATCATGTGGTACCATTAAACAGATTACTGTAGCTTTCAAAATAATTATTAGTTGTCGATTAAATACCAATTTTGCATTAATTTAAAAATTACTTAATTACCATGCAGATATACTATTGTACCATAGCTTTTAAGCAATAATTGTAAAAATGTAAATACTTATACCAACCACCTTTGTAATAAGTTTTTGCTTGCGTTACAAATAAATTATTATTATTATTATTATTATTATTATTATATAATAAATTCTCTATACTGAGGACCTTGCCTATATATTTCAAGTCTGTGTATTGGATAACAGAGATCTAATTTTCCTCTTGTTGTCATATTAGAGTAGTTATCTTGATTTTTAACAACGAGATATTAATTTTTTCTTTCATATACTACAAGCTCATATACAGGGTGTTCCACGACTCGACCGACAAACTTTTACCATATATTCCAGGGGTCATTACGATCAAAAAATTTTATATGACCTATAGATGAATTCCTCTTTGTTTCGGAGATATCGAAGAAATTAAGAAACAAAATGATAAAAGAAAATTTATTCATCAATGGATAGCTAATTAACACAAAATTAAAACAACTGTTCAAAATGAGAACCGCCATTTTCTAAACATACAGCTATCCTTCGAGTCATAGAATGTTGCCAGTTAATTACTGCCAATTCATTCTTTAGAGAATTAGTAGCTTCAACTATACGGTCAGTCAACTCTTGGCGTGTATCTGGTTTACCATTATTATACACACGAGATTTGAGGCAACCCCACAGAAAAAAATCTAAAGGCGACAAGTCAGGTGATCGAGCTGGCCAGCATTAACTACGATAGTAAACACGTCATTAAACTGTTTTTTTTGTTAAACAAATCCGTCAAGGCTAACTCAATTATCATTTTTTTTTAAATTTCTTCGATATCTCCGAAACAAAGAGGAATTCAACTATAAGTCATATAACATTTTTTGATCGTAATGACCCCTGGAATATATGGTAAAAGTTTGTCGGTCGAGTCGTGCAACACCCTGTATATATACATAGAAACAACTGTCAACATGTGAAATTCTATAAAAATAGGTTTACGATGAGTTCTAGAAGAAACATTTACCATACATCGAATTATTATTTTTTGTAATATAATTAATTTGGATCCGCCCCGGAATATTATGCCATATCTTAATCTACTGTAAACATGTGCGAAGTAGTATGTTCTGAGGGTTTCAAGACTTACATTTTTTCAAAGTTTGTAAATAGCAAAAAAGGCTGTACTTAGTTTTTAATGCAATTTACTGATGTGTTTTGACCATACTGGAAACGATTCAATAAATAACCCTAGGAACTTGATATCTACAGACAAAGGAATCGATTTATTATTGAATTTTACTAGTAGGCTCTCTTTACCATTAGCTTTGCTATTAAATACAAGTATTCCTGTTTTAAAATGGTTTAGATCTAGACCGTTGTGACAACACCAATCTGTCATTTGAGTAACTGCATTTGTGCACTGTGCCTAGAGTTCCATACTTGTCTTAGCACTTAGGGTGTAGGACGTGTCGTCTACAAACTGACAAAGATTTACAATTAATGTGACAATTAGATGATTTGTATACAAAATTAATAACAGGGGTCCCAGTACGGAGCCTTGCGGCACGCCCTGCATAATTTTTCTTGGATTTCATTCTACACAATTTTTTGAATTATTTACTTCCAAATTGGATTCAAACCACGAAAAGGGTATACCTCTTATGCCAATATGTTGTAATTTGTCTATTAATATGTCATGCTTTAGTACATCAAAAGCCTTGCTGAGATCAAAAAATACAGTTGCAACATTTTCTTTTTTATCAAGAAAGTTTAATATATTCGTTATTGTATTATAAATTACATCTTCAGTGCATTTATTTGGTACAAAACTAAATTGAGATGGAGCCAAGATGCTATTTTTATTTAAAAAAGACATGATACGGGCATGCATTGCTTTTTCTATGACTTTACTAATACTTGGTAAAAGTGATATTGGTCGATAACTCGTAATATTTGATCGACTGCCTTTGTTTTTATATACGGATACCACTTTGGCTATGAATCGGACCTGGCGATGAGTCATGTTCTACAAATAAACCATGGTGGGAGTGGCGTCTGAGCCATGGGTAGCCTTGAACCAGGTCACCTGGAGGTCAATTGGTCTAGAATCCCCCCTGTATAACTACTGTTAATTTATCTTACAAATAGTAACTAACATAAATTATCGCCAATTTTTATTAATATTACGGACATTTTGTTGCTCTAATGACACATAGCAAGATATATTTACTAAAATATTTTATTGTTTTAATGCAAATATTTAGTTTTACCAAACAAATAAAAAAAAACTAAAAAAAAAAATTGAACGAATTTAAAAAACAATAATTGGTACCGCAAGCCTTGCTTTGAAAATGCCAAATTTCAATATATAATTTCACTCTTTTGATTAAAGAACAATTTTTATTAAAATATTTATTTGAATACAAACTATATTCTGCTTTAAAATAATATTTTGAAAAAAATCGTTCTTTAACCATAAAGGTGAAATTAAATATTGAAATTTGGCATTTTTAAAACAGCGTTTTTAAAACAAGGTCTGTGGTACCAGCCATTTTTTCTACTGTACATTACTACTGTAATTCTTATCTATTATTTTATTTAATAAAACCTAACATCCTTACAACTCAAATTCGTTAATTTTTTTTAGTTTTCCTTGAATTGTTGGTAAAACTAAAGTATTATTTCATTTTACATTAAAAATATAAAATATTTTAGAAAACATATTTTGCTATGCGTCATTACAGCGATAAAATATCCGTAATATTAATAAAAATTACCCATAAAAATTGGCGATAATTTGTTAGTTATTATTTGTATCATAAATTAACTAAATAAAATGAAATTAAAGCTAGTGGGCCGTGGGACGGGGCTCATGATTTGTTGAAAATATAAACCGGCCGAACTATTATAAGCTGGACTCGTACATTTTTAATACCAGCCTGATTTTATCTACGACTTCTGCGCCCGGAAAAACACGTCTAGATCTTTTTAACCACCGTCCTATAGTGCGTTCTTGAACATATTCATCCAACTCTAGTTCCATCTTCTTCAAGCTGATTTCTTCTTTGATTTCAGAATACGTATCGGTTATAATAGCTAGGAACATATTGATAAGTACGAAGAAAACTAGAAAGATATACGTTAAGAAAAATGCAGGGGCTAGAAATCTGTGGTTTTCTTCGACCTCGTAATATTCAAAGTCGCCCAAAATTGTGAAGAGTAAGGTCATTAATGATTGGCCAAGTGTGTTGAATGTTGGTGACTAAAAAAGAAAATATAACTTAAAAACGAGACTTATTTCCTAGCGGGTGATAGGGCAATAGTTCTACTTCTGACCAGAGACCCTTTTAGATCTGTTGCCCAAGCGTCATCCTTGGAGCTCTTCAATAGGGTCATTTCATAAATTTTGAGTTCCTCTAAAAACTACAGAAAAATATTATTTAAACATACATTATACGATCTCAATAAATAAAAACATTAAATTAAAAATGAGTAAATAAAATCACTTAAAATATATTTCAGAACGTGCTGTGATTGGTGTGACGTCATAACTCGGGTACCAAATTTCTTCCCGGTTTAATTTACATTGACTGTCACTGTCACAGATAAGATTGGATATTTATATCTATAAAAATTAAATTTATTTAAATTTCAATTGACTTTTTCTCAATTTTTTGTTATGTAAGGATATAAAATAATCTCATGGTTGAATTCAGAAAAAATTACGCTATCGAATAGATATAGAAAATATGTATAATCCCATTTGTAAAAATATAACTTTATGTTGTAACTTGAGAACCACTAATTTAAAAAAAAAAATTCTAATGGGATGTCCCCCCTGGTCTCCAACAACTTTGTTCTATAATATTTTTTTGTAACTATAATAATAAAGAGAATAACGGCGGTGGTTACACTCTGTATATCACGTACTATTTACATTTTTTTATTTACGTATGTTCTTTTATATACTAAAATGCACAATATTTTTACAAACTGTCTAAAATTATAAGAAAATTAAATTATAACATGACTACTTTACAAATCATACCGAAGAATACTGGTCAACCAGGATAATGACGTCACATTGGGGGGGGGGGTTGTTTTTGAAGAATGGGAACTTTCGAATCTAATAACTTGAGTTCTATCGCAAAGAAAACGAAAAAATAGAGGCTAATTTTTTTGTTTCCTTTCATTTAAGACCATATTTGAAATTTGTGAAGTGACCCTATTTTTATACTTACATCTTCTCCAAATAATATATACCCTACTTGTGCGAACGAAAAGAAAATGATAAAGAACATTATAGAAAAACCAATTATATTCCCAACGCACTGAAACATGAAAATATTAATAATGTACTTCTTCTTCATTATCAGGATCTTACTCTTGATAAAGTATTGTTTAACTGACCCAAAGACCTACTCATTTTGAAAAATTTAAATATTTTAATCCAAAGTACGAATAATGTTATTGCTAAAAAATTATTAACATGCCTGTGAATCATACCAACATATTCGTAGCTAATATAAATATCAGGGTGTGCGTTAACGTATGCAATTTGTTCTTTTACGTGAAAATGGCGAAATAAATCAAACGCAAAAGTAATGTAAGCATCCTGAAAAAATTAAACAATATCTTATTCTGAACGTTCCGATTGGTAAAATGCAGTGACGGCTCGTGACATTTGTTGGAGGGGTGTCTTACCTCAGGGATAAAGGGGGAGGGAGGAAATGTTGATATTGTTCAAAAAATACTCTTAAAAATTAAAAATAACCTACTATAAGTTATATTACTACATTATCTATAACTTTATGTCGCACGCCATGGCCGCCAACGCAGTAGCCTATTGTGTATGGTCTGTGATTTAGCTGTAGCGGTCACGTATCATGCTGATTCATAGTGACGGAAGGGGAATGAAACATCGGCCATATTGTATTGTTCCATTTCTGCAGTGTAAAGCCTGGAATACATCTGACAAACGTTGCCATTCGTTTGCGTTCTACGTTAGTATATTAGTTGTCTCTGGTTTGCGTTTCGTTTGCGTTGCTATCATTGCTGCACAAGTGCACACGCGCATACATGCTCGGAAACGTTTCTGGGTTGCATGCCACTGAACGAATGACACAATATTTACATTAGCTAGCATTCCCAGTATTTCCACCCATTCGTCGCGTTGTTGTTGTGGTGTGACCACGTGTATTTAAAATTGAGAAGATGGCCACGAAGGTAAATATGAATATATAAACTTAATTAAACATTGCTTGTCAAAAGTATATTGTATATTGAATGCTAGGTCGATTTTTAAATTCCTGTATTTTATGAACTTTTCACGATGAGTAGGTAAGTTCTACTTTAATAATACACACACCTCTTTACAGCGTGTATGAAAAAATGAGAAATGGCTATAACAGCTTGATTTGCACTCATATTAATCCTCAGCAGAATCAACCTCCTCGTCATTGGTTGCGAACGACTTCAAATGATTTTCAACACGCCCACATAGCAACGTTTTCAGACATTCGTGGCAAACATTTCCTTCTGATCTTTTCAATTTTACCGATAGCCGATGGAAAACATTCTTTCGCGCTGCAGCCATTCGCTCCGCAATTAATTCGTAATTAAATGACCGTCCACACTTGACGAACGCATGCAAATAAATAAATCTTCGGCAACGCGAACTAATAGCAACGTTTGTCAGATGTATTCCAGGCTTAATACACAATACACTGCCGTATTTATTATTTACTAAATATGGTCAAAAAAGACATTTAAACAAAAAAGTTTGAGGAACAAATTCGAAATACAGTAAAACCCCGGTTAACCGAACTCGGGTCAACCGAAACCCGGGTTAACCGAAACAGTTCCACGTATGATTATCAGTTCCACGAATGATTATGTAGCCACACCTACTGTCCGGATCCATCGGCCTTCTTTCCCCCCCTCAATCCACAGGCGGGCTGTAGCGACGGGGAGCTCGTACGGGGCTCGCAAATGAATAGTAGAGTGGAACGTAATTTTTTTTTTCAAAAAGTCGACGGAAAATAGAACTCGTTGTATTTCATCAATTTATTGTTGTAAATAAATCGATAGATTTTCCTGTATTACACATAGTGATTAATTGGGTCGCAATTGATCAATAAATCGGTCGATTTATCGGTACGTGTAATACAGCCATTACCAAATGAGAAGGGTAAAAAGTTCTCATCCAGACAACGTCGGGACAATGATACAGAACGCAAAATAATTTTTCCAAATAAATTTTCCGAAGAAACAGAACGACTTTATTTACCGGAGTTACGTCTCAACAACACCCGTGTGTTGATTCTGAACGTACCGCAAAGGAGCTTAGCCTCTATTGTATGCACAGCAGTCTAAAAATAAGCGTAACATGATTAATACAGAAGAATTATGCCTTAAGCCCATTTTACACCTACATAACTATTACAAAATTAATGAAAATAGAAAGATGAATAGCCATGAAAGAAAATATTTCCAAAAAGATTTTATCTTGACAAGTTATGAGGAGACTTATCCTCCCTTGCCTCCCCTGACGAGCCGCCACTGGTAAAATATCTTTTCAATGCTTACAATTAATATGAAAAGCTCAACATAGTTCCAGCCTTGCTTGAAATAATATTTTCTCAGATACAAAATGGAACATAACTCTATATAAGTGTAATAAACTATAAATAATATTATCACTATTTCGAAAAAAAGAATGAAGTAATCTAAATAATCTACATATCTGACCAAATCTGCTGGATATAAATAATATGTAGGAATGACGCCGCCTGTAGGAGGGAATTCAAATACTAACCTAAAACCAAATTAAAGTCACCACATACACAGTATGGCTATAAAGATTTAGGACTGATTTTCTGTAGCGCTCTCTATGAATTGGTACCCAAATTATTTTTGACCAATCTTCATCAACATTCCCCTCAAGTTTTATTAATATTTTAATGTCAAAGTCAGTATGACCGAGCTGTTAAGGCAAAACATGCCCTATACTTCACTATTGTTTATTATGTTCTTGGCTGGACAGAAAGAGACAACTAGAGATAGATATATAAAGTCTACTCTAAAGTTTGTCGAGAGATGTCTCTATGGTCATTATAATATATTTGTAACATTTTGCTCCTTTGTTTGGATTTTGGCAGTTTTGAAGTTCTGTTTTGTTTGTTTTTTTGTTTTTCGGTGTTATTATTCCATAAATATGCCTTTTTCAAGTAAGTATTGAAATAAAATGTGCATAATTCTAAAATCTCATCACGTTCTTACTATTTTGTACGGCAATTTACAGCAGGCATCTGATTTTGTTATAGACGTGTGCAGGGCTGCACAAAAATGCATAAGACAGGCAAAAGCAAGCGGTAATATTTTTAGAAATAATATAAAAAAACAATTAATTAATTAATACTACCATGAGAAATTTACCTACGGGTATTTTAGACTGTTTTCATAACCATATTATGCTGGATCAGGATAAATTAAATAAATATATCATCAAAGCATATTACCCATTGCTGAGTGTGCCAAACTGCTTTGTGTACAGATTTCGGTAATGATAATGACATATTTGTACCGTGCGGGCGTTTAACAGGCGTCACCGCACGGACACTCATTGTTGGTGTGGAGAGCGCACCACAGGGGTCAATTTTGTGCCATTTAAAATTCGAAATATGTGGCGTCGGTCGGGGTCGAACCCGGTTCCCCAGATTCGCGACCAGACACTCAGGCACGCGGCTATTAAATAATCATGGCATTTATTTACTCAATTTAATTTTAGACATTTATGCCAAAATCTGGATTCATCATAAAACCAAATAAATTTAGAAAAAAGTACAAATATAATAAGAAGCCTTTATACAAAAATCATATTGTTTAAAAATCAATAGAATAAAATAAATAATTATATATAATTCTTTTCATCCTTTCTTAATACTAATATCAGTTTGTTTTGTGCATTTTATAATTGGTTTTCGTTAATAATAATTCAAATGTTTCAAATATAGTACAAGAACAAGCAGTGACATTTAACGATTACTCCAGGAGGTGACTCAATATATCTCTATCTTTAGCTGTCTCTTTCTGTCCAGATGAAAACATAACAAATACTATGAAGTTTTATCTAGTGTATTTGTGATCGTTGGTTAAGCCTGATTTATAGATTTCATAGAATAGTATAGAATAGAACAGAAAAGCATAGGGAATAGAAATATAAACCAATGCAAATACATGGAACCATTTATACTTGTACAGAATGGAATAGAATAGGAAATAACCAAATTTTATTTCTTATTCCATTCCTATTCCATTCGGCTTGCTCCGTTAATCTTCTATCTATAATTATTTTTTTCGGAAAAATTATATTTTATAGCAAAAACAAACAATGATATTCTTTACTCGCTTCTAAATGAAATTAGTAAAAGAAAAAATCACCAATAAATATAGTTAATTTAGAGTATAAGTGACACAACAGTGACGTCATTCTATTCCGAACTATGCTGTTCTGTGCAATCTATAAAAGGTCCTACAAAATTCTATTTCTGTTCTATTCCATTTTTTATTCTATTCTACTCAGATCTATTCTGTGCAATCTATAAACCAGGCTTTAGCCCACAAGCCACATCCAGGTGGTCCATCGATCAGTATTTTTTTAATAACTCGATTATTTTAAATATTATGGAAAATATTTTCAAAGTTTATTTTACATAAAAATATCTACAAATCTGCAGTATAGGTTTTTGTACAGGATGTTCTATTTTTACGTTGATATGTAACTTTGTATTTTTAAATGAAACACCCTATATATTTATTCAAATTTGAAAACATGAAATATGCTCTCCAATGGTATAAAAACAATTATGTTATATTAATAAAAAATGCAATGGCGAATGATTTAAATCTTAGGTACATTTTTATTGAATACAGTAGGCTTGTTTACATTAACATTACATCTTATATATTATAATAAAAAAATAATTGATTAAACATTTCATCTATTTCAATCCGATATTTCATTATTACACTTGTTATTTAATATTATCAGATGTTTAATTCAAAAAAAGTATACATACATACATAAAATCACGCGTGTCCCACTTAGTGGGTTCGCACAAACCCGATAACAATAAGAACAACATCAACATCATACAACAAATCCTTACTGTAAAAAAGTATTGCAAACTGTATTTAATAAAAATGTAATATTTAAATTATTCACCATTGTATTTTTTAATAACATATGTTTATTTTTATACTATTGGATAGCAAATGTCATATACTTTTAAAATATAACTTTGTGTTATATCTCGGAAATATACGGATATTAAAATTTATTTCGCACGCCACTGGTAATAAGTAACCTCTTTATTTGAAACATTTTCTCGATTACTAATAGTTTAGAAGTTATTTGAAAAAGAAAAAATCAACAAAATTCAGTTTTTCGCCTTATCTAGTGCCCTATGATTTTTTTTGGAAAAACAAAAACACATTTAACATGGACCCCTATAGGTGCACCATATACCTATTAACTAATATATTGCGGATCCCCTGTTCTCCGTGAAGCCTAGACTGAGAGATGGGAATAACATTGCTGCATAAGTCTATCTCTCTCAATTTCCTAAGTCTTGATTATCCGCATGCACGTAATATTTAAATTTTATTACCTAACGATGGATATAGCCGTGTTCCTTCTAACTGTGATTTTGATTTTGTGAATCCTGATTAGTTTAATCGTGATCCTTTTGAATCATGATTTAAAAATTATATCAAGAAAACAACTTAAATAGTATAAACACCATCTAGCGTCAAATATCATAAACACACCAATACAAACTAATTTATTTTATTTTATAAATAATCTACTGTCGTGTCTTATAGTCAGCATATTAAAAATGGATCATATAGAAATATAAGAAAAATGTTCTTGGTAATATATGAAGTATGTTTCCTTAAAACAAATCTTTAATGTAACATATTTTCTTTGTTTTCAAAAATATGGTGAGTCATTACATTATTTTGTAGGAAAATCATATTTCCTTTGATGCAACAAACCCCACATTGATATATTTTTTTACGCTCGAAAACCGAAAACCTATTGTCGTTAGCCACTTTTAAATTTGTTCTGAAATGAATCTGTGTGATCACTCAAAAAGGATGATTCAGAAGGGAAAGGGGACGGTTGTCTAGTGATCACAAAATGAGAAAGTGGGGATAACGAATAAGATATGAGAAAACATACTTCTTCTTAATCATGATCACTTTGATGCTTTTGATTGTGAATCACAGCCCGAAGGAACACGGCTTAAGTTCTGATTATAGCAGACTAGCGCGAACTTTAAATTTAAATCTGAGAAATCAAGTAATGTACCTATTTATTTTGTGTGTAAATTCTTGAACATAAATATTAGTAATAATAAATAACAATGAATTATTCTAGTACAGATGATTCTTAACGTATATCAACAATGTTTTACATATGTGTTTAATACGACAGAATTTTTAAACCACGTCAAAGAACAAACCATTTTAGACAACCAAAAAACACGGTACAAATATTCCATCATTACCGATATCTGTGTACACAGCAGATTGGCACACCCAGCAATGGGTAATATGCCGTGATGAAATATTTATTTTATTTATTTAAAAACGCGAATTATAAAAATTATATTTGATACATTTTTAAAAATTAGATTTTATCACGAGGTGAAGTTACTTTCAGAGAAAGACGATTATATTAAAAATAAGTTCAACAGAATTGTGTTATTTAGAAATCAATAAATATTTTAGAAATTATTTCTTTTACTCTTTATCTTCACCAAAATAAATTAATCCTTGCCGGATTGAATTCGTATTATTTTTACAGTACAACAAAGTTAATTATTTAATTCAAATTTAGTACTAGAATATTTCATTGTTATTGATTATTACTAATATTTATGTTCAAGAATTTACACACAAAATAAATAATCAGAATTTAGATATCGTCATTAGCCAATAAAATTAAAATATTACGTGCATGCGCATAATCAAGACTTAGGAAATTGAGAGAGATAGACTTATGCAGCAATGATATTCCCATCTCACAGTCTAGGCTTCAGCTAGTCTCTACGTAAAGAATAGGAGCATTAGCAATATTAGTTTAGGTATATGAGGTGCACAAAAAGTTCCATTTAACCGACATTGTATCTCTTATAGTTCTGGAGATCCCAATGGTGGTAGATCTAAATGGGGCACACGGTAAAGCTAAACAGCTATAACGAGCTACCTCTAATAATTTCTGTATTTTATACAATAAATACTATAAGACAAACTTATAGAAAACCAAGGGGAACATCCGATTAGAGAAGTAAATATTTTTTTAAACCAGTGGTTCTCAAGTTCAAACACAAAATTATATTTTTTTATGGGATGGTATTTATGTTTTAAGCCAATGGGGTATATTCTAATCATCTTTTTTATTTTTTTTTCTGAAACATCAATAAATTTGAAATACAAATGTGAAAATTAGAGTTTTTTATTGTGTCATTTCCGCGAGATATGAATTTTTGAATTATGCTTAAAAATTTGAATTATATGGTATGACGTCAATTCGCTTCATGACAGACTACAGCTGTGTCGCTTGGCTTGGAGCGAGTAAGGGGAAGGGGATTTGGTTTGTTCACAGTGTCAGATGCTATTTTGTTTTGGATGACTTTCATTTGTTTTATTTTTGTTATCCGTGGATTTTAGTTGTAACTATATTAAAGTATTATTAGTTAAGAATTTGGTTGCTGTCATTCTTACAGCAAAATATCAAAACTAGCAAGAAACACAAACAAAGATCAGCTGAGAAACGAGAAAGCATCAATGGTGAACGCACTGCTTCTTCTGTTTCCACAAGCAGACAAGTACGTCATTACATACGTCATAGAACGAATGAACGTCATACATCACGTGTAATCTTTTCCGCGCTAAAATAAAACACATGGAAAATCATATTAAATAAAACAATTTTGAGTTTATTTTTCAGAATTCGGTCGTTTTTCAACCTAGTTAATAACATTATAATATTTTTTCTTTTAAATTTTACTACACTGGAATACCCCATTTGATACAGTATTTTTTCAATTGAAATTTAAATTTAAACTGCTGTCAATTTGAATTATTTAGGATAGAAATTAAATTACACAAGATTTTTTTTTACCTCTCGCTGAGAGAGGTATTGGAATCATGCTAAAAATCGCATATCCATATTTTAGTGAATAAGCACGTTTTAAGGTCCCTAGAATCCGATAATAACATTTGTATGATGATGTCTGTGTGTGTGTGTGTGTGTGTGTGTATGTGTGTGTGCGTGGATGTGTGTGTGTGTGTGTGTGTGTGAGGTTGTTGGAGCTACGATTTCTCAAATGTGTGTGTGTGTGAGGTTGTTGATAAGACTAAAGACCTATGTAACTACGGATTCCTCAATCTAACAGTAATGGGAAGAGTTGAATAGATTCTGGTAACAATTGGCCAACCGGAAGTATGTATTAGTATTTTAACAAAAATCTACTAAATACTATTTTTTGAAAATTTATGTTATTACAAATATTAAAAACCAAAATTCTCTATCTGACACAATAAAAAAAAATATTACACCTTCTATAGATTTAAAGATAAAGATATATAATCTATAAAATAATCTGTTGTAGTAAATTTCACAGCCTCCTCACAGCCCAAACATCTCCATGGTAACTACTTGAGAAATTAAAATGTCTGTAATTGACAGATAAATGTCACTAATGTCAGTGTCAAAAATTCAGAGATAGTACTGAAGGCTTTTTCTGGGAACGATATTTCTTATTGTATTATTAATTATATATTTAAAATTATAGGTATATTACATGAACCCTTCAGAAATACCGCCAATCCCGATAATGAATTGGAAAAACCTCGAACTTTTAGAAGAAAGCTTGCTCATAGAAAGAATTTAAAATTATTGAAAATACGTAAATATAAAGATTAGGTGTAATTAGAGTTTTTTGTTTGTACAAGAAATTATACTTATATATACCAAAGGGCGCGAGAGGTATTGTGATGGCCACAACAGACTTTTTTTATTTGGGTTATTTGGTTAACTTGAAAACCACTGGCTTAAAAAAATATTTTCGTTTCTATTCGGATGCCCCCAATGGTCTTCTATAAGATTGTTTTATAGTATTTTATTATATCTTGAATAATATATAAATTATTTGAGGTAGCTCGTTTAGCTGTTAGATCCTGTTTATTCGTTACTAAAGTTATTACTTATATTGCGATACCATATTGTTTTTTGTAATAAATAATATGGTATAAATAAAAAGAAAATATAATAATAGTATATTATTAACCAAGGTAGAGAAGACTATCATTATTGACCTAGTGTCAAGATTGTATCCCGAGCTGAAAGCGAGGGATATAAGACGCTGGTCAATAATGGTCTTCCCTACCAAGATAAATATACTATTTTATTCACTACTAGCACTTACATATTTTCTAGTTAATGATTTTTAATTTGATAATAACGAAGCATATTGAAATGAACATTTGTTTTGTAATATTTCAAAATCAAAGTAGGTCTCATTTTTTTTTTTTGAACGTTTGACGTTTCTTCAATTTGAATCATTTGAATCTTGTGTGAATTAATTTTTACCATTAATTATAAGTAGTGAAAGTGACATTAACTGCACTCCTCCAGAATTAAGGCAGCAGGCTGAAAATGTATATAATATATATTACTGCCAGAAAAATCAAAAAGTAAATATATGAATATTTATTCAACATAACCCTATTATTTTACAATGTCACCAACATTATTTGATTCCAGTGTTGCCAGCATACATCTATGTATTCCTATATCTCTATGTTTGACAATTTGATTTCTGAGAAATTCAGCCTTATTGTGAATTTATAGTATTATAGACCAAGTTTACTGTATAATAATATACACTTTTTTAATTTATTATATGGTTTTGGAAGTATAAAAGTTACTGTCAATATTGACATTTAACAGAGGTCGGTAATGATTACCGACCTTGGTAGGTAATTATTGGTAACCATGGTTACAATGTACAGGTAGGAAAAAACAATTTCGCTTGTCAAATAAAAGTAAATAATTGCGGTTGCTTAGGCTAGTAGTGAATAAAATATTTTTATTGTTGTTTGTCATTCCATCCTCGCAATAGGTTATATTATAATACTGTCAGTATTGAAATTACGTCAACAATGCACCCCCCCCCCCTCTTGGCGATTTGAATCATTGATGACGTGCATATCATCTCGAGGAAACATACTTTACTTACTTTATAATGCAGAATATATTAACATTCCCATTAAAGAGCGTAAAATCCAGAAAAACTGCTCTGGTATTTCTTTGAATCCACAAATTATCTTTCAAGTTTTTTATGATGACCTCCGTTTGTTTTCTGTTCGTCCCTAAATCTTGATAGAAGCCTCCTGAACCGTAATAAGATATTTCTCCAGGATAGAATAAACGTGTTACAGGATCGTTATACTGCCATGCTGGTTTTGTTCTTAAACCGAAGGTAGACGTATCTTCATTTCCCCAATTATATAGGCCATAACAAGCGGCAAATGAATATCTGAATTGACTGTGGACTGTACACGAATCATTTCGAACCCGAACCTAAAACAAAATTGCAATAAAAAAACCTCTTTCTATAGAAGGTTTTAAAGGTGCTTTAAGATCTGTCCAGAGTAAGAGTTCGGTCAACGCCACTGAGTTAGGGAGCACGCGACCGACGCCTCTGGTCGGACATTTCTAGAAAGGTCCCGAAGGTGATAACATAATTACCGAGCGCAACTGTGCACGGTGTTACCTTATACTGAAAACATTCGAGAACTCTCTAGATCAGCGTTCCGCTGGCAGTGTATAATACCCGTATTACACTTCACAATAAATTGCACAATTTATTGTACAATAAATCGCACAATTTATTTTGAAAATATAAGCATTTTACATTTCACGATCTTTTATCAATTTATTGTTGTTGGGAGCAGGGCTACCAACCGCTTCGTTTTGAGGTTAACCTTTTGTTGTATGTGTTTACAGTTCGTGCTTTGTTCCGTGTTTGCATCAAGGCAAATATTACTTGTTTTAAATTTTCGGTTTTCTTTCTACGCCCGTTGTGTGACGCGTAATCAAACATCGAACTAGTCAAATAGAAATAGTTCAATGTGTCAAATATTATACAGGTGGCACTGGTAAAGTAACCAAAAAATTGTGAAAAAATAGAACATGTTCTAATTTTCACAATTTATTGTGCAATTTATTTTCAAAGAAATTGTACAATTTTGCTGTATTACACTTGCCGATAAATTGTCAATAAATTGAAGGTCGCAAAATTGTATAATTTATTGTGAAGTGTAATACAGCTATAAATATTCCGTGAAAAATTACCAAATTTATTATTTGTGTTGCAATATCCATTTATAAGAGACTACAAGGCTACATGGGAGTAGCCAAGGGGTGGCAATTACCCCCACCTCCTAAAAATGGACTAAAAAAAATATTGGTAACATTTTAGTATAAAATCAAAAACTACAGTCAACTAAAGTAAATAAAAGTTTTCTCGCAAATAATATATTGTAACGTTTATTTATATGGATGAAGTGTAAAAATCAGAGAAATATTATTAATTAAAATTAAAAGTTTATTGAAAGATAAATAGTTAAGATAAAGATAATAAAAAATAATTAACACTATGATTAAATAATTATAAATACTAATATAAGACTAAGAATACTTAAACACTAAGATTATTTATTTAACTATGTTTATTTATTTAACTATGTTCATTTATTTAACTACATTTATTTATGTGCACCACTCGTAGACTATTTATTTATATCACCAACTGTTCATTTATTGTCTTATAACAAAATGTCCTGGCTGGATTTTCTGACGGGTTTATATAGCGCGGCGTCCATCTAGATGTCTAGAACATTCCACTTGATAAATAACACCGAATACAAAGGGATCAGGCCACTGGAAGTAATTATACAGGTTTAGACGGTTTTTTTTTCGTAGTAAATTTAGCTTACGCCCAAGTCCAATGAATTTGAAATGCCTTCATAATTATTTATGTCTAGCACTGTACTCTGCACGATCTTAATTGCAGCACAGTAATAAGCTCCGTACTAGGGCTGCGATACTGCGAAATAACATCGATGTGATCGATCTGATCAGAAGATCGATTAATCGATCAGAATGATCACAGACATTTAATCAATCGATCTGTTCGTTTAATCGATTTTTATTTATGATCAACTGATCAATTCACCATAAATCGATCTGATCTATCTAACATGTCAAGGCCATGTGTACGCATGCGAATATGAGGACCGGCATCGCTAAAACGCTGTCTGTAGATTAGAGGGAGATTAAGAAACTAAGATTGCAAAAAAACATCGCCGTGGTCCATCTGATAAGAAATCGATTAATCGATCAAAATAAAGGATCAAAAAACGATCATAAATTTTGAATATCGAACAGCATTACTCCGTATCCCTTTAGGGAATGTCTTCAACGTCTGAATATTCAAAGCTAGAATATGCATGCATGCACAGAATCATTCAAATCCCGAATATTCAAAAACAGAATCGCGCATCGCCAGAAAGCGCTTCGACCGAATCATTCGAAAACCGAATACGTGGGCGTGGCCAAGCGAAGGTCACTTTAGGGTAGGTTGCGTTTGTTTAAGTTAGATATGCTTTCGTGCAATACGCGATTCTGTTTTTGAATATACGAGATTTGAAAGATTTTGTGTATGCGTATTCTGGTTTTGAGTATTCTGGTCTTGAAAACTCTGGCACTGAGTATGCACCCTCACTTTTATACATATATTTTGCCATCCCTGTTCCGTTGCAAGAAAAGTTTGGGAAACGCTGCTCTAGATAAATGCAGGGATATATGCAGGGACTAAAAACGAAATGAGAACGAAAACGAAATAAACCGAAATTTTTATTAGAACGAAAACGGAAACGCAATATATTTTTTTCGTTCATGATTGAAAACAAAATAATTAATATCGGTTACCGGTTTTAACCGTTATTTTATTTAATATTTAATTTTATTTACAGCAAATATTTTACACGCAAATATTATTGAATTTTCTGATATTTGAATTGCAAACGAGCGGACTTTCAAAGTAACTCTCCCGTAGCTAACCCTGTTACGTGTTAGGTTAAACGGTATACCCGTAGTTTCAACACTGACTGCGATAATTTTCATTTGCACACACTGGCGTTATTCGTCTTATTAGTTATGTTAAGTACCTACTTTATATAAGAAACTAACATAAAAGAATATTTGATTGAAAACGTACTATTAGTTAGCTGAAATAAAATGTAATTAATGTTTTATTCTTTATTGTAAAATAAAAATAAAAAACTTATTATATTTCTATATTTTCATCAATTGTTACTCAATAATAGTTATAACCGGTATTTAACTACTGTGAACGAAAACGAAAATATTTAGGTGGGAACTGGGAACATTAAGAACGGAAAAGAAATTTTTCGGTTTCGTTCGGATAAGTACTGAACGAAATATTTTTCGTTTTTAGTCTCTGGATATATGTATAAAGGCGGCGCAACTCTGTGCGAGTCAGTTAGTTGAGTCCAGTATAGAGTGCAGTTCAGTTTAGTGAGTGGAAAGAGTTGTTGAGTGGTATGAAATAAATACAAGTTAGTCTACACGTATTGTAAATAATAAATAGTGAAATAAATTTTGTTTAAATTTTAAATAAATAATCTTAGTGTTTAATAATATCTTAGTCTTTAAATAGTATTTAATATTTGTTTATTCATAGTTTTCGTTATTATTTTTTTTATTCTCTAATAACTAATTTCTTAATTACTTATCGTTTGATAAACTTTTATTTTAATTAATAATATTTCTCTGATTTTTACACCTCACCCAAATAAAGAAACGTTACATTATAAAACCTAAGCAAATGGTGATTTTTTTTTACAAATTTCTTTCAATTAGTTTAAACAAGAACTGAATGTTATTCAAATATTCCGCCATTTAATATTTTTTTAGTACTCGCAATGAATTTTACGAAGTTGTTTTTAATTGTGCCGTAAAGGGTTTCGATAGAAGATAAATATGGACTAGAAGTTTTAAGTCTATACATATTTAAAGTAGTCGAAACAATTTTATAGAAATTTCTAACCATTTGTTTAAGTTTTATAATTTGTTGAAAATTTAAGCCGGCCGAACTGTTATGAGCCTTGGCTCGTAATATTATTATTACTTGTCGAAGTCTAGGCACCCCAAGAATTTTGTTTTCAAAAAAAAGTTTCTTTTCATCAGCAATAGTTTCTTTGATTGGGTTTTGATAACTGTACCAATAATCACTGTATAGGTATACACAAATTATTTTCTCCAAGTACTGAAAAATATTATTTTATTCAATTTACATGTCAACATTTCAAATTATTAATCATTACGTCCCAAACCTCTTGCGAGTTCTTGATGTCCGTGTACTTGATAATATGCTCCTTATTTGTGTAAAATTTTTCCTTAATAAATTGTTGTTTTAAAACTTGTGTGTAAGTAAATCTGAGACTGGGCATCCTTGCTAGTATTACTACAAAAATAAGAATAGAGTATTTGACAACATCCTTTTGAATGAAGTAGACAATTTTGTATTTGAAATATTAACACTATTCTGGACTTCCATTGTCTTTAGTTTTAACAAATAGTAATAACACAGACATTACTTTTTGTTAAAAATAAAGACAATGGAAGTTCAGAATAGTGTTAATATTTCATTTGACAACATGCTATACAGGCTTGCACTCAAAAACGGGCCACTCAAAATAACTTTTATTTATAATTATTTTTTTATATTCATAAACCAGACTTAGGGGCTCACAAATTGTGGTATTTGGCATGTCGGTAGCGCTTTCGGTTTAACCGAAAATGTCATTAACTTTCATATTTCAAATGGGACGCCTATATATTAAACCGATGTATAGTTCGTATCCAAATGTGTAATACTCGTAAGTAGAAGAATATCGACGGATGATGGATAAATTGAAGGAAATAAAATAATATACTCCTTGTTGCAAACGTTTCGGATTTTATTAATCCATCCTCAATGCTGGAGGGCAAGGAAGAATAAAAATGTTACAGAATAAAAAACAGCATTGCCCAGCAATAATTATACAATAATAAATAATGGTTACCATCAGAAGATTATTACAAAAAAAAAATTAAATACATGAAGTTATACATGTGACAAAATTAGTTGAAAAAAAAATTGTTGAAAAAGAACAATGTACAAACGCCAAAGAGCTATTAGCTCTCAGCAAAAAGGACCTTAGAACTATGATATGATATGTATCTTTACTGGTTATTGTCCTTTGAAATACCATTTTTGTAAGGTTGGTATAGCTGAAAACAGTATCTGTCGACGTCGACACTGCGAAGAGGACGAATAAACTTCGGAACACATTGTATGAGAATGGGTGGGGAACGTCCGATCCGCGGCAATATAAAGCTTCATTCACAGCTCCCAACATAGTCGTAATCTTTGTTACAGTTTTTGCCGTAGTACGTTTCCTTGCGTACACCATTCACAGCTTCCAAACATATGCATAAGCTTTACTTTTAGGTTTGTTCTGTACAATAGTTATATATCAAACTATTTAGAAAGGTATAAAAAATATTTTACCTCCTTCTCAGAAATAAAATTTTCTGATTAAGAGCGAAAACATATTTTAATAATGTACATAATTAGATATACAATAAGATTTTTATTTTGCAATGCTTGCTGTGAATCTGCCATTATCGAAAACGCCAACTTAAGCTGGATTCAGAGATTGCGTAGTAAACACAGCATAGGAATACACAACACAGGAAAACATAGAAACTTAAAACCAATTCAGAGATTGTACAGAAAACATAGAATTGTTGTATGTAGATAACTTCATGTCAGTATTTGTTGCTGATTTCACAAGTTTTATTTAGCTGTCACTTTTTAAATAATTGTAATAAACACAACAGCAATACAAAATAACTTAAAAGTTGTCTTAACCAAACTTCAAAACAAATGTTAGCTAGTTGTCAACATTAACGCGCTGTAGAAGTAGGCGTGGTTTAACTACGAATACTCACGAAACATAGCGCACATGGCCGAACATGGCAAAACATAGCTTCGAAATAAAATATGGCCAATTCGCCGTGTTATGCTGTGTTGTGCTATGCTATGTCTGTAACTCTGAATCAGTACACGCTTTTCCGTATGTTCATTATCTATGTTTTTCTGTGCTATTCTATGCTATGTTTACTACGCAATCTCTGAATCCAGCTTTATGGGTGGACTGGTTAGAGGTTATTTGTTTGATAGATCTGTGTTTGACAGCGTCGCATATCGCATATACGTACAAGTGCAATGGACCTTTTACATGAAAAGAGAGAGATAGAGAAAAATGACATATATGTAGTGCGCAGTAGTTTGTTTGCGCATAGGGAGGCCAGATATATTTCAAACAAAATTTGAAATGGCGGAAATAAGAATGTAACTATATTTAATAAATTCACACAAAGCGTTTGTGATGATAAATATTTCAAGACGAGAGGACGGGTAAATGGGAATCAGAAACGTAGTTATATGTTCTAAAGACGCAAAATAAACACCACATAAAGTGACAGATAATTGCGTAGTTGCCAGTTTGTTATTAAGAAAGTTACAAACAAGAATAAAACTATTCTTATTATTTTTAAATAAATTGTTTTGTCTTTATTAATAATTTCTTTACAATCAAAGTCAAAATAATTTCAGTTTTTGTGTTGTTTAAATATTTTTTTTCAAAAATAAATGCTTGTCCTTTTAATCATTTTACTTGACAACATGGTGGCTACTCATCTCTAGTTCGTAAAAATTTCACTACGCGGTGTATTGAAAAATTACGTCACGGTGCAATAAAAATGTAAAAGGTCCATTGCTCTTCTCCTCACCATACCACAAAAAAATAAATGATTTGAACTAGGCATGTTGACACCTTAAATAACATGTACCTAACCTATATTTTATGCACTAAAAAGAAATAAAGCAAGTTTCTCTATCTTCGTCACACAAGACTTATGACAGCCGACAACGACAAAAGTTGGCAAATTCAAAATTGAATAAATATAGGAGAAACATTTGCGAGTAGGAACATTATCAATACCAACTAACTTAACACGCCAAGAAGTAAGTGGTTAAATAATTAAATGTTTGACCAAATATAAGAAGCTAATTTTTAAGTTAATAATTTTATATAAGTATCCAAATGGCCCTTGGCAGCAAAAAAGTTCCCCATCCTTGATCTAGGTCTAGGAGATAAAAGATACTTCGTGGGAATTGAAATCGGCAAACTGACGCCTGGAGCAGTAACTGCCTTCATGAGAACTCTGGCTTTCAGAAAACTAAGATAGGGCCATGTCACATGTTACAATAGATCTAAAGGTGTGTACAGACATGCGTGGTGTAACACCGCCTTGTGACATGTATGGACGGTAATAGCGTATATCGTAAAACACGTATAGTTGGAGTAACAAATATTTGGAACTGACTTATGCAGGGTTTACAATCTTTTATGGACGATTGGGTTTGTTTGCGGCCAGGACTCATAAATTATTCGAACTTGAAGGCATCAATTTTAGGGTAAGAAATGGGCCATATTAAAAAAAATCATACTCAAAGTTTGTATAAAATTTGTAAATTGAAAAATATTTACATATACCTAAGAAAAGAACAACTCAGTTTTCTTATTCATTGTTGCTATCACTATCATTGCCACCCACTTCAATTATAAGTTTGTTTACGTGATTCGCCCTATACCCATTTTCAATATCCACTACATGCCAATTGTTACCAAAACCTTAGCAGCTCTTTTCATTAATGTTCGATTGGGAAATACGTAGTTAAACAAATATTAAATTTCAAATAACAGTTTATATTTAAAATTACATTAGAATTTATTGTAATCCCTATAATATTGTAATCATTTAATCTCTTTTCAATTTACTAATTGAAGTGAGAAGAAGTGTTTTTTAAACGCATTGTTATTTGAATACAGATTTAAAAGTACATAATTAGGAAACATCTTATAATATTTCAATCTCTTTTCACTTTACAAATTGACGTTAGAAGAAATACACTTAAAACGAATTATTATTTTAATACAGATTTAAAAGTACATCTTGAATGCAAATTTCGGGTACGGCCCAGGGCAGAAAACTCTACCTGGCTCCGAGTACCAAAACCGCAAAGTCCATAAAACTTTATAACGACCAATTGGCACAATCTATAATGAGTTCCAAATATTTGTTACTCCAACTATAACATCGAGGTATCCCATCAGTTGTCGGTATTTCAGCGGCACATCAAAGAAATGATACGCGCTGACGTTGCATCGCTTGTTGGCATGTCTGGATAGGTTTGCATAGTGCATAGTGGCCTGTTCTATAATTGAGTCGGTTGTCGTAACTCGTTTGATGTTAGCAGCACACGACATTCCTGTCTACAATAGTCGTGTTATCGACTATATAATATAATTAAAGAATTGTGATTGTAATTAGTTGTATAAGGTTTATTTAATTACGGTAATAAGGTATTTGGGAGGCATTCGTTTGTGAACCGTTGTCGAATAAAGGTGTTTAGTGAATATCTCTGAGTGTTTTATTGAAGTGTGTGATTGATAACATCAGAAGTGGGATATCGCCCAGCCTACAGTGAAATGCTATCCTCCAAGCGTAAAAGAATACACAAGTGAAAGAAGTATTCAAAGAAACGAAAATCGTCTTATCGGCGCGAGAGGAGTAGCAGCAATTCTTCAAGTTCAACACAACTCAAGGAGAGGTTGCGGGAGGAAAAGACATCGTTCAAGAGACAGTTCTCGCGGCCGTGGAAGGTTAAGTCGCCCATAGAAGCGGGTCACAAATGAAGCATGTGGACGCCTTGAGCCGCAACCCTGCAAAACTTAATATACCCAAAACATTTGAAAACATATTAGTAATCAAAGATAGCGATTGGATTGTTTCAGCACAAAGCAGAGACCCAGAAATTGTAAAAATTAAAAATAAATTGTTGTCAGGGGAGGCCGATTCAAATAAAGATATATTTAATAATTACGATCTTCGTGAGGGTAGAGTGTTCCGATTAACAAACTATGGTAGACGATGGGTCGTACCAGTTAATTGTCGTTGGAAAATCTTGAGCACGATTATATTGGTCACTTTTCAGTTGATAAAACACTTGCGAGACTACGGGAAAGATATTGGTTTCCCAGAATAAGAAAGTTCGTTAAATATATATTACAAACATTCGCGTCCATTTCATACATTACATTTGGATCATTTAGGTCCTTTCGTTGAAACTAAAAATGGTTAGTGATTATTGATGCTTTTTCCAAATTCACTTTTATAAAGGCGGTACCCAGTACTAAAAGCAAATATGTGATTGATGAGTTGATAGAAATGTCTGCAATATTCGGGAACCCCAGAAGAATTATTGCTGACGCGGGAAAAGCATTTGTGTCCCGACTATTTAAAGATTTTTGTTCCCAGAAAGACATCAAACTGTTTATAAATACTGTGGGTATGCCGCGTGGAAATGGACAGGTAGAACGAGCAAATCGTACAGTGCTCGACGCCGACGCTTTAGCAACTATGGGGGCTGGTATACCGGATAGCGCTCGAAGTCCGTTACATAGGCATTTAACATGGGAAATAAGAATAATTTGAATATTTGCCTCCCATTAAAACTTATTGTAGTAAAACTTTGCACACAGGTTTGGAAACACTTGTTGCATTATATCAATAACAAATCGTTTAAAATTAATAAATAATAATTAAGAGATATAAGAAAATGTTTTAGCAATTTTAAAATAATACTTATTATCACTCATGAAATGATAATTAAGTCATAAGCGACCGTAGCACAATGGTAACGTCCTTGCTTCTTCTTCCAAAGGTACTGGGTTCAAACCTGGAACACCTTAATTTTTTTAAATTTTAATTTTTACTATATTTTTGTGTTTTTATTTGTTTTAATTTTTTATTTATTTTTATTTGTTTTTATTTATTTTTAATTGTTTTTATTAATTTATGTAATTAATTATAAAATCGGAAATTAAAAAAAATGTATAATCATTGAACTCAGTACCTTTGGAACAAAAAACAAGGACGTTACCATTATGCTATGGTCGCTAATAGGTTAACAATTCTTTTATAAGTGATAATAAGTATTACTTTAAAATTGCTAGAACATTTTTTTATTTTACTTAATTATTCTTTATTTATTTTAAACAATTTGTTATTAATATGATGCAATAAGTGTTCCCAAAACATGTGTATAAAGTTTTATTACAATAAGTTATTATGGGAGGCAAATATTCAAATTATTCTTATTTCCCATGTTAAATGCCTATGTAAGTAGGGTACCTAAATACTCAGGGTATGGCCATGACGTGGCTCGCGTTTCGTCCGTCATTAGAGGGCCACTGTCATATTCGTTGTTGTTGCGCAAATTATTATGTATTTTCATGGCTACTTGTTTTATTTTAATACAAAACACATTTAAATATACTTCTAATATTTATTTAACGTGTAAGTAATACTTTTATTTTATTTATCTGTATATTTTCTTGAGATACTGACTACGATGACTGGCAATATTGAAACCACATAAAAATTACCAATATTAAGCACAAACATTTAAATTTTTAAAAGGTAAGTTTAAAATATATACTTATTATGTAAATAATAACCACAGTTATTAAATTTGATGTGATAATAACAACCTATATTCTATACGCTACATAACCTCTAAATCTATGTCATAATAATAATTGTGTACCTCTTAAATAAATGAATTTTTATTACCTTTATAGATTCATAGTGTGATTATTTAATATTCCTATATAATATAATATCACATTTCTCACAAATAAATAGGGAAATGAATTATCAATATGTTTGACATTGGCTCGCTTATGGCGGCGATTTTGCCTCATGGCCATATCCTGTATATAAAGGTACCCTATATGTAACGGCTTTCGAGCGCCACCCGGTAGAGGCTAACGAATGGGATATACACGTGAAAACTGTTCAGCAGGGCATTAATAGTACGGTGCAGAAAACGATAGAAACCAGCCCAGCAGAAGTAATGTTCGGGTATCCCTTAGCAACTGATGGAAACCGACTAACCCCAGATTCGTGAAGTGAAGATCTTATGGATGTAACCAAATTGAGGAATGAAGTAAAAATGAAGATAGAAAAAAATAGATTGAACCAGAATGAACGTTTTAACAAAACTAGAGCATGTGCGCCAATATATAAAGTCGGCGATGAAGTATTGGCAAAGATATCAAGTCATGCAGGTGATGGGACAAGTAAGAAGTTATTGAAAAAATATAAAGGTCCATTTAGAGTAGCGGAAGTTTTGAACAACGACAGGTATAAGATAAAGGATGAAAAGTTCTCGGACAGATGCAGAGTACTATATGAGGGAGTGTTCAGCGCAGAACAGTTAAAGGCATTTATTGTTGAACGTAAGTTAAATTAAGTTGACCGGATGTTAAGTATGTTGTAGGTGTAATGAGATAGATGAATTAAGGGCAGAATCTTTCAGAGGAGATTCTGGATATAGGTGAAGCACAGGCTCGAATGTTTAAAGAACATTGCGAGAGTTGGTTATGAAAGCTTGGATCAGGACTATGGATCTGGTTCAGGGGTGTTCAGTGAAACTATGTTGAGATAAGCTCTGCATAGCGAACACCTATTAAGAAACACAGTCTCGATCTAGATTGATCTAGTATGCGAGGGTTTGTGTAACAGTATGGGGACCACAAGAGTCGTTCCTGGCCAGTTCGACTAGTGTGTGTACATATCACTCTCAAGCGTGAAGTATCGGTATGTAGATATCGGAGGTGCGCTAATAATGCTTTTCTCTTAGGATCCTAGAGTTCGCGGAAGATAATTGGCAACAGGAGTCAGGGATGTGCGAGGACGCACGCACGTCAGTATGGCCGGATGTTATCGACTATATAATATAATTAATGAATTGTGATTGTAATTAGTTGTATAAGGTTTATTTAATTACGGTAATAAGGTATTTGGGAGGCATTCGTTTGTGAACCGTTGTCGAATAAAGGTGTTTAGTGAATATCTCTTGAGTATTTTATTGAAGTGTGTGATTAATAACGTGTGATTGATAACAGTCGTAAGGTATCGCAGCGAACAGTCACTTTTAAATGCTTTTAAATGAGGTTGTGGATATTATATCTCTTCCAATTTATTTTAATTTAATTGCAATATTGTTTCAAATTATAAAACTACGACGGCTGATAGATACAATACAGAAAAAAAGACAAGACGATGGTGGGTAAAAAGCTCATATTACGGATGATGTTAGGCACAGAATTTTTTTTTTTCGATCGGACGAAAACTAACACGTTTCCGGTGTGTTTTCGAACCGAAAAGTGCATTGTTCCGGTATTTTAGTGTAGTTGCTAGGCAACGAAAAATAACAGTCCGGGCATATTTTTTCCGGCGCGTGACAAAGTATTCCCGGACAGTACGCGGTTCATTGTCTTCCGTAAATAAAAGTTCAACAATCGAATAAAAACATTAAGATAAAATGTAATTTTATATATTTATTATAAGTAATATTTATCGTACAACTGGTACAATTACTAATCATTGGTGGATTATTAGTTGCATATGCTACCGTTGTTGATGAATTGCTGGTAATTTTTTTTGCAGTATTTGCTTCTGTGTGCGTATTATTTACTGCATCCAAAATTCTATTAGCAACTTCAGTTTTATTGCTAATGGATTCTTCTATGTACCCTTCAGCAACTGTTCCAGATTTCCACCCACCATGTCTTTTTAAACATGTCAAATTTGCTCCATTATCAACCAAAATTGTGGCAGATGATCGCCGGAAACAATGGCCTGAGTATTCTTTTGCATTCGGTAATTTTAAAAACGTGGCAAACTAATGCAAACCAATTACTTGTTTTTTACCTTTACCATTTGCAAATTTGAAAAAAAACGGGTATTGTTGTAATCTTTCGGACGAAAAGCAGTATATTTTCTATATATTTCTAAATATGTTTCGTTTATGACAAATGATCGTAGTTTATTTGTCTTATTTGGAATTCGTACTAAAAGCTTGGATTCCATATCTTCAATATCATTATTACCATACGTGTTAGCTCTTCTCGACAACATGCACCAGCAATTCCAAAAATTAATGCAACCTATAAAAACATCACTTCTCTGTTAATTTTACACCTTTTAGATAACATTTTAATACTTTAGTCGTCAAAAAGATGTCGTCTGGAGCTTCCATAATGAATTTCTGGATTTGTTCCTTGGATAAAATCTTTGATTTTTTTGGTTTGTAACAGTCAGATTTACGTTTCAGGAAAGCACGTAGTTTTAAATACTTCGTTATGTCAATATTATGTTTAATACTTAATGTCGATCTCAACATTGAGTAATTAGATCATAATGTCAAAGATTTCACTTTCATAGATAATTCCGCGAAGTACGCAATGATAACATTTTCAGAAAATGATTCTATGTGTTTCGCTTCACGAAAATCCATGAACCGTTTATATGCCTTTTCATATTTCTCAATTGATTTTTGTGGAAGCAAATTCACTGTCACCAAATTAGCTGCCTCCAGTACATCCGGTGCTGTGCAAAATATAGATAAATCACTATCACTAGCCATATCTCGTAATTTTAACATAAAATTTGATATATTTCAAATATATTTTGACTTTTATGAAAATAAATAAACAAACCATAGTTACGCTATCCTCAGATATCAAAACAACACAATAATCTTATGTCTTGTTTGTTGTCTGACATTTATAAATGAAATATAAAATAACTAATTATTGAATATAAACCGATCGAAAAAAAAAATTGTATATGTACCACATAGGAAAAGTGACTCCCCGGATTCCTGGTGTTGCGGGGCGAGCCGTAGTCCGGGAATATATCACTTTTCCTACTAGATACACTATATACTATTTCATATTTCAAGTTAAGAGTGAAGTAATCACGAAGAATTATTCATATTTACGAGAATATGTGTACAACAATTTGATCACTTGCATGATATTCCGAAACAACGATATTTTATTTTTTTATCTGTATTTTGTTTCTTTTGCCATATAAACTAGGATTTTGTTGTACATAATATCTTTGAATATATAATACATATAAGAATGGCAACGCATATGGCCTAGCAATATACTATATCTGTCTCTTTTTATTCACAAAATTATTATAAATAGCTAGTGACTCCTGTCACAAAACTGTGAACTACGATGAATCGTGCTGACAGCATTGTCAAATAGTACAGTTCACAGGTAACAAGTGTGCTGCGTTCGTTTTCGAAATAAATTAAAATATAAACACAGTAAAAATTTTGAAATGTCCGATCAAGGTCATCTGTGTCACGAACGAATTAACAAATTGGCATACATTTATCTCTTTCCTTTGCAAAGGCTATAAGCGTGTACGATAAGGATAAATATAACACGCTTCTTTCAAAAATTCATATTGTTTTGACTAAACTAGGACATTCCACTTTAAAACGATGCTCGTTGTTAATAATACTTTCGCTGTAACGTAAGTTTATTAATTCAGATACATTACCTTAATTCATAGCCGTACGAATAACGTTATTTTCTGTCAGAGTCACTGACACTGACATAGTGTCAGTATCTTATTTTTGACATATTTGGTTTTACATTTGCTAATAAACGTACCAGTTGATTTATTTTTGAATTTTGAATGCTTTTATTGTAGCGTATATTTTTATAATAATAAAATAACAGTAGTATCTTATATACCCTCATAAAAACTAAGCATACGACACTACTGAATTTGTCATAATGCGTGGAGCAAAAATCTGAATTATTTGAATTTGTTTTACAGTAGCAAAGCAAACTTAAAAACCTTTATAAAATCTTATCTTTCTGTTCTAGCTACGTGGCAACACTGTGCAACATCCACCTATTATGTATTTTTTGAACTAACTCAGAAATAATTCGTATATGGAGGGATAGATGGCACCTTCTTTCGAAATATTTAATCTAAATACATTACGTTGCCATTCTTATATGTATTATATATTCAAAGATAATATATAATTATTTCGTTCATTTTTACGTCACTGGGTACGTTCGGCATTAACATTTTTAGCGCTCAGAGCCCTAGATTGCGTTCGGCATTGACATCAGAGCGATCTATAGCGTCCGGCATTGAACTCGTTGAGCATCTAGCTAGAGCTCGCTCTGTGTGCTCGGCGCAGGTCAGTTAAAAATTCCCGCGTAGATATTGGTGAACATAAATTTAAACAGGCGAAGGGTAGTTCTTAGAATTCTTGATCATGTTGTTATCAGATGTGTTCCAAGGAATTTGAACTACTAACGGCCGAATTCACCATTCCTTAATCATGAGTTGATTCACAGATCAACGCTGATCCTAAATCAATCCAATTCACCATTAAAAATCAAGCTAATCTACTAATCAAAATCAATGATCAACTGATTCGTCATATTCCATGAATCAAGGACTGATCACATCTTTGAATCCTAATTTTGACATTTATAGCTATGTTAGGATTCTGGCTGTTGTACCCATTTGTAACTTTGGTTCATTCTCCTTCTTCATCTTTATTTAGAACCGCATTGGTTTTATTATTTTTAACTATACTTTTACATCTTTCATTTTCACTATATTTAAAAACATTCCTTTATTGGAATCAGTGTAATTTCTACCTATATCAAAATAAAAATGTAATATTATTATAGGAAAATTATAAAATATATTTTATAACTATATGAAAAACTTACATATCAATACCTTTTTAACGGAAAGTACAATTACCACGAATAAAATTCCATGACAGTTACATTAACTGTCAAAAACCAAAACAAAACTGTGAATCAGTTGATCATGATTCCTTGATTCAGAAATCAAGTTGATGAATTAGAACATACATTGATCTACAGATTAGCTTGATTCCTTCATCAACTGATTATTAATCAACGGATTAATGGTGAATTCGGCCGTTAGTGACTCAGTTCTACGTTAGTAGCTAGTCAGGAATAACACTTAAAAATGAACAAAGAATTGAATTTATATATGTGCTCGTTATGATCGTTTAAAGCATGTTTTATGGAAACAATGGAGAAGCATGTTGAAAAAGACCATAAAGATTGCGAATTTAAGGTAAGCCAGAAAGTATGTTCTAAAAATTTCGCAAAACACATCATATAGCATTTGTCAGAAAGCTCGTATTCACCACCGCCGGTATCCCCATCAGTTAATAGAGAATTAATTGACATTATTGAATTTAAACATAATTTTACTTTCCAGACTTCAACAGCAACAGCAGCAGTGCATATGCAAATTTTATAATCATTTTGAATTCGTCCGTATTCATGTTCATGCCTTTATCTATTTTATAATAATACCTACAAAATTAAATTTATAAATACTACGAAAACTTTTAGATATATATATATATTAATACAATGAAAGACAACTATTTAATAAGTTACTGAAAACAGCCCTACTTACACATCTGTGTATTATAATTTCCCGCCTAAACTATGAATCTGGAGCGTTCGGCATTAGTATTAACTTTTTTGAAATCCGTCACGTGACCTATGAGCTCTGAGCAATCCGTAGATGTCAATACCGAACGTACCCATGTCGTCGTGTCTTTTCATTGTCGTTGTCGTAGAAAGATGGGAATAGGAAATAAGCAATATGACATCTGATGGTATTTTGTGCAACTATAGTTGACCGGATAAGTTATACACGTGACATTTTCTTGGTTGTATAAACACAAGTGTTATCTATCATGTTTATAATATTTACGTTTCGATTATCTCTTAATATTACACACTTAATTCATAAATGCAATTAGTAAATGTCAAATTATCCCGTTAACATTAGTTCCTTTAAAAGCCACTTTGGCGCTACGATCTTATTAACGACATCCGACCATATACCAATTAACTAATATATTGCGGATCCCTTGCTCTCCGTGAAGCCTAGACTGAGAGATGGGAATATCATTGCTACATAAGTCTATCTCGCTCATTTTCCTAAGCATGCAAGTAATATTTGAATTTAATTGGCTAACGACGATGTCTAAGTTCAGATTATTGAAGAGTAGCGCGAGCTTTAAATCTGAGAAATTAAGTAATGTACGTACTATTTACTTTGTGTGTAAATTCTTAAACATATATTAGTAATAACAAATAACAATGAAATATTCTAGTACAAAATTTGAATTAAATAATTTATTTTGTTGTACTGTAAAAATAATAGGAATTCAATCTGGTCAGGATTAATTTTGGTGAAGGTAAAGAGTAAAAGAAATAATTTTTAAAATATTTATTGATTTCTAAATAACACAATTCTGTTGAACTTATTTCTAATATAATTGTCTTTCTCAGAAAGTAACTTCACATCGTGATAAAATCTAATTTTTAAAAATGTATCAAATATAATTTTAAAGACACGAAGGTAAAAAAATGATGTTTGGAAACAATTACTAAAACATTGAATGAGAATGGCTTTCATTTCAATATCAATCAAGTAATGAACAAATAGAAACATTTGAGTATATTTACTAGCAGAAGCCCGGCCTTCGGCCGAGCTCCTCCTAGGGCTCCGCCGATAGTGTAGCAGAACCTGCCCACCCAAACTGCCCACGCAACCTGCCCACCCAAATTGCCCACCCAAACTGCCCACCCAAACTGCCCACGCAAAATGCCCACCCAAATTGCCCACCCAAACTGCCCATCCAAATTGCCCACGCAACTTGCCCACCCAAATTGCCCACCCAAACTGCCCACCCAAACTGCCCAAATGCAATAGGTATGAAAATGATCTAAATAAATGAGGTTATATTGTTATATCACTAAATTCCTACACTATGTCGTTGCAAAACTATACAAAACCCTGGAGTTATATACTCTTACTCTAAAGCTGGATTCAGAGATTGCGTAGTAAACACAGCATAGGAATACACAACACAGGAAAACATAGAAACTTAAAACCAATTCAGAGATTGTACAGAAAACATAGAACTATTGTATGTAGATAACTTCATGTCAGTATTTGTTGTTCATTTTACAAGTTTTATTTAGCTATCACTTCTTAAATAATTATAATAAACACAACTGCAATACAAAATAACTTAAAAGTTGTCTTAACCAAACTTCAAAACAAATGTCAGCAAGTTGTTAACAATAACGCGCTGTAGAAGTAGGCGTGGTTTAACTACGAATACTCACGAAACATAGCGCACATGGCCGAACATGGCAAAACATAGCGTCGAAATAAAATATGACCAATTCTCCATGTTATGCTGTGTTGTGCTATGCTATGTCTGTAACTCTGAATCAGTACACGCTTTTCCGTATGTTCATTTCCTATGTTTTTCTGTGCTATTCTATGCTATGTTTACTACGCAATCTCTGAATCCAGCTTTATACTCTACTCCGTACTCCATGGTATGATTTTTGAACGCACCCGGATCAACTGGCGGTCGCTGTTAGCGCGTTAGCGAATAGAATTCAAATATTAAGTGCATGCGCATAATCAAGAAATCAGAAATTGACAGCGATAGACTTATGCAGCAATGATATTCCCATCTCTCAGTCTAAGCTTCAGCTAGTTTCTACGTAAAGGATAGGAACATTAGTAATATATTACTTAATAGATATATGCATCCGACAGCCCCCTCTACTGCTCTTACGTGTAACGCGCATGCGTACGACAACCGACTTGCGACTTATTGTAGATCAGGCCTAAAGCGCCTTGCATACGACAGGTGACGTCATCAGACAACAGAAAAGGAGGCAATTTAAATATTGTATTTTTAAAGCCAATTTTCTGAATAAAAAGTAATATGAAAGAAAATAAAAAATGCGGGTAAAATATTTTTTATTCTTTCGATTAAAGCCAAGAAAAAATATCGTGCAACACCTCATTGCTATTTTTTTAGCAACTTTCATTTCGGCGTAAGTGCATCTTGTCTGTAGTAAGTAATACGGTACAGGCAACAATCTACCGACGACATTCCAGCAATATGAAACGTCACTGTCCGCGTACAAAGTGCTATGTCCGGTTTCAAGGTAATTACCGATCAGCAGAGCCTCCGATCACCGGTCGTGTGAAAAATCTGAAGGCCGCACACTGTTCGGAATGGAACAACACCTACCAGCTGCGCGCCAATCGGCAGAAATAAGTTTGCATAGTTTTTAATAGAGGTGCACACAATAGTCGGCATGGCATAAGAAACTATACAAACTTATTCTGTTCTGAAGAGTGTGCGGTGGTTAATGGAACGACAGAATGTTCGCTCGTACGATACCGACGACGTTATGGTACATTTCAACACTCTTCGATGCGCAACAAGAATCTATTACGGGATGGTATTACGTGGTTTTATTGTGTTTGTACAGTGACAAAAGTGACTTGCGCTTAAAGCCCTTAACTATTTAATAAATAAAGGCATCGAGTCACAAGCTCTCAAAACTGTAGTGAAGAAGCACCACAGGGGTCATTTATGTTGATTTATTTCATTTCATAAAAAATCCATGATTCAAAGTAAGCAAAAGTAAACGACAAAATGTTCAGTTTTACTCGTACAAGTCAGCCAAATGTACCCATATTTTTTGACGGTCCAATATACACAACTCTTTTGCTTGAAATGTTTTGTAAAATATATATACTTACCCCCAGAAACTAAGGCTAAAAATATGAGGTATACCAGCATATTTTTTAAAGTGAATGCGAATAGCTCTTCTCTGGTCCTTGCGAGGTATAGTGGCCACCATATCCCTGCAGGAAGATACAATAAATTATTAAATAAACACACATATATATAATAAATACTATTAATTTTGAAGAAACGCATTTTGCAACAAATTCTTCTTTTTTTATTTACAAAGTTAACAAGATAACTAAGATACCCACAAAAATAATTTTATTTTTTGTTGTCAAAGCTGTCGTGGAAAAAACACCACAGGGGTTATTTTCTTGCTGCTTGAACACATATAAAAATAAGAAATAAAACAACATAAACTTTTAAAGTACGAAGTAACGTAAGTTACCTAAATGAATGGAATAGGCTTCAGAATACAAAAAAAATCATCGAAAAAATTAAATAGGTACCTCAAGAAAATAGCAGGAAAAACAAAATGAGATTGGGAAAGAAATGAAAACATAAGGATGAAGACAAATCAGGACTTAGATATAGTAACATTTTTAAAGATGTCCGAAGGTGGACTTTAAAATCTAGTGTGATCGCGCAGATACTCAGTTTATCAGAAATTTGCGTTTTAAAATGTCGTCACGTGGTACTCGCTGCCAACAACTGTCATAGTATTCATGAATATTTTAAAATTTATTTATTGATCTTCAATTTAGTATAAAATATGTACATATAAAATATAAAAAAAAACACATGCATTGTCATTTCCTTCTACAAAATCATTGAGACAATATAATATTGATATTTCTTGAATATATCCGCTACCTTTTTAGAAGAATGATAGATCTTCCACTTGGTAGTTGCAGAATTAACTAATGGTTAAAGCCAGCTCGACCCATTGCTGTTTTCCACAATTTATCTCACTATTTTTGACAGCTGTCATTTTCATCACCAAATTTTATATTCAAAACTGACAATATCCATGCAGCGCGACAGCACTAACGATTCTGTCGTATAATTTTAACATTCGTGAATTGGTAACCTTGTAGATTGAACATGTGTCAGTGGAAAAGGATGCAGTTTTTTCCGTACTTGTCAAAATTTTGTTTGACATCCTTAATGTCATCTACATCCTTCTGCATTTTTAGCCCCGGGAGAGTGTAGTTTAACAAGTAATCTATTGCAGTAATCATACGTGGTAAATAAAATATATGTATATTGTAAAATTGTCCTTACAATTTTTGTATATATCTTTCAGTTCGAGGGAAATGAATATTGTAAACAATTTACCCAAGGAGGGATTTACCTATGTATGCACTGTTTGAGATCAAATACGAACTCCAATTTGTAATAATAAAATAAGAACAGTTTGTTTTCATAATCGGAATCTGTCAAAAAATTCCTGTGTATGTGTGTGGTTAAGTCGGTATCTGATAGTGCGTTTTCGATTTCTCGCATTATTTATTCATTCATAGTTCAAACAGTCATCAGAATCATTAAAAATATTTAATATATCCACATTGTTAATAAATCTGCACTATGTAGAAATGTAATACACAGACGAATAAACCCTTTATTCGCTACCCAACTAGCGAATAACTTATTCCGCGAATAACAGATGTTATTCTTTCGAATAAATTTATTTGCAAGTGAAAAGACAACAAAAATATTTATCCGAAGGTTAAATTTATCTATAGCTTTATTCGCAAGTGAAAATACCGGCCCTAAAACTATTTCAGATAAAACATTTGGCAACATTGTATTTTTATTCTCTTTGACGTTTATACATGAGCAAAAAAAAATAATTAAATTATTTTTGTGGAAAACAGGTTCGAGTATCAGGTAAGTTTTGATCTTATAATTACAATTTGCTATCTTATATTAAATATTAAGCAAAATTTTAGTGGAATTATAAAATGACAGCAAAAAAGAAGAGATCCGAAACTGGACGGAAGAGAAATAGAATTCGTTATTTGAATTAATTAAAATACACGCCAGGCATATAATATGTAGATAAAAATTCAAATAAAAAAATAAAAGATAAAGCCTGGAATCAAATTTATCTTGGCACGTCATAATCATTCTCACTTTTTTAAGAATCTGAAAATTATAAAAAATGTAGATTGAATCCTTAAAAATAAATTTTGCTAACCAATATCCTATATTTCATAATAAATCATAGAGTTAAGATATATATATACAAAGAGGGAGCGTAAAGTATGATTTTGTTTTTGTAAAATAAAAAAATAACATTTACACACCATCTATAACGTGCAGGTCACTAGTCTGAAATTTATCAGGTAACTGCAGAGCTTTGTACAGATTAATGATGTCTTCTTCGAAACATGAATCTGAAGTTTTCTACTGACACTTGGTGCAAATTGAATTTATTGGGTGTATACAGTCTTTTTCTTTCCTCAAGAGCTCTTTGTACTGCAGTATATACAATATACTCTTCCACATTTTCTGCGTCAAAAACAATTAGGTAGATATAAATTTTCTGTCATCTTTACAATCAGAGTTTACATAACCTTTCAAATAATTTTCATTTTATAACGTTAAGGTCGCCGTCGAATTGGGCTTGACAAACTAATCCGCTGCGGATCTCTAGCGCTACAATCGCAAGGAGAGGCGCCAAAATCTCAAAGAGCAAGATTTAAAAATTACGGCTAGCGCGAGCGATAATACCTCGCTTGGAGGCTAGTCAAGTACGTACTGGCCGGGAAATATCTTTACACTGCAGTATTTTTATTCTTCCATACTTCAAGAACTAAAAGTATTTAATTTTGGTTTCAAGAAAAATTGTATTTTTATAAATATAATTAGGGTTTATATTTATACTACGAGTACATAAAGCACATATCTAGAAAAAAAAACGCGGCTCCCTATAATTTCTATTATTCAAGTTAAAAAATAATTCTATAATATTAATAGTAATAACAATAATAACAATTTATTCTTCAAGTAAGACCAAAATTGCATCGGTATATGGAATGTCAAAAATACATACATGTCACAAATATAGTGTTCATGATATTTCAATAAACAAAGTACCTACTTAAAATTATCCGTATAATATTCATTAATGTAGTAACATTTATCAATTAATAAATATTTTAGTTTCCTTTTAAATAAATTAAACGAATCAATGTTCTTTATATGTTTTGGTAATGGTTATATAATTTGATTCCTATTACAAAAGGATTATTTAGAGTTAAATTTCACTTGTTTTGGAAGCACTAAATTCTCTTTATCTCTAGTATTATAACTATGACAATTCTTATATTTTAAAATTAGATTTTTATTTTTTCTAATAAATAAAATGACATTTAAAATATACAAACATGGCAGAGTAAGAAACTTTTCTTTTATAAAACTATGTTTAAAGGTACTTCTTTAACTAAGGTTATAAATATTTCTAATATGTAGCTCGTTTCTGTATTATAAAAATGCGAACGGCATTGGGAGATCAGCCCCAGAAAATTATGCCATATGACTGACTATAAAATTGTGCAACATAATTTTTTTTTGCTGTATTTACTATGGTATTTTGTGCAAGGTATTTTAAGAGCAAAGCATATATGTAAATAATAAAGTTGTAGGAGCCAAAAGTGACAGCTACTTATAAAAGAAAATGGTTTTTCAAGTTGGAATACGTATATTTTTTTTTAAATGGAAACATATACTTTTACATAGAATGATAGATAATTTTATTCTGAATTTATTCTAAATCTAATTCCCTCAAGTGACTTATATCTCTTTTGCAGAATAACCCATTTGAAATTTTCCTGTTCATGATTTCCGGTAACATGCATTCTAAATAAAAAGTGGCGAGATTGTAAAGTACCGCCACATTGTCAAATATTCGTTGACTACAATGATTTACAATCTGGCTAGTCGTGTGCACTTAGCTTGTATGAAAGCTATTCTTCGTTTATTAAAACGTCTATCCATATTGTGAAATGCATAGGTGTTTTATAATTTGGCTAATTTTACAATCTGGCTAAGACATAATTAGCAAACCGGGATTAATACCAATACTGACGCTGGGAGGCTAGGCACAGCTTATAAAATATCGTTTATGAAAGCAATGTTGATATATGTGACAGAAGTTTATGTTTCCGAGATGTTTTTTATTAATCAGCTAAATAAATTTATTAGTGAATTTATTAGGAGGTGGATATACCTTTTCAAGATCATGTTCAATTTTGTAAAATGTATCCTTATTCAGAGATTTAATGTTCATGATAGAAAGCAATTCTTCTTTGTGCGAATTTGTACTACCAGTTGCTATATTGCCCCATACGCAACCAATATTTATTTCCGATTTTTCTTTATTTGATTCCTCGGTGTATTTAGAAATTTCAATATCATACATTGAACATTTGAAGCATGTTAGGCTTATTAGACCTAATCCTCTGCAGGTTTCGGATATAAGTGACCCATAGTGCAAATTTTAGAATGATCCAGTTGTAATTTCATGGCCCATTTTAGAACATATCCTAATTGCACAATTCTATTACCTGTTATGGTTTTCTCAAAAGCAAATTCACTCGTAGGATTAGGATCACTTGCAATACATAATTTATAATTTTTTATATTAAAAATAAATTATTTATTAGAATCGTAAATATCAGAGTAGTTTTCACCTTCCGTCACGTTTTAGGGTCCGTACAGTACGATTTTAGCATTTTTTTACGATGATGTGTGCGTGTGTGTATGTGAGTGCGTGCGTGCGTGTGTGTGTGTGTGTGACGATAACACGAACACTACAATTCTAAAAATTATAATTATTTCGTATACCTTTTATTTATATCCATATGAAGAGCTGATTAGATTTTGGTTATAATTGATCAACATTTAGAACATTTTATTGGTACATATCTGCCAACCCTACACTATATAAACTATATTCATAAACATTTACAAAAGAAGTATTAACAAACCTTTCGTATACATTTTTTTGGCACCAAACATCTTCGAAATTAATTAAATCATCTGAAATATGTGTGCCATCTTCCAAACTAATTAGTACTTCAGAATTTTATGGCATTTGATTGGGAACGTCATACGAATCCAACAAAATTCTTCTAGTTGCTTTTTTGGCCAAATTTATATTTGTTTGCAAGTTCTTTTGTTGAAGAAGAGCATTTATTCGCCTCCTTAAAGCAGTAGCCGTTCGTTTCTTTGATTTTGAAGGCCTGTTTTGATTTGAATTTTTAGTTTTAACCATTTTATAATAAGAGTATATAAACTTGGCGCATAAAATTTCAAAACTGATGCTAGCCAGCTAGCCTCTATTCGGACCGAGCCAACAAGATTTCATGCGAAATCGTTGTTTCTCCTCTCTCTAGCTTGTTGGTATGACCTGAGGAGGGGTGGTGGCGAGCGCGGTGTAGAGAGAGCGACGGCAGAGCTCCAGTAGTGCGCTCCGACAAAACGCTGCACTAAATTTACATTACAGTATAGGGCAATATCGTAATTCAATTGGTTTATAACAATTACTTATTGCATTAAATTTTTTTTTTCATTATTCATTATAAAAAAAATATCTGCATATGACGAACATACTTTGGACCCATTTTTTTAATTTTATTACGTGAGTTAATGTTATAAACAATATTATTATTGTTAATAAAAAAATGAATATAAGTTCAACCATTAGATTTACATTTCTCAAAATCAATAAACAAAACTGCATTTGTTTTAATGAATTCCTTCAATCAAACAAACTGAATTAAGATTGGACTGTATTCGACGGCGACCTTAACTCTACTTACGCTAACCGCAAATAGGTTTTCTGCAATATATGTTATAATCTTATTATACGGTACAATCGTCGTCTAGAATGCGCTACCGCAAACTCACTAATGACCTTGATGCCTAGTGACGGAAAGGGAATGAAGCGTCAACCATATTGCGCAGCACCATTTTGGCGCGTTATTCAAATGTTTCCATATTACACCTATTTGTAAAATAAAGTTATACTGAAGTAATAAAACAATATAAATAGTGTAATTTACTTGAATAAATCCAACGTAGGAAACAAATAATATCTACCGTAATACAATGTTTTTATTTACACAAGATAATTCTGTAACTAAAATAAAATACATACTTATTTTTAAAATTTAAAGAAATACAATAAATATAAATATCTGAAACTAATAACCTTCGAACAGAATTAATTTGTTATATTGTTGTCGTCGACTTTGTGATGAATCTTTTATATTTTTTGCAGTGTAGTATAGTCGTATGGAAATATATTTTTCTGAAATAGCTTTAATCAAATAAATAATATGGTTTTAAAAATATCCTTTCGCTTGTTACATATTAGCTTACGTGTGTCTGTAGGCCTTAAAATAGTAGGAATGAATAGCATATTTACGTAATCGTACATAAACTAAGGAAGTACGATCAAAACTATCTTCTGGAAAATGTTTTGAACATAAAACGCTTCCTCTTGACGGATTCCATCCAATTCTTTGTATCGCTTTTAACCAAGCATTTCTTTTTTCCAAGTTTTTCGGAAATCTTAATACAAAATATTGAAAATAACAGGAAACTACTTATTTCGAAAGAACACTTTATTATGAAAATACTTACGCATGAAAGGTTCTTTTCCTTTCAATAACTTTTTGCGCAGCTGATTTCCTCCCAGTACGATTAATGCAGCCCAACACAGAGCACGATGGCATATTTATAAATAAAATTTAATAAATATACCCAGAAAAGTTCAAACAAATTTGAAATAGCACCCGTTAACGCAAGCAAAAGCAAACAACGAATCAGAAACGGCACTGTACAAGATGGCGGATCATTTCCCCGCACGGCTTCGAGATTTCAGGCTTACGCTCCCTTTAGTAAATATTCTTAACTCTATGTAATAAATATCCACAACCATCTTGATGAAATTAGGTTAGGTCTGTATCGTTTGTATGCTTTGACTACGGCTAGCTGTAGCTTTAGGAGCGCACTATACTAATCATGCGCAGAACAACGCGGAAAATTTAAAATTGACAGGTCTTAAACCAACTAGTTCAACGATTTATACTCAGTGCCTCTTGGTTTAAATTTATTACCTGTTGGTATAAGCTAAACCTAAACATAAAAGTGTTATGAATACGATTATTTGTTAAACCTGGTATAAAAAAAAAACAAGTTTAAAGTTATTCCGGGTATAACTATTGCTATGAATATGGCTGCTAGTGTGAAAGGTGTATAAGTAAGGACATTCCACTTTAAAACGATGTTCATTGTTGACAATAATTACGCTGTAAAGGTAAAGGCTGTAAAGTAAGTTTATTAATTCAGACATATTACCTTGATTCATAGCCATATACGAATAACGTTAATTTCTGTTAGTGTCACTGACACTGGCATTTTATTTTTCACATATTTAATTTTACATTTGCCAATAAACTTACCAGTTGACTTTTTTTGAATTTTAAATGGTTTTAGTATAACATTGTAAAATTCATTATATGAGCAAGTTTTCTCCTACTCTTCTAAATGTTCAAGATTTTTCCAATTCATTGACGGGGTTGGCGGTATTTCTGAAGTGTATATGTATTGAACCTGTAATTTTAAATATATAATTAATAATACAATAAGAAATATTAAACGTCCTTCCCAGAAAAAGCTTTTAGTAGTATATCTGGATTTTTGACACTGACATTTAATTTCTCAACTGGTTACCGTGATGTATGGGCTGTGAGATTTATTACAACAGATTATGTTATAGATTATATATCTCTAATAGTATTGTGTTATATAGTATTTTGGAATATATGTATTTGAAATAGATTAAATATTTTAAGTACCTAATTATTTGAAATACGTGAAAATAATCGTATTTTGTTTTTTTTTGTTCAAATACTTTTCACAAGTATTTTATATGTATTTTAATACATTAAGGTTAAATGGAACCCCTAGTGGCGCGCGTTCGAACGTTGGTCAGAACGCTGACAAATGAATTTAATTATTTAAACAGCAAAATTATGAAAATAATCAATTTTTTTGTTAAAATCATGAAAAAGATAGTTTAGGTTTATTCATCAACATACGATATATATGATAGTTTCAGTCAAATTATAGATAAATGGGAAAATATGTATATTTTTTAAATTTTAATTAATTACTCAAAAACCAAATCAACAATTTTTTATTTTTTTTTGTATGTTATGTGTACATATTCCACCAACCCACATATACAATATAATTAAAATTGACCAGCACAATTTTGTGTAATTAAAGAAAAAGTGTCATTTTTGGTACAAAAGCTAATTATTTTTTTAAACAAATTTAAGCAGTACAGTTTTTTGTTACAAGACAAAGTTTGACAAAAATAAGGCGTTTATAACTTTTTCTTTGAAACGTAAATGAAAATTGCAATTTTACAATTTTTATTACAAAATATATTATATTACCTTCAACATAGATATTTTATAAAGGTTAATACTGTACCTGGTACTTGTAAAAAAATTATTATAAAGTCACAGAAATTTTCATAATTCCTGTGCAGGTACCATGCGCCACGAGTAGCTAAGTGAGTAGTAGCTGTACTACTAATACAATATTATCGGCTAACTTGTTTCTATAATGCCGCGAACAGCAAGTTATAATATTAGCTATTTCTTGTTTTCCATTACTTTATCAATTAACATAAATTTTACATGTTAAAGGTTACTGGTAAAACAGTTTTACTGAATTGTTCCTGATGTATACACGCTCTTATTTTATTACCTTGACAATTTTGACGACATATCCATCCTTTTTTTACATTTAATTTTCGTTTGTAATGAATTGTATCCCAATTACACATTAACTATCCCTGAGGATGGTTCATTTGGAACCGAAACGTAGGAATGTTAAATAGATCACAATAAACATTTTTCACCAGACTGCAACTCCAATTATTTAACCAGTAACCTTTAACATCATACCAACAGTCAAGAAATACCCAAGAAATTATAAATTTTACAGTATTTAACAATAACAAATCATTTTTTGGTTAAAGTTCTATATTTTACTTTGTAATATGTTTGATTGGTTTTTTTTTTCTAAACTAGTGGTTTTTTAGCCCTTGGTTATACGCGATTTTTGTCGGTCCCACCTATCGCGTAACTTCTGGGTAATACTGTATTCCATTTTACCCTTAATTTCATCGTACCGAAAATTCATTGAGAAGGGTAATTATCCTTCCTAATGGATATTCAGTTTAATTTGTCGCTTATTACGAACTTCGTTCTATATTTATCGTTTTATTATATTGGTAGCACAATGGGTGACAACTTGCCTCTCAATTTATCTTATTTTGCACCTCGTTAAATGATGTACCAAACAGAAAATATAAAGTAATGTAATACATTTTTGTGGCTACCATAATATCTCTCGCTGATATGTACCGCCCGCCTACCATAGATAAGGGAGGTATAGAGATCGTGAAAAAATCATATATCGAAATTTTCATAAATAAGTACAATTTAAGGTCTATAGGATTAGATATCATCAATTTCGCAATAATGTCTATATGTATATGGATGTGTGTGTGTGTGTTTAAGAATTTATACACATTAGTATTGAACACCAATAAAGTTGAGAGTTGAGCATCACTTAAAACTCTAAAAATTGCTGTCATTTTCCATATATGTTGGCATATTATCTATATTAATTAATTTAAAAATTAGTATAAGTAGGTAGAGATGTATACAGGGTGACACTGTAAAGACGGGCCAGTCAAAATAACTTTTTCATTTATAATTATTTTTTAATTCTCCTTGCATATTTGTAAACTAGGCTTAGGGGCTCACAGATCATGGTATTTGATATGATGGTAGCCCTTCCATTTTAACCGGAAATGATATTAACTTTCATATTTCAAATGGAACACCCTATATATTTTATGTACATATTTGGAATTTATGTAAAATTACGAATTCAACAATATCATTACAGTGCATTTGTGTTGAAGAAATAAATTACAAATACGTATGAGACAATTATGGATAATTAACCTGGTAAGTCCTATTGGTAGGGTGTGATAACAAATTGATCATTTTTTGTAACAAAATATGAAATCTTACAAAAATAATTTACTATTTAAACAATTAAGTTAAACATTACTTAATATTATCTCAACTATTTTCACAGCTTGCCTGATTAATGGCTTACCAGGTTAAATATTCATAATTTTCTCTTACGTTTTTATAGTTTATTTCTTCAATAAAAATGTACTTTAAGCATATCGTTGTATTCGTAATTTTACTTAGATTCCAAATGTATAAAAATATAAAGCTGACCCATTTGAAATATGAAAGTTAATGTCACTTCCCGTCAAACCGGAAGCGCTACCATCATGCCAAATACCATGATTTGTGAGCCCGTAAACCTAGCTTACAAATATGCAAAGAGAATTAAAATATAATTATAAATAACAAAGTTATTTTGAGTGGCCCGTTTTTCAGTGTCACCCTGTATAAAGGAAAGTTTGTTTCATTATTTTTTTTATTTCTTTTAAACGAGTTATTGAGTGTCAAACCCGACTGACTATAATTATTTTCCCGATAGTAAGCAAGCTTTGCCGGGAGTACCCCAAAACATTGAGATACATGCTGTAGAAATTGTGCGTTGTAAGATTTGTGCTTGCTAAAGCTAGGTGCTTCAGGCAATGAGCATAATTCACCGAACTTGCCCGAACGTTTCCGAATCCCAGAGTATGCTTGCTTTACACACTCAGCACTGACTGAGCGACTGAGCCACAACCTTCTCAAATATACAAGCCATGCTGTTCGAATGGCAACGACGCAAAATCTGTTTTCGGTGGTCCTACCGTCATACAGGCTCACCGCTTTATCGCATGTATTTATAGAAACAAATACACATAATTATGTTATACATATCTATTACGTACTAAATCCTACATTTAATTTTAATATTGTAGTGTACAGAAATATATTATTTGTATTAAAATTACAATTACTTCTTAAAAGTACCTAGTTTCCTTTTCTTATTTTTTGGACATGATTCTATATTTTTCGTTGCTCATGTTTGCAATTATTTTTATGTTTTACATAATATGCAATATGTTGGCAAAAACACTACTGAACATATTCATAATATGTATATAGCCCTTACCACAAACACAAATATTGCGAAAATCGTCAGAATAGAAATCATTTTTCAGACTGAGAATGCTCAGTTCACATAATAAATTTTGTTGATGCTTACATCTAAGAAATTTATATTCTAAATCATTATCATTAATAATGTATTGCACAAAATTGACCCCTGTGGTGCACTCTCCACGCCAGCTATGGGTGCCCGTGAGGTGACGCCTGGTAACCGCCCGCACGGTACAAATATTCCATCATTACCAATATCTGTACAAAGCAGATTGGCACACCCAGCAATGGGTAATATGCCGTGATGAAATATTTATTTTTATTTTTATTTTATGTATTGCAAGATAGCATACATGTGTATAAATATTAACATTACAATTGTGGGTAATTTCTCCACTGTGATGTGATTAGGTGTTAACAATTACTCGAAAATTAAGTCAAACAGCATTTATTCTTACTAAACCAACGTTTCGGTGCATCCTTGCACCTTCTTCAGGGTAGTAAGATCTTACAAATTGTTACAAATCATGTACACAAAACACATTCGTACAAAACACTCAGTTAATTTATTAAACATCGTACAACAAAATCAAAGAGCAAATGGATGCTCTAAGATCTTACTACACTGAAAAAGGTGCAAGGGTGCACCGAAACGTTGGTATAGTAAGAATAAATGCTGTTTCATGAAACTTTCGAGTAATTGTTAACATCTAATTATCATTACAGCCTCTTTTTGCAAATGATTAAAGTATATTCATTATCCACGGACGGTACTGCATTTTACACCAGCTTTCGTTGTCTAAGCAACAATTGTTGATTATGTTCCATCACTTTTATTCAATAATTTATTATATTTAATAATATCACCTTCTGAAAAATGTTTTGCACACACTACTGATGTAGACGTAGGGGTTCGTTGTTTTCGTGGAATAGCTTTAATCCATTTTTTGTATAATTCAGGATTCTTTGGAAAACTAAAAGTAGTTTGATGATCTTTTTTTTTTAATTGCGAACTGTAGTTCGATTTTCAACCTGGTACACATCAGTGATCAGACATTTACCTATACAATAATGCAAAAGATGTAATAAAACACTAACAGAAGCTAAAGTTATTTTCCTTTATTTTTCATTATTAATATGTAACTATTTTAATATTAGACATTGTAGCTCACTGTATGCATTTTACGATCAACAAAGATTACTTTACAAGTTTTGTTTAATTCTTAAGTAAATGAAATCCTTTAGAAACTTGTTATTGTTAATATGTTATTGAAAGTTATGTTTTTCACTCTTAATTTATGTTAATTAATTAAAAATTATTTTTTACATAGTAAGACAACATCGTTGGAAATTATAAAATTGAACAAAACATAGCTTTTTTGGATTTTACTCAAGAATAAATACAAAAGTACAGTACACATACGAGTCGACGCGCGCATATCTTCGACAGTAGAACTCTCAACAGAGTTGTCAAGTTTCAGCAGCACGACTTGTATGTTAGAGAAGGCTGTGACTGAGAGCTATTGGAATTATTTATGTGAACGAATTTACAAGTTTTAAAAAAGTAAACAAATCATTGGAAGGTTCAATGAAAACAGTGAATCCATTGAACGGTTCATTTTGCGTATTCATTTTGCGTAATATGTTTACCACGGGAGGGCAGCATATTTAATCTATTTGTTTACATATTCCATTTATGTATTATATTATGAGGAGTCTTGTTTTGTTAAATTTATAGGAAGAAGTTGTAATTAGTAATAAAAACATTTATTTTTAACAAATGATGATGGGTCCTACAGTAGGAAAGTTTTCGTATTAGATTAGGATAAAATGTAGCATTCATAGTCCAATAAGTTTATTTTTTAGCTGGTAACATAATTTATATTGAAGAGAAGCGCATAACCTCCCATGAAAATTTAAATTTGATCACAATATGACTCTTTTTTTTTCTCAAAATAATGAGCCACATATAACGTCGTCTTCTTTTATTTCATTATGAATAATAGTATTTTGTACTTTCCACGAAATACTCATACTCTGTACTTTGCCTCAATTGTCTATAAATTATTACTTTCACAGTATAAATATATCTTCTTTTCCCATTTGAAATGCCGCACAAATATTTCGCTAACAGCAAAAGGCAGCTAAAAATCCTTCACTTTCTTTGCTTGCCAACAATGTTAGCGAAGCAAAAATAGCAAAACGTTCAATAGTTTCAACATCCGGTTTGCATAACGGCGCTGACTTTTGCTGCTCTTATTGAACCTACCTATTTTTTTCGAAATTATTTTTATTTAAAAAAATTATTTTTATTTGAATTCTTAAGTACATGAAAACGCAAAATGCTTTAATTTTGTTTTATTAATTTTGCAGAATATTTACTTAAATTGATTATTTTATTTTGTACAAATTAATTCTTATATCATTCATATAACTGAAATTATTTTAAGTATAATATATTATAATACATTTTACTTATATTCTTTATTTAAGTAATACATTGAATGTTTAAATTCTAGCAAACCGGCTACATTTCACATTTTTATAGAAAAATATTGAAAATAAAATGTACATACATATAAGCAAGCAATAGCATTGGTTGCTATAAATACATAAGTACATGATTTTAGATGAACAGGGGTAGTCAGAGGTGCTATCTGACACAACGTACGTACATAGCTCTGTCTCACTTGTCCAGTCATCCAGTTCACACTAGCGTTTGGAACGTACGGTACGGTATAAATTAGTGCTTTCAAGAACCGGAAAAATTAAGCCATGCAATTGAACATTATAATACTACATTACCTCCTATACGTTATTTAATACTAATTACTGCATTATCAGTGCATAAATTAAAGAAAATTATGAATAATTTTTGCAGGTTGAGGTCTCCATCAAGCTAAACTTTTCATTATTTATTTTTTATTTATGAATTAATTACGAATTGTAATACATTTTTATAATATACGCTCGATCGTTAGCGTTTAAGAAATTCATTTTGACACGAATATTTGATATAAACAAAACAAAAAACCAAACAATGAACACATTGTTGACACGAAAAGATAAATACTTTAAATATTTTTTTATAGAAGAAGCTTAATTCTAAATTATTGTAATTGGAAATAGAAGATAGATATTGAAATGGATAACAATATTTTATAAATAAAAAAAATTGGTTTTAACAATGATAAAAATTGATTACAATAATCAAAATATGGATTTAATAAAAATGCATAATTCTTTCTTTTGATCTTAATAATACATGATAATAACACAATGATTATGTGAATGTTTTGTATTTTTGGCACATCCAGCAATGGGTAATATGCCGTGATGATATTTTTATTTATAAACAAACTATTGATGTACTTTTGCAATAAAAATATCGTATTAAATTTTTGCAAACTAATATAAAATTAAATTGAAAGATATTTTGGAGATATTTATATAATGGCGATATAGTATGTATCTATTTTTAAACATTTTTTATATTTCTGAAATGTATTGTTTTGATTTCAACTTTTTTAAAATTTCAAAGTGAAGAATAAGGATTATTACTTGCGTATTCTTTGAATTTTGGTTTATGTCTTGGATATAAGT